>CM058231.1:89736789-90274479 GCA_030180135.1 Orychophragmus violaceus
ATGAGATGATCTCCACCCTCCATTTGTCTCACCTCTCTTCTCCATCCTCTTCCACGACTTGAAAAAAATATTAGGCCAAAAACACTGCATTTCATCACTTATGTTGCACATGTAGCCCCATTCTAGAAGCTTCATGGATGGTTGCCAACATAACATTGGTTTAATGAACCTAATTTTACAAACAATGCATATATTTCTTCCTTGCAGGATTTCATGGCCCATGATCATTATTGGGATTGTATTATGTCCAAAAAAACTTCATTTCTTATCCCAAACCATCTTGATCCAAGCCCAAACACCCATGATTTTATTTTGAATTTTTAGCCCTTAATTACCCCTTAATGGTCTAAAATTATAACTTAATCTAGGGATCAAATCTTTCTAGATCCTATAACACATAAATAATTTATTATAGCTATGGTCAAAGTTTCATAATTTTTGGAGCACTTCAGAGACGTTTCCGTCTTTTTCTCGGTTTTGTCGGTTTCCATTCCCGACAGCCCGTAAAGCCTCTAAATTTTTTATTTCAGCGCTCTCTGTCTTCTAAGAAATATTTTTTAAATAAAAATATTACTTAGCCCGCCAAATCTTCCCGTCTTCACTTTTGGTGAATTTACCAAAATACATCCGAGCTTCCAAATTTACCAAAGTGACATCCGATGACTTTCCGTTGACTTGTATTTGCCCGTTGATGTTATCTTGAGACAGGGTATTACAAGTTCAATCGAAAGCTTGCTACACTCTTAGTTCTGGTATCCAAATTTCTGTAAACCAAAGAACTTCGAGAAATCCCAGGTGTTTGGTCAACTTTAAACCATTGTCTTCCATATGAGGACACGAGTGTGGAACTATCAAGGGGTGGAGATTACCCTTACAATTTGACACCTTAAGGAAATACCTTTTTAATATGTCCCAGAGGTAATATTCCTCAATGAGACCAAAAATGGAAGAGATTATATGGAAATAATATGCCATCACATGTGATTTGTTTATATTAGCACAATTGAGGCACATGGCATTGGAGAAGGTTTGGCACTGATGTGGAAACAAGAAGTACAAGCAAATATCCTCTCAAAGTTCTCAAGATTCATATATTCATAGATTCATAGGTTCAATGGCAAGGAAAGTATTTTTATCTAACATGAGTTTATGGTGACCCTGTTCAAAGTCAGAGAAGAAGTAAGGTTTGAGAGCAGCTGTCAAGAATAGAGGTTGGAAGAAATGGTCCATGGATTCTCCTGGGAGATTTTAATGAAATCCTAAGTAATGAGGAGAAGGGGGGGGGGGTGGATCTTTAAGAGCATAAAGAACATTTCTACCTTTCAGGACTTTTCTCCAATCGTTAGGTTTGATGGAGCTGCCACCCAAAGGAAACGACCTCTCCTGGTTTGGATACAAAGGAGACGACATTATGCATTGAAATCTGGATAGAGTGGTGGCTAACTCTGGCTATTTCATCTCTAATTCTGATGCAGTTAATCATTACCTTTCACGCATTGGCTCCGATCACAGTCCTATTGTATCCTGCTTTGAAGGTGGTGGTCCAAAACGTAAGAGTCTAAACGCTAGCACCTTAAGCCTCTATTTTCAAAGGTTGTAATTGATAGATGGAATTCATCTCATGAAGATATGCATGAGAATACCCTGGTCGACAAGATTCAAAAATGTAGAGCTGAAATTGCGCAATGGAAGAAACGCTCGAAGCCTAATTCCAAAATCTGGATCCAGAATCTGAAAAAGAATATAGATGATATATCGCATCAAGACATTGTCGACAGATAGGTCTTGAATGGTTTGAGAAAGGAACTGCGAGAAGCCTATAGAGAAGAATAATATTATTGGAGGCAAACAAGTAGGATCAATTGTGGTCAATTTGGTGATCGAAATACCAAGTTCTTTCATTCACTCACTAAACAACGAAGAGCTTTTAACAAAATCCACTATCTGGAGGATGAAGATGGGACTCCTGCATATTCCTTCGAGAACTTAAAAAATATTGTTATTAGCTACTTATATGGTCTCTTCCAATCTGAAATCAGAAGCCATGGGGACCTAGAGAGTTGTAATATCTGCCAGGGTCATTTCAAGCAAATAATTGAGGATAAAAACTCATGTCTCATGAGGGATATAGACAAAGAAGTTAAACAAGCATACCTGGTCCTGATGGCTTCTCTGGAGCATTCTATCAGGTTCACTGGGACTTGTTAAAGAAAGAATTTCTCAATACAGTGAGGTGGTTTATGGTTAATGGTAAGCTAGATGAGAGACTCAATGAAACTCATATTTGCCTTCTCCAAAAGCAGAGCCACCCGCATCAATTAGTGTATTTCAGACCCATTGTCTAAGCAATTTCTCGTACAAGATCATCTCCAAGGTCTTATCAACAAGGCTAAAGAGCATTCTCCCGGTAATCATATTGAGCACCAGGCTGCTTTTGTCAAAGGAAGGCTCATCAAAGACAATATTTTGATTTCTCATGAAGTCATCCATGCTTTAAGGACGAGAGACATAGTTGTTGAGGATTATATGGGGATGAAGAAAGACATGACAAAATCCTTTTATAGGTTTGGAGTGTCCATTTACAAAGAAGACTGAGTGTTTTGGGTTTCTCAGAGCAGTAATGACATGCATCACCACAGTCACCTACAAAGTCCTCATTAACGGTCAGCCTTCATGAGCAATCAGCCCATCAAGGGGTATTCGTCAAGGAGGTCCAATTTCACCCTTCATCTTTATACCCAGTGCTGAGATCCTCGTTGGAGCCTTTAGGAATGCTGATTTGCAAGGGAAAGTTACGGTCTGAAGGCTCCAACGAGGATCTCTCATCTTTTTTTTGTAGACAACAATTTGTTCTTCTTAAAGGCCACTACTCAAGAAGCTGAAGAAGCAATGTCAATACTTGGAATATGAGAAAGTTTCTGGCCAAAATGTTAGCATCCAAAAATCTATCCTAATCTTGGAAGGAAAGTAAAAGAAGATGAGAGAAAGTTGGTCGCGGAGATCACTGGTATAAAAAACAGGGGGAAAAAGCTTATACTTGGGGTTGCCTGAAATGATCACTGGATCAAAGGTTTCAACCCTGAAATATCTAGATGAAAGGATCAACTCAAAGGTGAATACTTGGAATAATAGGTATCTAACTAATGGCCGCAAAGAAGTTCTGCTTAAGTAAGTCATAATGGCTATCGGCACATACCATGTCATGTTTCAAGAATTCCCAAGACGTTGTGCAACTCAATAACGGGTAATTTGTCTAAATTAGTGTGGGAGAATCAAGGTACAGGAAGAGGAATTCACTGGAAGGTTTCAATACGTCAATGTTATGAAAGTAGCTTTGGAGATTCATGACATTACCTGAATCACTGGTGGCTAAGGTCTACAGAGGTAAATACGTCCCACATGGAAATCCCCTGGAAGCTAAGTTAGGGTCAAGACCATCGTATGTGTGGAGAAGCATACATTGATCTATTCCTCTAATTAAACAAGGAGAGAAGAAAAACTTTGGTAATGGCAGTAAGATCAACATATTAAAATATCTATGGCTTCACGTCGACCCACCCAGGCACCCGAGGATCAGAGCAAATCTAGATCAAGAACAAGTTTCCATCACCTATCTTATAGACCCTGGTTCAGATCAATGGAATGTTCAATGCCTAAAACAAGTTTTTGTTGAAGAAGACATCGAGCCGATCCTTCACACCCGTCCAGTCAATTTTGAATCTGAAACGTGCTATTCATGGACTCATACTAAGGATGGCTGGTTCACTGTGAAATCAGTGTATTGGTTATGGTCTAACAGATTCAGAGGAAAGAGGAGCCGAATGAAATGATCAATTAACCGAGCTTAAAAGACATATCAGCTAAAGCTTGGAGTCTCCTTACTTTCCCTAAGATCACGAATTTCAGTTGTAAGTGCATCAATAGCGCCATTCCAGTCCTGACTCAGATGAAAAGGAAACATTTGACTAATGATGCTTCATGTCCAACATGTGTAGATCAAGAAGAAACAATTGATCATCTTCTCTTTTGTTGTTCGTATGCTCGCCTGGTTTGGAGCTTGTCTTCCCTGGATTCTTTATATCACCTATTCATTGCTGGTTCCATTTACTCTAATTTGGCAACAGGTATGGGATTTGATGACGACATTATGGATTATGCTAAAGAGAATTTGAACTTATGGCCTTGAGTTTTATGGAGGATTTGAAAGGCGCAAATGAATTCTGTTTTTCTGGAAAAAAAATATAGGAGCTAAGTAAACACTTGAGTTGGCCATTGTAGATGTTGCGGAATGGAAACATATACAACTTGGATGCACCATACAGCCTCAATCTCATTATCATCCGTAGGTAATAAGATGGACTCTTCCGCTCCAAGGAATATTGAAATGAAATATTGATGCTTCATGGAATAAGGATAGAAAGACCACATGAGTAGGATGGGTGTGAGATGAGCCAAATCCAAACAACCTTTCTTCGTAGGTTGTCCAAGTGTGTGCGGGTCAAGTGATCCTTCCAGCTTGATTCCCCTGGCTTGGAGTATGGGTGTGATCACTCTGCCCATGGTGAACTTAGGATCAGCATCCTTGTGAGTCACTGCCCAATCCCTGAGATCATTGAACTGCTCTATCAGTATAGCGGCCATGCTCGGTTTACGCGGTACAGGTGGTATCGCGGTTCCATCGGGAAATGTGCGCAAAAGAGGTTGTAGTCCAATGTACATCAATTTCACCTCCACTTCAGACACTTGGGATATCTCTTTCCTTGCGAACATAGTGTGAGCCAGTGCCTTGTGCACATACCGGATGGCAGGATGGCAGATCCTCGCGGACTTCATCGACCCTGGCTTATACTTCCCATCAGCGATCATGTACCACATCTCCCTGGGATCATTCTTTTCGATTGTGATGAGGGTACCTGGTAGTGCACCATCGTCCGTGAATCCAAAGAGGGCACTTACTTTCTCAAAATCCATGCTGCACTTCTTCCTTTCCATTGTGAAGTCTATCTCTCCAAGACTTACTTGCCCTCTTGAAGCTGCCTTTGTCACATCGAGCGTTCCTTTCAAGTTCTAAATGAATTGGCAAGCCGAGCTCTGATAGCTGTCACTAGAGAAGCTGAAAAAATGCTGAAGCCCCATGTTCTTGGCGATCGCGTTGTAGTCTCCTAAAATGCCCAGAGCTTCTAAACTTTGGAAGTGAGGGTACCGCGTTGGCCAAAATGGTATTTTTGTAAGCTTGACCATGTACTCAGAAGGTGAATGGTGCTTCTTAACAGGCTTGGAGACATACTTTACTGTAATCTCAGGTTCTTCCTCCTCAACAGCGATACCCTTTCCCCTCGAGGAAGCTCCTTCATCCTGTCTCGGTGCCTTTGACTTTGGTCTCGGATTTGCGAATGCTTTAGTCATTGTCCTACAAGAGAGCACTCAAAAAAAGAGTAAGTACTTTTAATAATTCATCAACACAAGAGGATAGCACCAACCGGTTCAAAACATCTCGGTGATCAATACTAACAATACACCAGTTCAATTCAATGATCAAGAGATGAGATGCTTAGCCATTTTCCAAAAAAAATCATTGTTAAGTGATCACACATGCTAAGACAACTCAACATTCATCAATTCAAGTCTTTCTAGCGCAAGATTCATCACCAACTCAATCACTTTCATTCACAACTCAAGTACTTGATCATAAACTCCCAAATTTGCATTTTCAAAAATTTTGTGAAACAAAACTCAAGCAAATCAAGTAGTCTCACTCAAGCTAGTCATAAACAACCTATTGCAACTTTAGGAACCATTAAATCAAGTTTCCCCCAATATTTATGAAATTCCAATTTCTCAAGAACCCTAATTCACCAAAAATCAAGTTCCTTCAATCCTAGGGTGAAATTGGCTATGGGCATTCATGCAAACACATATGGGGAAGGTTTTCAAGCAATATCAATCACAAGCAATAGCAAAATTCGAGTTTGAAATTTTGGAGTTTTTGAAACCGAAAATTATGAGTGAGTTTTGAAGTTTTACCTTGCTTAGTGATGATGGAGTGGAAGAAATAGCAAGAGAATGTGAAAGAGCTTGTAAAACCGAAGGTTTATTGCTTGGAATCAAAGAAATCCGTGGAGAATTGAGTGAGATAGAAAGTTTTGAAAGATTCTTGTTCAAATCGCAAAGGAGGAAGGGGGAAGAGCGTGAGGGAGGAGAAAACAAGGGGAAAATGGGTCCCATTCGGTCAAAAGCCGGTTTTCTTGGTCAAAATCCGGTTAAAACCGGTTTGAAATTGGTTTGGGATAGAAAAACTTACATGGGCGACGAGAGCGTATCGGCATGGCCAACTGATACGCCAACCGATATGTTTTCTCTATTTATTTTCGACCAACCTCGCGAAGATATATATCGGCCTGGCCAACCGATACACTAACCGATACTTTTTCTCTGGATTTTTCAACCCAACTCGTCAAAATCCATATCGGAGGGCTTAACCGATACGTAGGCCGATACTTTTTCACTGCTCCATTTCGACCATTTTTGTCCAAAATGTATCGGCTTATCCAACCAATACGGAGGCCGGTACATCTTTACTGGAATTTTGTTTCATGGTTTTTGCTTAACACCAATGAGTCCATAACTTCACCAATCAACCAAAACCTGATCAAACTCAAAGAAAAACATCAAAAATAACAAGCAAAAGATCATATGTACAAGGATAAACATGGGAATGTCTCCCAAGTGCGCTTTCGTTTAAAGTTGTTAAGCTCGACGTTTCAAACCGAGATTTCAAGCTGGAGGCGGGCTAGAGAGTGGAATTGAAGTTCCTTCCTCTATAGCTTCTGAAGATGAATAGTGTTTGAGCCGTTGTCCGTTGACTGTGAATTCCTCATCGGACTTTCCCCAAAGTACTACCGCTCCATAAGGTCTCACCTCTTTCACTCTAAACGGCCCTGGCCACCTTGACTTGAGCTTTCCGGGAAACAGCTTCAACCGGGAATTGAATAGTAGCACAAGATCTCCTTCTTTAAACTCCTTCTTCAGGATCAGCTTATCATGAAAAAGCTTGGTCCTCTCCTTATAGATCTTTGAGCTCTCAAATTCTTCAAGCCTTATCTCGTCAAGTTTATTCAGCTGAATTAACCTCTTCTCGGTTGCGATTTTAATGTCAAAGTTTAACAACTTGACTGCCCACAAAGCCTTATTCCCTACCTCAACCGGTAAATGGCATGACTTCTCATACAACATGGTGAACGGTATAGTGCCCAACGAAGTCTTGAAAGCTGTCCTATACGCCCATAATGCGTCATCTAGCTTCTTAGACCAATCCTTTCTCGAAGCTCCCACAGTCTTTTCCAAAAATGGCTTTTATTTGCCTATTAGACACCTCCACTTGCCCGCTTTTCTGGGGATGATACGGTGTTGCAACCTTATGCTTGACTCCATATTTCTTCAAAAGGCTTTCAAAGAGTTCGTTGATGAAGTGGGATCCTCCATCACTGATCACTATCCTTGGTATCCCAAACCTTGGGAAGATCACAGTCTTGAACAGCTTGATGACTACTTTAGAGTCATTTGTTGGACTTGCCACAGCTTCAACTCACTTTGACACATAGTCTACTGCCACCAAGATGTATTGGTTTCCATAGTAGGATGGGAAAAGACCCATGAAATCGACCCCCCATACATCAAACACTTCGACTTCCAATATCGGGTTTTGTGGCATCTCATTTCTCCTTCCAATGTTGCCTTTTCTTTGGCAAGCATCACACCTTGACACATATCCATGAGCATCTTTAAACAAGATGGGCCACCAAAAACCTGAATGTAGAACCTTGGTTGCAGTCTTGAATGATGCAAAGTGTCCTCCATATTCTGAACCATGACAGTGATACAAGATCCC
This sequence comes from Orychophragmus violaceus, assembly GCA_030180135.1. NCBI lineage: Eukaryota > Viridiplantae > Streptophyta > Magnoliopsida > Brassicales > Brassicaceae > Orychophragmus > Orychophragmus violaceus. The sequence continues at coordinate 89,744,678 of CM058231.1, forward strand.
TTACATCTCTTCTTCTGGGACACATTTCCTGTAGAGACCATCTGAACACCTCTTGAACAAGCATGGTTCATCCCAATAATATATGTTGACCTCTCGAAAGAACTTCTTCCTGTGGTAGCTGTCTATGCTCGGTGGCTCTCTTCCAGTAGCTAAGTAGTTAACAAGATCAGCATACCAAGGCTCTTTGTACTCAAGAGAACTAACCTCTTCTAACTTTCTTCTTTTATCATGAGCTTCTCTCACAGTCTTGACAGCCATTAGTTACTCTTCCGGGAGTGAGTCATCAATGGGAATACTATCTTCAACTCTCAACCTAGACAAATGATCCGCTACTCCATTCTCAATCCCTTTCTTATCCTTGATTTCGAGATCAAATTCTTGAAGTAGTAAGATCCACCTTAGGAATCTTGGTTTCGCATCTTTCTTGACCAAAATCTATCTTAGTGCGGCATGGTCTGTGTAGACAACAACTTTAGATCCCATTAGATACGATCTAAACTTCTCAAATACAAATACCACAGCTAAGAGCTCCTTTTAAGTTGTAGCGTACTTAACTTGAGCGTCATCTAATGTCCGACTGGCGTAGTAGATAACATGCAGCTTCTTATCTTTCCTTTGCCCCAAAACATCCCCAACCGCGTAATCACTCGCGTCGCACATGATCTCAAATGGTAAGTCCCAATCAGGTGCTTGCACGATAGGAGTGCTGACCAAGGCTTCCTTGATCTCATTGAAAGCCTTCAGACATTCAGCATCAAAGGCAAATTCAGTTTCCTTGCAAAGAAGGCGTGTGAGAGGCTTTGCTATCTTAGAGAAATATTTGATGAATCTATTATAGAAACCCGCATGTCCAAGAAAGCTTCTGATACCCTTAACTGAATTCGGCGGTTGTAGACTCATCATGACTTCTATTCTAGCTTTGTCACCTCAATACCGCTCTCAGATATCTTATGACCCAACACAATCCCTTCCATTACCATGAAATGGCATTTTTCCTAGTTAAGCACAAAGTTTGTCTCCTCACACTGCTTTAATACCCTGCACAAGTTCAAGAGACACGAAGCAAAAGAAGAGCCATATACTGAGAAAGCATCCATGAAAACTTCCACAATATCATCGATAAGATCGGAGAAGATGGACATCATGCACGGCTGAAAAGTTGCGAGAGCATTACACATTCCAAACGGCATCCTTCGATAAGTGAAGGTGCCATAAGGACAGGTAAAAGTCGTCTTCTCCTGATCGTTCGAGTGTATCGGGATTTGGAAAAATCTGTTGTACCCGTCAAGAAAACAATAGAAAGGGTGGTTAGCAAGATGCTCAAGCATTTGATCAATGAACGGCTGATGTTTGCGTTTTACACACCAATAAAATCTAATGTGCACGCTACCACAATCGAATGGTATGTCGATATAACACTTTAGGATCGAATCCACAAGGAGCTAGTGATCTATGACACCAAGAATACACAAAGTTCCTTCATCTAAGCTAATACAAGAGATTTGGTTTTATACTAACAACCTAATTAAGTGAGATGAAAGCAAAGAAACTAATATACAAATGATACAAATAACAAAAGTGAAATAAAAACTTAACAAACCATTCACTAAACAAGATACTAATATTCACAAAAATAGAGTAAAAACAGAGATGATAAAAGACTAAGTTTCTTGGGTTGAGATTTCGGTTTAGGTGATCAACAAATAATCTAGAAGTGTTTAACAACAATAGAATAATTTCTTAGGCTAAGAACAACATATCAAGCTACTCCACTCTCATGATAATAGCCCTACATCTATCAAGCATTAACATCAACTCTCGTTGGCAATTTCAAGATAGATATGCATTATGAACAAGTTCTTATTACCACTAAACACCTTAAACATCAATTCTCATTGGTTAAGTATGTAAACCACTTGATAGAGTTTCAAACTACACCTCTCGGTGCTACCAACATTTAAGATCAAGGAATTGATTAGCTACTTCAATCCTAGCATTAAGAACTTCTAACAAGTAAGAAATCGATATTTCCAAGTTTTAAACATCCTAAACCATCACTAAATCACCCTCACCTTACTCAAACCCAGAAACTTATAAAGAACTACTCACTAATATTAATAGAAACACAAAAGACATATATGTTATGATATAATATGAGAGAAATATATGAATCAACAAGAACAACACAAGAAAATCAAACCAAACTAGAAAAGAAGATGAAAGAAAATAAAGTTATGATCTAGATCCATAAATTGATCAAGAAGTAGATCATGCCTCTCCACATACACAAAGAGGTCTTAAATAATAGAAAACAAAGTGTCTTGGTCGACCTCAGAACATGGGAGGGTCTACAATCCAAAAGAAAAAGAGAAAAAGTAGCAAGTGGGCAAAAGTTGGTCTCACCGCGACATAATTGATATGTGTCCAGTAAATCTGTCATAACTCTTTATAGAAAGCTAACTCAATTGCCTACAACTTTGGTTTGAATCTCCAAAGCTAAATATGAACACAATCTCTTCAAATGACTCGATGTTTCAAGGTCAAATCTCACAGCGGCTTCGGGCACTCGCTGCCGGATGCCGCTGTGAGGTTTTTTGATCCACAGCGACTTGGGATGTCGCTGTTGAGGCTGCTGGAGCGCCTAGTTGTCCGCATTTCTTCACAGCGACTTCAGTATGCCGCTGTGGGATGCCGCTGTGAGGTCTGGTCATGATCCTTAGCTGTTTTTCCACTCTTTTTGGGTGTTTTTCAGTCCCTACCTCATCCATATCATTTGGGTGCTTCATCATGTCTTCCACCACCTACAAAAAGAGAAAAACAAAGCACATGCACTCCTAATGATGCCTAAATGCATTATCTAAAGCTAAAATATGCTCCAAATCATGATTAAATCTACTCAAATACACAACACATCAACGGCAATGGAAAATGATCCTTCCGAGATGCGGCATTAAGTTTTATGTAATCTATACACATCCTATGCCCGGTGATAGTTCTAGTAGGAATCAATTCATTATTATCACTTCTAACGACCGTAATCCCCCCTTTCTTCGGAACACAGTGCACGGGAGAAACCCAATTGCTGTCCGAGATAGGGTAGATTATCCCTACATCAAGCAATTTAAGAATTTCCTTTTTTACAACTTCCTTAAGATTATGATTTAACCTTATTTGATGCTCAATAGAAGACATGGATTCATTTTCAAGGTGGATCCTATGAGTGCATAAACTAGGTGACAATCCTTTAATATCATCAAGTGAGTATCCTATTGCTTTTCTAAACTTTTTCAATTTATTAGTTAAAGCAATCAACTCATCATCACTCAGCAGCTCATTCAGACATGATAAGTAGAGTTAGGACCAAGAAATGCATACCGAAGCCCCCACGGAAGGGGCTTTAACTCAACCTTTGGCGCCTTTAGCTCGCTTCAATCATCAGCTACAAGCTGCTCCTTGCATAGCTCAGCTTCCTCAGCGCCATCAGCTCCTATACCCGTAGCAAAGACCTCTTGATCTTTATCCACAGAATCTGATCCCAACTCAATGTACTCAACCGCTCCTAGCAAAGGCTTGTACGAATTAAGTGCCTTCATGTATGCCCAGCTCTCATCGTGAAGATATCCATATTCTCCACATTGCTTTGTCAAAGCCACTTCCAACGGATCATCCATGTTTAACTCCTCCAGAAGTTCATCAGCTAGCTCCTCCATGGTCTCAATATTGAATATATGACCTTGTATGGTTGGCTTCTTCATCACTTTGTTGATGTCAAAGTTCAGGACTATGTCTTTCCCAAGGTGGAGGTCTATCTTACCTTTTCTCACATCTATTATTGCTCCAGCATTTGCAAGAAAGGGTCTCCAAAATATTAGAGGGTCCTTTGGTTCTTCATCCATTTCCAGCACAATGAAATCTGTTGGAACCTCAAATCCTCCTATCTTCACCGGAAGATCCTCTAGAAGACCAATTGGGAATCTCACTGACCTGTCCGCTAGTACTAGGGAGATTCCACACGCCTTGTATGTTGAGAAGCCTAGCTTCTTATCTACTGAGAAGGGCATAAGACTGACAGAAGCTCCAAGGTCACATAGACAGTTGTCAAATCTAAGAGGGCTGATTGCACACGGTAGAGTAAAACTGCACGGATCCTCAAGCTTCATAGGAACAATCCTTCTTTGGATAATAGCACCGCATTCATGTGACAAGACAATCATGCCTTGCACTTCCTTAGTCCTCTCCTTAATTGCATCCTTCAAGAACTTGCTATATTGAGGAACAAGTAAAAAGGCATCTATCAAAGGCATGGTGAGCTCTACGTTCTTCATTTGCTTTTCGAAGAGGGCTTTATACTTCTCTAGGAGGTGCTTTTTGAACCTACCCGGAAAGGGTAACTTAGGCTCATAGGGTGGTGGCACAAACACACCTCCCTTCTTCGTGAGTGTGTCTTCCCCTACTTCTTCAACTACAGCCTTTCCTTTCCTCTTAGCAATCTCAATATCATTTTCTTTGTTAAGAGCAGAATTTTCAGAATGCTCTTCCTCTTCTTGAACTTCAATGTCCTCATTGAGTGAAGGAATCACCTTAGGTTTGTGAACTTGATGATGTTTCAGCTCCTTACCACTTCTCAATGTGATAGCGTTGATAAACTCTTTGGGGTTTTGCTCAGATTTTCCCGGTAAAGTACCATGCGGTCTAGAGCTTGAAGCATTCTTATTCTCCATGTTTGTTATCCTTGATGTCAAATTTTGCAACTCACTCTTCAAATCCCTTACTTCTATTGCTCCGGAAGCTTGTCCTTGAAGTAGTTGTTGCATCATTTGATATACCATGGATTTTAGGGTTTTTAACCATGGTATATGTCTTTGTTATCGAGTCTTTCTATGTGTTTTGGAGTCTTTTTAGGTGTTTTACAGGTTTAAAGACATTTAGAGCCTAATTGGACATTTTGGGAGCATTGGGAACATTCCTGCACTGTTTAGAGGTTTCACAGAGTTCACTGGCTGCGAAATCGCCTTGCAACGATCGATGCAGTTGTGCAGTGGTCGACGCAAGGTGATTCCAGGGTTTTGCGCCCAAAAATCTGCATTTTGGAGAAATTACAGTTTTTGTCCAGAAACTTCCCAGACTTGCAAAAAGGCCCAAAAATGTGTTTAGACTTATATATTAAGGTTTTAAGCCATTGTTTAGGCTACGCTTTATTTTACATTGAGAGATTTAGGGGCTGATCTTGTACTCGAGAGAGAAGAGATTTTGAACCCCATTTTCTTTATCTATTATATGTTATTTGGTTTTCTATTCAACATGTCTTCAGTTTCAATGATCATGTCTGAGTAGTTTATCTGTTAGGTTTAGGGATTCTCATAAGGGATTTCATGGAAATATAGGTTGATCAATCTGTAGGGATCCATATTTGTTAGTTCTTCATCTAGGGTTGTTCTTACTGCTTAATCTGAAGTAGCTACCCAGATTTATGATGTTAGGTTGATTTTCGCAACGACAGTTGGTTAATTAACTAGAAAGAACCTAGATGAACAATTTGACTATTCACAAAGAAATTTGGCTTAGGAGAATTGTGAACAAAAGAACTTGAGATTAATGCATGTCTAGATCTCTAGGATTCTCAACGAAAGTTGGCTTGCTAGGATTGTTAGACATAGTTAATATTTGCAACAAAAGTTGGTATGTTATAATTCTGTGATTCTAGTTCTAAAACAGTTCTTAATTAGATCCCGATTGATTGATTAGCATGTGTTCCTAATTTCCTGAGAACTCCCTTAACCTGACGCCTTCGCTTCTTGCTTACAAACCGATCTATTTACTTTTCTGTTGTTTGATTTACTACTTTCTCTATTGCTACCTAGCTTAACCTGATAATTCTATAATCTATCGTAAGGTCTAAAGTCCCTGTGGATTTCGATACCCTATATACTACTGTCACGTATGTGCACTTGCAGTGTAGATCTAGGGATTAAAACCTGATCGTATCAAGTTTTTGGCGCCGTTACCGGGGACTCTTTTGAGTCTTCGATAGATTTGAACTTAGGGTTTAGACAAGGTTTTTCGTTTTTATTTTACTGATTTATTTTTCTGTTTTGCAGGTCAAGTTCGACAGAATCGGCTTGCATCGATCGACACGGTCCTGTGTGTCGATCGACATAGATTTCGCATTGCATCGATCGACGCTCTTCTTGCATCGGTCGACACATTTCGCGGAATCACTAAGAAGACTAAGAGATCCGTAAGGACGATGTGTCGAAATGATATTTTCAGCTCAAGGATAGACAGTTCACAGATAGCTGGGTTGAAGAACCAAGTTGACTCTCTGCATAGTCTTCTACTTGGAAAGTATGCGCAAGAAGCTATCAACTGCGTTGGAGGAACTGGATTCTACAGTCAGAGATCTGCTTTTCAGAAGCCCTTCCATCAACAGAGTAACTCCTTCTCAAAGAACTGTGGTGTTTCTTCCTACCAAGCACCGCCTGCACCTACGCATAAGAGCATATTGGAAACAATGATGGAGCAGTTTCTTGAGAGACAACAACAGATCGATGTGTCCTTAAACTCAAAGATAGATGCATTGTATGAAAATCTGAACGGGAAGTTTGAATCTTTGAGCACACATGTGAAGGAGCTAGATATCAAAATTCAACAAACAGTTGGAGCAATTTAGAGGCAGAATGAAGCTGTAAAAGCTGAACAGAGGCAACACGTCAATGCTGTGATCACAAGAGATGGGATTGACTTGCTAGGAGAAGAAGAGAGCATAATCTCGGATTTTCTAGATGAATTTTGTCTGTCTGAGACAAGCATCGATCGACACAACTCTTGCATCGATCGACACAGTCCCGACACGTTTCATGAAATTGCTCGAAATTGCCTTGTGTCGATCGACACACAACGTGCATCGATCAACACAGATCGCAGACGGGACCACAACTCTGCAACAGTCTTAGAACGAGTCTTTGAGCCTCGATTACCACATTCTAAGCCTCCTAAGTTGTCCAAACAGGAGCTATACGAAGCTAATTGCATGAAAGTGATAGAAAAACAGCTGATTCAGATTACATAGAAGATACCAGACCCATGAGCCTTTGTGCTAGATTGTTCCATCTCTGAGGACAGATTCAAGCGTTCTCTGTGTGATTTAGGATCTGGTGTGAATCTCATGCCATACTCTATGGCTAAGAGATTATGACTTATGGAATTTCAGCCTACTAGGATCTCTCTTATCCTAGATGATCTATCAAAGAGGTACCCCGAAGGTGTTCTTGAGGATGTACCTATCAGAGTTGGAAACTACTTAATTCCAACAGACTTTGTAGTGCTGAAGTACAATGTTGAGCCAGATGATCCTTTGTTGCTTGGAAGATCATTTTTAGCTACTGGGGGAGCTGTGATAGATGTGAGACGTGGTCTGATTGATCTCCAACTAGGAGATAAGCCATTGCAGTTCAAGATGGACATGAAGCAGAGAGCCACTATTGATGGACAGAGCTTCAGTGTTGAGGTGGAACCAGAGGTTCCAATTGGAGAGGAGAATAAGGCAGTTCATTCTGAACTTGCACTAACATCTTCAGTGCCTGCAACTTCTCATAAGCAGAAAGCTCCAGACATCTCATTTCCACCAAAGGTAAGGCATAAAGCTTATAAACTTAAACCTCCTAATCCCTCAGTTTTGAATGCAGGAAAACGCAGAATACCACCCAAGCTTCGTTCCCGCCCTGGTCTACTCCTTCGTTCCTTGGGAGATCTCATGATCCGACTTATACGCCACTTTGGATGAAGAGATATTCGCAGAGACACTCAAAGTCTCTGTTGAATCCCCCATAAGTCCTATCTCCTATCCCATAGTCAAGCTATTGACTTTAAACAAGCGCTGAGTGGGAGGCAACCCATTGTTAGGTTCGTTTTTGTTTTCATTTTTTGTTTTGATTTTGGTGTTTTGATTTTTCTGTTTGAGTGTGTTCAGAGTCATGAGAATCGCACTGCATCGATCGACACACCTAGTGCATCGGTCGATGCATATGCGATTTCTGGTTAGCCGATTTGATTGGGGTTCAGACACCGGTTATCTTATTAACCGCGATCAAACATTCAACTTGCATCGATCGACACCCATGTGGCATCGATCGATGCAGGCCGACAAACAGGTAATTGTCTGCAACTTTTCGGATTGTTCTTCAATTTGATTATTCTCACCAATCCGGGGCTTGACACCACTGGGGACAGTGTGTTTCAAGTGTGGGGGAGGTAGCTACTGACGCACGCTTTTTTTTTCTTAGAGTCAGTCCGATTTTCAAAAAAAATAAAAAAATAACTAAATTTAAAAAAAATTGTTTTATCGAGTCAAAATAGTTTAAGTAAGAAACAGTGAATTTTTTAGAAGTTAACAGCACTTGCGGGAACTTAAGTGACCATTAGGATGAAGTTGCAGGATCAATCTATGACTATTAGAAACCCCAATGCGGATCAGCCTACTGAGGACACCCATATCAATTCAGGTATTCAGAGGATCCTTTACTGACTTCACCCTTGTAAACCTGACTTAATTTTCTCACCTAAGGGCTTGGTATACCTTGAGTCGGACTCCTCTGTTAGTTCTGACACAGCTTGTAAACATGTCCAAGTAAGGTTCCCTTCTCCCCTTCCATAAAGTAAAAAAAAAATATATATATAAAATAAACTGAGGATGAGCTAGTAGCTCCGAAGTGGTCACGGGAGTGGTAGCAAACACTATCACCTCCTGTGTATTCATGGAATGTGTCCAAAGTACACCCTTTAACGGGAAGAGCACTGATAAAAAAAATAATACCCAATAGGGAAAAATCAGAATGCTAAGGAAGGGAAAAGAGAAGAAAGGAACCAGAAAAAGATAGTATGGTGGTCTAGAGCTAACAGAGTAAATATCTATGTGCCCTTTGATCGATAATCCTTAGGTGAGACCGCACTTAATAGCTTATAAAAGTCAGTAGGGTGAATTTGAATTGCTTTGGATTGATTGTGGAGTTTACTCAGGATAGTTGCTAAGTGTGGGGGAAGTATATGTTGGTCTTGATCTCTTGCAGGTGATTCTTTCAGTGGCTTACTAAGGGGAATCTGAGTGTTGTTGCTTCTAGGACGTAAAGAGTTTCTGAAAGTTTTCAAACCTCTTCACCATGTTTTAGTTCTCTGTTTTGCTTGAGGGCAAGCAAAGGCTAAGTGTTGCATCATTGATATACCATGGATTTTAGGGTTTTTAACTATGGTATATGTCTTTGTTATCGAGTCTTTCTATGTGTTTTGGAGTCTTTTTAGGTGTTTACAGGTTTAAAGACATTTGGAACCTAATTGTACGTTTTGGGAGCATTTCTGCACTGTTTGGAGGTTTCACAGAGTTCACTGGCTGCGAAATCGCAACGATCGATGCAGTTGTGCAGTGGTCGACGCAAGGTGATTCCAGGGTTCTGCGCCCAAAAATCTGTATTTTGGAGAAATTACAGTTTTTACCCAGAAACTTTACAGACTTGCAAAAGGCCCAAAAACGTGTTTAGACTTATATATTAGGGTTTTAAGCCATTTTTTAGGCTACGCTTTATTTTACATTGAGAGAGTTAGGGGCTGATCTTGTACTCGAGAGAGAGAGAAGAGATTTTGAACCCCAGTTTCTTTATCTATTATATGCTATTTGGTTTTCTATTCAACATGTCTTCAGTTTCAATGATCATGTCTGAGTAGTTTACCTGTTAGGTTTAGGGATTCTCATAAGGGATTTCATGGAATTATAGGTTGATCAATCTGTAAGGATTCATATCTGTTAGTTCTTCATCTAGGGTTGTTCTTACTGCTTAATCTGAAGTAGCTACCCATATTTATGATGTTAGGTTGATTTTCGCAACGACAGTTGGTTAATTAACTAGAAAGAACCTAGATGAACAATTTGACTATTCACAAAGAAATTTGGCTTAGGAGAATTGTGAACGAAAGAACTTGAGATTAATGCATGTCTAGATCTCTAGGATTCGCAACGAAAGTTGGCTTGCTAGGATTGTTAGACATAGTTAATATTTGCAACAAAAGTTGTTCTGTTATAATTCTGTGATTCTAGTTCTAGAACAGTTCTTAATTAGAACTCGATTGATTGATTAGCATGTGTTCCTAATTTCCTGAGAACTCCCTTAATCTGACACCTTCGCTTCTTGCTTACAAACCGATCTATTTACTTTTCTGCTGTTTGATTTACTGCTTTCTCTATTGCTATCTAGTTTAACCTGATAATTCTATAATCTATCGTAAGTTCTAGAGTCCCTGTGGATTTCGATAATCTATATACTACTGTCACGTCTGTGCACTTGCAGTGTAGATCTAGGGATTAAAACCTGATCGTATCAATCATCCCTTTGAGCTCATTATCCAAACCTGAAGAAGAAGAGGCTTGTGGTTGTTGTTGTTGTCCAAAACCGGGTGGAGGGTATTGTTGCTTGGGAGCATAGTCTTGTTGGCCTTGAAATTGAGGCTTAGTGCCAATCCCTTGTTGGTTAGTGTAGGGGACAAAAGGCTTTTTCTGAGTAGATTTATTGAAGCCTTGTTGTTGAGTAGCTTGAGGTTGCCCTTGTCCTTGAGATTGAGCTTGAGGGTAAACTTGATCTTGAGGATTTGCCACATTTGGGTTTCTATAGGAAAAATTAGGATGGTTTCTATAGTTGGGATTGAAGCCTTTGTTGAAACCACCTGGCCCCTCATTGAAATTCATCTCCTCTTGTGTCATTTATTCTTCTACACTATAGAGGAAGGGTTGTGTATCATCATAGTTGCCCACAAAGTTGACTTGCTTCTTATTAGAGCTGATCATTTTATCCATCTTCTCATGTAAGGATTGTATCTCTTTCTCATATTTCTCTTCCAAGGATGATGATCCTCTATTCGTTATGTTGTAGTCTTCATTATAGTTGGCATCGCTAATAGCTAGGTTTTCAATGAGTTCCATAGCTTCATCAACCCCTTTTCGAAGAAAGTGACCATTACTTGAAGAATCTAGCATAGCTCTCATTTTAGGGAGTACTCCTCTATAGAGATTACTGAGGAGTGTCTCTTTTGTGAAGCCATGATGAGGGCATTGGTTGGTTAGCCTCTTAAAGCGTTCCCAAGCTTCAGCGAAGCTTTCTTTGTTCCTCTGAATAAAGCCGGACAGTTCATTCCGGAATCTAGTTGTCCATGTAGATGAGAAGAACTTCTTCAAGAATGCTTTCTTTAGCTCATTCCAAGTAGTGATCGATCCCGGAGGGATGTTATTCTCCCACTCCTTAGCTCTATCCACCAATGAGAAAAAGAAGAGACCCATTTTCAAACCGTCATATGTGACACCATTAAGCCGAGTAGTGGCACAGATCTTATCGAAGGTGTCTAAATGCTGCATAGTATCCTCATAAGGCAGCCCGTGGAACTGGTTGTTCTGCACCATATTGATAAGGATAGCCCGGATTTCGAAATTGTTGTTGTTAACCGGAGGAGGGATGATTTCATGTTGGTTTGCATTTGTATCCGGAGCATCCCCATCACCAATGGCTCTAGCTGTCCTGTCGGGATGAATCGGACACCTATTTCCCTGGGCATCTCGATCGTCATCTCCCTGAAGATGTTGCTGCTCTTGGTGGCCCTGTTGACCCTGCTGTTGATCATGTTGATCCATAACCGGCTGCTCAGTACCCACAAAGTTTTGTTGAACCTCTACAACTGGTTCAACCCAAGTCTTTCTAAGTGCACAACCCTTTCCAATGCTCTGCGTTCTTTCGCTAGTATTCTCTCGTGTGCTTTAATATCCTCTACTCGTGCAACAAGGTTTGTAGGGCCTCGGCTTTGCAAGTTCATACACCTGTCATCAAAGCATAAGGAAGAAGCAAGTTTAATAACCTGAAACTTGATCTAAATAGGAATAGAAATCTAATTGATCAATCCTTAATCCCAAAATGGCAACGGCGCCAAATTGATAATAGGTTTTTAGGATCCTAGAGAGAGGTATCAATTCATCAATCTTATCGTGTAGCAATGAGGTATCGAACCGTAATTGGGAAGGAGTTTGACCAATAGAAATACACTATACCACCTAAGACAAGTCACAATCCAAGTTTGAAGTCTTAACAAACTAAAAAGGCAATCTAATTAACTAAGCAAGTAAACAAGTGATCAAAGCAAGTAGACAAAGAAAACAACTAAGCAATAATCAACAATCAATTAGGAAGCAAGGATCATGAGTTAAGGTCAATGGATAGGGATGACTTGGGACAATCTATAATGCCAATACACACTTCAATGAAGCTAATCTCCTAGCAAAGAACACAATCAATTGATTAATCTAATGTCTTAGTACTAATCACTTTCTCTAATCATAACCCAAGAACAAACTCTCATTTGTGAATTAAGACTAGGCAAGCATTAAGATCAAGTTCCAATCAGCTAATAATCACTCTAAACAATCATTCTCATGGGCTAGAATGTGAAAATCCTATCAAAGCTAAAACAGGCATTTCATTGAATACATGGTGTGCAAGAAAACTATAACATCATAATCAACATGATCAAGGCTGAATAAGCATTAAGAACACTAAGACAGAAGAGATTATAGATAGATAAGCTCTAAACATTCATAAATCATCCCAAATCACCCTAATCCTACTTAACCCATAAATCCTTGAATGACTAGTCACTAATCATGCTAAGTTCAACAAAATCCATGATAATAGTGTTAAACATGATGATTAGCAAAAGATTGATAGAAGGAGATGAAGAAATCACAAAGAGAAACACTTAGATTAACCGAAGATTCAAACTTTCCTACAAAAGTGTTTTCAAACAAAAATAAAGCTTAAGAACAATAAAAAATAGGTTTTTGGCCTTATATAGTGAGTATGGGGAGAACCGGGTCAACCCGGGACAAACCGGGTGTTGACCCGGTTCAATTGGATCAAAGTGTGAAGTCTGGGAAATGTATCGGGCTCCTCACCCGATATGCCAACCGATACCAACTCCCTGTTTTCTTTCCTTCTCTTGCGCCGAGGGGGCATATCGGTCGGCCAACCGATGCGCCAACCGATATGAACTCTCTGTTTGATTCGTGGATTCTGGCCGAGGAGATGTTGAAGGAATTTCTAGCAGTTCTAATCAGGATTAGCAACCCTAGTCTGAATTCCGAGCCTAGGATCTAAGGTTCATGTAATTGAATCTATCAGATCTCGAGATTACCTGATGAATATGCAGCGGAAGTGTTTGCAGATAATCGAGATCACGAAGCGCCTCAAGTGTTGCGCCTCTACTGGTATCCACACGCACACAAACTGGACCGCAGGGATGCTAGTGCCTTACAGAGATCTAATCTCCAGATAGGTTTATTTCTGTGTTCTGGTGGCTGTGAATTAGGTTAGGGACGAGTTTAGGTCGACCATATATCTTATATATGTCGGCTTAAACCACAACGGAATTAACTCCAGATTAAACCGTATTAATCTGGTTAATCCGCGTGTGCATCGATCGATGCACTAACTGCAACGATCGACACTGCCCCAGAACATTGATATCGAATGCATATCAAATATGCATTCATTGGATCATTACATTAATGATCAACTTCGTCTTTAACGCCCAGTTTGCTTAGGTGTGTGACCCTGTAGGATCATATAACACTAGCAATGAGTTCTCAACTCATTGATCATAAGTGGCTTCTAGCAAAGCGTTATGACTACCTAGTGTTATGTGATTGTCTCATCTCGACTATACGACTTTCACTTAGAGCAAGTACAATAGATTTCGGGACATTCCCAACAATCTCCCACTTGTACTGGAATCATCTATTCCTTTAATCCCTTTGTAGCTATATCTCAATCTAACATAAGGCAAGAACTGTGTCATCCTTATTAAGTCAGATCACGTTTATCGATTCCCGATTTGTACTGATAAAACAAACGACTGACAATCACCTCGTTTGAGTGCGGCCACGCATTTCCAGTATCAAATCTTCGATAGGCCCAGAGATATTTAACTCCTGTTATATAGGAGGTACAAATCCCATCTTGTTCCATCCATGTCTCTTTTATATTTCATGATACACCTAATCAGTGTCTTTATGATCACCAGTTACGGCTGACGTTTGACAAAGTCAAGACGAATCAATCCATATAAGAGAGGACATGATGAACTCAGGTCTAAGGACTACTCTCTTTAGTCGTAATGAGAAACTCTTATGACACTCATATAACATCTTGTAGAGTTCTCATTAACGGGTCAAGTCCGATCTTGTGTTCTCTAACACATATATGTGATTGACTTTAATACACTTATTAAATGACTCCATGAAACATAGTCATCAGTCACCTCACATACTAGTCTCACGTGGTTGTTAGTGTCCCATTTTAACAACCTCGACTAGGGACCATTTATAATTTATGTCATTTGTTTCTTATAGGGTTTCATGATCAAGTCACATACTTGATGACCTATAAAATGTCATAAATTACTTTGGGACAATATATATATTTAATCATTCACAATTAAATAATGCTGAAACGATTTCATTAATATAACATAACTAAATTGTGTTTTTCGAACATCAAGTCATAACTAAAAACCAAATATAACTCCCACTGAAACCAAGATCATATCTTAAGAGATCTAATGCCTACAGCAGCAGTGTGAAACTCATGCTTAGGCCTTGGGAGGGGCTTGGTCAGCGGATCAGCTACATTCTCATCCGTCGGGACTCTGCTGATCTTCACATCTCCTCTATTCACAATATCACGGATAAGGTGATATCGCCTTTCTATGTGTTTGGATTTCTGGTGTGATCTAGGTTCCTTTGCTTGCGCAATGGCTCCATTGTTGTCACAATACAAAGCCATTGGCTCAGAAATGCTAGGAATCACACCAAGTTCAGTGATGAACTTCTTGATCCAAACAGCCTCCTTTGCCGCTTCAGAAGCAGCGAGGTACTCAGCTTCAGTTGTGGAATCTGCTACAGTGTCCTGCTTGGAACTCTTCCAGCTGACTGCACCGCCATTCAGGCAGAAGATGTAACCAGATTGCGATCGGAAATCATCTTTGTCTGTCTGAAAACTTGCGTCTGTGTAATCACTTACTACCAGCTCATCACTTCCTCCATACACCAAGAATTTATCCTTAGTATTTCTCAAATACTTCAGAATATTCTTGACTGCTGTCCAGTGACTTTCACCTGGATCCGATTGGTATCTACTCGTCATGCTTAAAGCACAAGCAACATATGGACGAGTACAGAGCATGGCATACATGATGGATCCCAACGCCGAGGCATAGGGAATCCGACTCATGCGATCTCTCTCAGCAGGTGTCTCAGGACACTGCTTCTTGCTGAGACTTATGCCATAAGACATTGGTATGAAGCCCTTCTTGGAATCTTGCATTCTGAACCTGTGTAAGACTTTATCGATATAAGTGTCTTGACACAGTCCAATTAACTTGTTTAATCTATCTCTATAGATTCTTATTCCAAGAATATACGCGGCTTCTCCCATGTCTTTCATTGAAAAACAACTTCCGAGCCAAGTCTTAACAGACTGTAACAACGGAACGTCATTTCCGAGAAGAAGTATGTCATCTACATACAACACGAGAAATGCAACTGCGCTCCCACTAGTCTTCTTGTAAACACATGGTTCTTCTTCGCTTCTGATGAAATCAAACTTTTTGACTGCTTCATCAAAACGAAGATTCCAACTCCGAGATGCTTGCTTCAATCCATAAATGGATCGATGAAGTTTGCATACTTTCCTAGCTGCATTTGGATCGATGAAACCTTCGGGTTGTGTCATGTACACATCCTCTTCCAGAATTCCATTAAGGAAATCTGTTTTCACGTCCATCTGCCAGATCTCATAATCATAATGAGCAGCTGTTGCTAGGAGAATCCGAATGGATTTAAGCATGGCGACAGGTGAATAGGTTTCTTCATAGTCAATACCATGAATTTGTTTGAAACCTTTTGCCACTAGCCTTGCTTTATATATCTGAATATTTCCATCCACATCAATTTTCTTCTTGAAAATCCATTTACACTCAATGGGTCTTGCACCATCGGGTAAATCAACCAAAGTCCATACTTGGTTCTGTGACATGGATCCCATTTCGGATTCAGCGGCTTTCAGCCACTTTTCGGAGTCAGGGCTCATCATCGCTTCTTCAAAATTCGCTGGCTCGTCACTGTCAGTGATCAACAAATCATGACAATTGGTTACGAGAAATCCATATCTCTCGGGTTCGTGACGGATCCTTTCGGATCGGCGAATTTCAGGCTCCACAGGCGCCGTCTCTACAACTCTTTGTAGATCCAACTGTTGCTCTTCCTCTACGGGTTGAGCATTTTCCTGCGGTTCTCGAACTTCTTCGAGTTGTACTTTACTCACACTGTTTCTCTTGGAAAGAAATTCTCTCTCAAGAAAGACGCAGTTCCGAGCAACAAACACTTTGTTATCGGATTGGTTGTAAAAGTAGTATGCCTTGGTTTCCTTAGGATAACCAACGAAGTAGCATTTATCAGATTTGGGTTCGAGCTTATCTGTAATTAATCGTTTGACATAAGCTTCGCAACCCCAAATCTTCAGGAAAGACAAACTCGGAACATTTCCAGTCCACATCTCATGTGGTGTCTTTGCAACTGATTTTGACGGAACCCTATTAAGTGTAAACGCAGACGTTTCTAGAGCGTATCCCCAAAAGGATAATGGAAGAGTTGAGAGACTCATCATTGATCGAACCATATCTAATAAAGTCTGATTCCTCCTCTCAGACACGCCATTCCATTGTGGTGTTCCAGGAGGAGTGAGTTGTGAAACAATTCCACAATCTCTTAAATGATCACTGAATTCTTGGCTTAAGTATTCTCCTCCACGATCTGATCGAAGAGCCTTAATACTTTTACCAAGTTGATTCTGTACTTCATTTTGGAATTCTTTGAACCTTTCAAAAGATTCCGACTTGTGTCTCATTAAATAGACATAGCCATACCTGCTGAAATCATCAGTGAAGGTAATGAAGTATCGAAAATTTCCTCTAGCACTTGTGCTCATTGGGCCGCACACATCCGTATGTATAAGGCCCAATAGGTCACTGGCCCTTTCATTTGATTTATTGAAAGGGGCCTTAGTCATTTTGCCCAGTAAACAAGATTCACATTTCTCACATGATTCATAATCAAATGAGCCCAGAAGCCCATCACTATGGAGCTTTTGGATCCGTTTCTCGTTTATGTGGCCCAAACGACAATGCCAAAGAAAAGTCTGATTCGTGTCATTTGATTTGAATCTCTTGGTGTTAATGTTATAGATTGGTGTAGTCTGGTTTAAAACATAAAGCCCATTCTCTAATGGGCTGCTACCATAAAATATATCATTGTAATCAAAAGAACAACATTTATTCTTAATTGAAAACTGATATCCTTCCACATCCAAAATAGGAATGAAAATAATATTTCTGCTTATAGCAGGTACATAGTAGCAATTATTAAGCTTTAAAACCAAACCAGAAGGTAAAGACAAGTTATATGTTCCTACGGCTAATGCAGCAACTCTTGCTTCATTCCCCACGCGCAGGTCCACTTGTCCCCTTTCCAACTTCCTACTGTTGCTTAGGCCCTGCATATTTGTACAAATATGAGCACCACAGCCGGTATCCAATACCCAAGAAGTAGAACCAGAAGTAGTAACATTTACTTCTATAACATAAATACCTGAAGATGAAGTCTCGAAAGTCTTCTTCTTCTTTTTCTTCTCTTCCAAGAATTTGTTGCAATTTCTCTTCCAATGCCCAGGCTCTTTACAGTAATGGCACTTATCAGTCTCAGATGGGCCCGGCTTGGGCTTCGGGGCTGGCGCAGGCGTGTCCTGGTTCTCAACCTGGACTGCCTTGCCCTTTCCCTTGACTTTGCCAAGTTTCTTAAACTTCTTACCCCCTTGTACCATAAGTATATTAGGAGTGCCCTTCTTGATATTAGGCTCAGCTGTCTTGAGCATGCCATGCAGTTCAATCAACGTCTTCGTCAAGTTGTTCATGTTATAGTTCATAACAAACTGATCATAACTTGACGGCAGTGACTGCAGAATGATGTCAGTAGCCAACTCTTGGCTAATGGGACAATCCAGTCTCCCCAGGTTATCAATATAACCCATCATCTTAATGACATGAGGACTGACCGGACTGTCCTTTGGTAGCTTGCATTCAATGAGAGATTTAACCGTCTGGTATCTCTCAGTTCGTGCTTGCTCCTGAAACATGCTTTTCAGGCTAGTAATCATCTCCACTGGCGACTCCACGTTCTCGTATTGCTTCTGCAAGTCCGAGTTCATGGTAGCCAACATGAGACAATTCACATCGACCACATCATTGGAATGCTTATCCCAAGCACTCCTTTCTGCATGTGCAGCATTGGCTCTCGGTTTTTCAGGGAGAACAGTTTCCAGGACATAGTCCCTTTTCTCCTGCTTGAGAACAATTCTCAAGTTCCGATACCATTCGAGAAAATTCGATCCATTTAACTTGTCCTTCTCAAGGACGGATCGCAGGGAGAAAGAGTTATTATGAGTGTTAGTCATAGCTGAGAACATAGAAAGGAAAAGGTTTAGTTATGATGTTCAAGAAATGAGAAGTCTTAACTTTTAAGATAACTCGCATTATATTCAAACAATGTTTCCTCAGATGAATATAATGATCCAAGACCCATACTTCACTAAACATGAGTGAGCCACTGGCTATCACTCAAATTTAGCTATCTAGGTAAGCAACTACCTTGCTAGTTATATCCAATATAACTCTTGGTTGTGGATTTAGATCTTATGTCCAATCCACCTGATGTCTCTGGGCCCAAAACGATTTTGATGGCCCATTCAAGTAAACCAATCTTTTCAGTCATGTAATTGTTGACGTCTTGCACTGCAAGTCCATCAACACGATTACCTCTGTCTTACTCATGAAATTGTGGACATCTTGCACTGCAAGTCTATCGCACAATTAAATGGGTCTTGACAGTTGACAAGATTGGAAAGACATCAAGTATCACTTGATATTTCATTGAGGAACGGAATCATTTAAAACGTTCAGTTTTATCATGTTTTAATTCTTATAATTAATTGATTCATCTTGCTTCGGTTCTGTGATTTCAGGTTCAATAACCTAATCAACAAGTCTGATATCGACCGACACTACTATAGTGTCGATCGATACAGGATAACCAAAAGCAAACCGCGATAACCGATCAATCCAATTGATCCGGTTTTGAATACCGGTCAGCATCGATCGATGCTACATTAGCATCGGTCGATGCCAACCTAATCAAACCAATCGCAGTTGAACCATTCACAGTGTTCGACCATCTTTAACCAAACTCGATAACCGGTCCAATCCAATTGAACCGATTCATCAATCTTGCGAGGTTTGTGTCGACCGACACAACATTTGTGTCGATCGACACTAGGCGAAATACTGAGTTTTATTCGGGTTTTCGCCCTGTGTCGATCGATGCCGGATTGGCAACGATCGACACCATGAGAAAAACCCTATATTTTATTTCGGTTTTCGCCCTGTATCGATCGATGCCGGATTGGCATCGATCGACACCATGCGAAAATACCCTAAAACGTTTTCGAACAGAACCCTAAACTAGGTTTTTCATGAAAACGAATTTTAGCAAGTTTGTATCAACCATACACAGATTCAGATTCAACCAATCTAATCAACATGCTACAGATTCAATGGAACCCTAAAGCTCTGATACCACTGAAGGAATTTCTAGCAGTTCTAATCAGGATTAGCAACCCTAGTCTGAATTCCGAGCCTAGGATCTAAGGTTCATGTAATTGAATCTATCAGATCTCGAGATTACCTGATGAATATGCAGCGGAAGTGTTTGCAGATAATCGAGATCACGAAGCGCCTCAAGTGCTGCGCCTCTACTGGTATCCACACGCACACAAACTGGACCGCAGGGATGCTAGTGCCTTACAGAGATCTAATCTCCAGAGAGGTTTATTTCTGTGTTCTGGTGGCTGTGAATTAGGTTAGGGACGAGTTTAGGTCGACCATATATCTTATATATGTCGGCTTAAACCACAACGGAATTAACTCCAGATTAAACCGTATTAATCTGGTTAATCCGCGAGTGCATCGATCGATGCACTAACTGCAACGATCGACACTGCCCCAGAACATTGATATCGAATGCATATCAAATATGCATTCATTGGATCATTACATTAATGATCAACCTCGTCTTTAACGCCCAGTTTGCTTAGGTGTGTGACCCTGTAGGATCATATAACACTAGCAATGAGTTCTCAACTCATTGATCATAAGTGGCTTCTAGCAAAGCGTTATGACTACCTAGTGTTATGTGATTGTCTCATCTCGACTATACGACTTTCACTTAGAGCAAGTACAATAGATTTCAGGACATTCCCAACAGATGTATCGGTTGGTCCAACCGATATCCAACCCGATACATCTCCATGTTTTCTTCGTGACCTCCAGAACAAAAAGTATCGGCCTCCTCAACCGATATCGAGGCCGATATAAACTTCATGTCCTTCTCCTTTCATCTTTCAAGCTCCATTCTTCATCCCTTGAG
Organism: Orychophragmus violaceus; assembly: GCA_030180135.1. Lineage (NCBI taxonomy): Eukaryota > Viridiplantae > Streptophyta > Magnoliopsida > Brassicales > Brassicaceae > Orychophragmus > Orychophragmus violaceus. The sequence continues at coordinate 89,765,292 of CM058231.1, forward strand.
GTCCTCTTTTGCTCCTTAGCCACACCTAAACTCCAAAGCACCTGAAACACACCAAGAACACTCCAAATGCAAGCCTAAAGCGCATCCTCCTAATCTTAGATAGCTCTAAAAATGAAACAATGATCAACAAAATGGTATGAATGATGGTGAAATGAAGTCAAAACAAGAACAATATACAAATATAAATGCATGAAAATGTATGAATATCACCCAACCCACCTTTGCATGTGCATGCCCAAAGTTCATGCATGCAACGTTTAAGATCAAGCCAGTGATTATATTGGTTTCACTCCATTGGGTTAGTGCAGCCGATGTTTACATCCGAGGTGCACTCTCAATCGCACAGAGAATCCATCGGCTCAATATATCGACCAAAACATCATGATGAAAAAAATTGTTTTAATTATAATTTTGCCACTACAGACCAAAATGCTATAAACATATTCTTAGACCTAAATTTTGGGATTCATCTTCTACCTTGTATTTTTTTCACCTCTTTTGAATTAAAAATTTTTGTACATTTTTATTTTAAGTCTTAGTCAAGTATTGTTATCTCTTTAATTTATTTTCTCTAATCATGATTTTCATTATTTTCCTATGGATTTTGATGGGATCAATATGATTAGTGAGTAGTCTCTTTGGGTTTTGAGATGAGGTAGACTAGGACTTGATTAAGGATGATCAAAGGGTGTTTAGTGCATAATTTTTATTAATCTTTCTCTATTAGGTTGTTCTCTATGCTAGGTTGCAAAAAAAATTGTTGAATCTAGACATTAGGTTTTTCCTTGCCCACAAGGTCTTTGATGAAATGCTTGTTAGAATCTAATTAAATATTTTGCATGCTTAGCCAATGAGAATTGATGTCTAAGGTGTTTAATAGTCAAATGAACTTGTTTTTCATGCTTAATTGATTCTTGATCACAACTGATAGATTGTTCTTGATTAGGAATTGACTAAAGGGATCTTTGCTTAGAGATATGATTGATCTAATGTTTTGAGTTTTAGACTAGGATTAAAGCTTGCTTAAATGGTTAAATGATTGATAATGAATGCATGATATCTTGGATTTGATATTGAGAAATGGATTAATGCTTGATTAGCATAGAGTTAGTTTTATGGGAATATGATTAGCTACTTGATAGTTCATTTAATTATCTTCTTGAGCTTAATTAATTGATAAACACATAGATAAGATCATCATTTGATAGACCTAACTCTTTGACTTCATCTTAGACCCCTTTCTCCTATTTATTGCTTAATTTCTTATTTCATTTGCTTACTTTTTTGCTTTCTTTTGTCATTTAGGTTGTTAGCTTAAAATCAACTTTAATTGGTTTAGCTCATTTAGTTGTATGTATTCTTTTTGGCTAGACTCACACCCAATTAGGATTGATACCTCAACCTATACTACATTGAAATTTGTCTTGTAGGTTGAGTAATTGACTACAAAATACAAGACCCAAAAAAATCTTGTTATCAACCTCTAGCGATGTGACTGCATGTGCTCCCTATAGGTGATTCGGTAATCATACCTTTCACTTCTTTTATCAGAATCCGTGAAACGAAAAGGTTATCCCTCCTCTGGTATTCGTAATGATAGCAAATATAATCATTGTTTCTCTATAAGGTGTTGGTGATGATCGTCTTTATCTTAACACCTCCAAAGAAATACATCTTCTTTTCCTGAATTTTTTCTTCTTCTTCCCTTGTAGACCGGCTCATGTTGTAATCCCTACTAAGTCATGTCTTAGCTAATCAGCCTCTATTTGATTGATGGTCTTGACTTGTGAAATTTTCATGTTCTTTGTGTCCAGAGATTTTATAGTTTTGAATTTTAGACAATTATTCTCCTCATGGTCCAACAATAAACAAAGAAAGCAATGTTTTCTAGTTTATCATATTTGAACTCCAGCGAAGAAGGGCTTCTTCATGATGAGAGTTTAATGCATTGACCTTCTTTTGTATCATAGCATTTGAATTTCCCAGCTCTTGATTGATTGCTTGTAGAATATTGCATTTCCAATGATGCAGAAACAAATCATGAATCATGATCCATAATGGCATCAAACAGGAAAAGGAATATGAGATAATTGGTTCTCATTGTTGAATTACTAGTATCCATATTTTATGGTGAAAAAGCGATAAAGCCATTATCGTATTCAGATCCGATTCCATTGTAAATTTGAACATAAACCTTTCTCGCCCCAGCTCCTTGCCTCCACTCTTCCTCTTAAACCCCAAACTCGTGGCATAAAATTTATCATTATCTTTAAAAGCTGAATCTTATGTTTCAAAACTCTACCTATAAGGGTTAGCTTATTTTATTCGATTAGATTCAGTATTATCAACTAATGACAACTTGATTAGAGTTTTTCTTGTCCGCTAATTTGATCCAGCGATGCCTTTTCTTTTTTCATATATGGTAAATCATTGTGCCATCTAACCTAATATAAATCGAACACAAGATTAGGTGTTTGAAAAATGTAGAATAAATTAGAGTGAATAAAAGGACCACAATGACCACACACATTAGCAGATAAAATAAAGATGTTGAAATTCAATCTTAAAATAAGCAAGAAATTGAAGATCACAACTGATTTCGAAATCGCCTCCAAGTCATTCTAGCATCACCATTCCACCTTAATTCTTGACTACACAAATTTCTGACTCTTTAGAACACTATGATTCGAGTTATCTTGATACAATTTTAAGTATGATTAGCAATTATGGATGCATAGTTAAAATGTAAATATACCAGACCAAGTGTTCAATATATACCATAACTTAGTTTGAATTTTGTTCCGCATCACCTAATTAACAAAAAAAAAAAGTAACAATTTTGATCGAAGAACAAACTTATGTATTACTAATGTATCATGTTGTTTAGCAAATTACTTATCAATTACAAAGTATTGTTGGCATGGTGGTAATGCAGATGTGCTGTTTCTTTAATTTTTTATATGTTAGATTCAATTTGTTTTGGTGTAGTATTAATTTTTTATTAGAATTTTTAAATATTGATTCCACTCTTACGATATTTTTTTTAAAAAAGATACACTTATCAATTCCTAACATTTAAAAACATTTGAAAATAATAAATTTAAAAATAAAAAGGTGAAAATCAGTCTTGAGATTGCCGAAACTTCGACTAATACCACATTTTTCCAAAAGATGCTCTATCGAAAATTTATATTTATTTATGGTTGTAAAAAACATTTATATTTATACAATTTATAACTTTACTTATTGTACGTAATCTATATATTTACAGTAATGTTTTGTTAAACTCGAAACAAAACAGGGAACTCGTATTCTAATAATTATATATATAAAGGAAGCAGAGTCTCTCCAGGGCATGACACCTCAGCCCCAGGAATGTCTGTGGAGCTGACACCTCATTTAATGAAAATTTAGTCGGAACCAATCAAAACAAAACGTATTGCTTACTCATATCTTACGTGTCCGATATGTCTAAAAAAAAATCGAACCAAAAATATTTTATCGACTCAATCCTTTTTCATTTGGTTAATCGCTTTCTCTCTCTATATTTTCTCTCTTTATTTTCTCTCTTAGGCGACGAAAATGGCGATATCGCCGTCGTCTCTTCCAGTGGGGATTTCAGTCGGGTTCTCGCCGTCGATCGTTATCACCGATATCTTACATACCTCCGACCATCGGATTCTTACTTTATGTTTGTTTCCACACGCTTTCTCTCGCTCTTCGTCTTCCGTTTATAGATCTCTGCCGAGACCTAGCGAAGCTTTCTCACCTCTTTCGACGATCTGGACATATTCGTCTCCGGGATGATTTTATGTCCCCCCAACCACCGTGGTAAGGTAATCGAACTCATGCTTGCTTTTAGGTCTTTGTAGATTCGTTTAGATCTGAGAATTCTGAGCACCATCTACTCGTGTTTCAGACGATTTGAATTCTCCCGACCACATGCATGTCACCTGAGGTAAAAAACCTGGCTTTGTCTCTTTGATTCCAGCTTTCCCTTCACGACCCTAAGATCTTATTTTATTTGCTAGATATGAGAACCCTGAGCTCTGATTCTTCTTTTTCTTTAGGTTTTGCACTCCCCAACAACCGTAAAAAGTACATGTTAATACAACCTGCGAATCTTCGTATCCAGAAGTTTTCGAGTTCGAACAACCACCGTGTTAAGGTCCAACAACAACCTGCATGTCAGTTTAGGTAAATGATCATGACTTTGGCTCTTTGATTGCATCTTCTCCCTTTACGAGTCTAAGATCTTCTTTGATTTTGTTACCCGAGCACCATAAACACTATTTTTTCTTTTTCTGTTTTGTAACATTGTTTTCTTCTGTATGTAGAATCTTGTTTATGCTATGTACGATTCAGTTTGAGCAACAAAACTTCAAGATAAATAAGTAAGCTTTTAGTTGCAGATACGAGTGCTGCAAAATACCTGTTTTATAATCTGAGAACTTACTTTGTTTCTATTTTACTCTTCAGCGTGGCCATATATTGAAGACGATTACGACCCATCAGTGTCGCTTCTAAAGGATCACAGAGGTGTTGAGGTATATCCTAATTTGTTACTCTTGTTTGAATAAATGCTTTACCTATTTGACTCATCAATTTTTTTTTATAAATTGACCAGGATAAGAAGCAACAATGCGATGAGAAAAGGTTTGCTTATATTCAACGAAACGTTTTGGTTTGCCATGGTAAGCTCCCTCAGTTTCTGTTGGAATACTGCAACTTTCCTATCAGATCTTGGTTTGATTCTAACCAAGGACAGCTCTTTTTTTTACAGGATACCGGTTCCGGCTTCTCTTTAACACACAAGCTTGGACAACTCGTGATAACTGAGATATATCCAGGAAACCCTTTACGGACGTGCTCAATTCACAAACCATCCACGGGTCTAAGTTACATAGATAAGTATTTTTAGTTTCGTAGAGGATTGAATCATGATTAATAATTTCCTATGTTACACATATAAGTAACACGTGATATATCTATTTGTGGTTCATGCTTTGTGATTCTTCTTCCTCTGTGATAGTATAACCATCCACGACTTTGAAACATGAATAAGAATTTCTTAAGATAAACATATGAGTAACACTTGATGAATGTTTTGTATATTCATGCTTTGTGATTCATGTTTTCTCTATGATAGTATGACCATCATTCTCTCTAATACAATGCTGAATTCTTTTTACTCAACTATTTGAGATGCAAGTAGTGTTACTAATTACTGTTATCTATCTTAGCAAGTATCAAAATATTAGATTACCACAAATCTTCGAAACTTTCTTTGTTTTAATCCTTATTCTACAACTACATTTTGGGATCGTTTGTTTTCTATGTTATTCATGTATTGAAGCTACTCATAAATAAAGTTAACTCAGTATTCGATCAATGATTGATTTTCCCAAATGTCATGCTATTAGTATTATGTCACTGATTAACAATTGATTAATGATCCTCTGAAAATAAAATAAACTTCTTTCCAAATTTTGATATTAAATCCCACACAACGGTCTTCTAAGCCCACAAAAATTAATATGAGCTCCATTGTACAGACGTTTGAAGACAACCATAATTAACAAGTGGAAGGAAATAGAAGCCAAGGAGTGTCAAAAACACAAGAAAAATACTTATGTGCAACATATATTTCTGTTATATTTTTAATGTTCCAAAAAAAAATTCCACATACTATCAAATCCATTAATATATTTTAATTCAAATCTGTAATAAAAACTTTATAAAAAAACTCTGCGGCGTAGCGCGGATAATTTTCTAGTAAAGATAATAGTAGTACTTTTCTGTCATTCATGTGAATTATCATGGTTATCTAACACTATTTTAAATTTAAATAAATTTTCAAACGCATATTCTTCTGTCACATATGTAAAAATTAGTATGGGCTAAAAAAAAAAAAAAATTTAGTATGGGCTTTTAACGAAATGATCGAAGACAAAAAAAAAAAAAAAAAAAAAAGACTTGGTAAACTTTTGGGATTTTCAAGTTATAAAAAAAAAACAAAGTCGAAACGTAAAACCGTGAATCCGTGATAACCCCGAGACGCAAAACGTTAAGTTTCGCCACTACATGCAAAGCTACTTATATCTGACGCGACCCAACCACCCGTGATCTATACGCTCCCATCCAACCACAAGTTTTTGAGCTCACGGGCTTAAACGACGCGTTGTTATATAGTGATCTGAATAAACCAAGCATTTCCCTAATGCCCATAAAATAAACTACGTTTAATTAAGGCACGAGATCGGCTTTCCGTAATTATGTACTCCGGGATTTGCTTGATATAGAAATTACAATTCTTTTTAACAAAAAACAAGAAACCGGCTTGTAATCCGATACGAGGGCAATAAAACTACACGGTGTTTGATGATTATCTGATTATGCGAATGCAAATGATGATGTTGTTGGCTTCGATGGGACCCACAACTGTCCCAAAAAAGTTTTCGCGAGTTCCAAGAAAATGGAGAGAGAGAGAGAGAGAGAGAGAGAGAGAGAGAGAGAGAGAGAGAGAGAGAGAGAGAGAGAGAGAGAGAGAGAGAGAGAGAGAGAGGCGATTACTAAATTAATCCGTTTGTCGTTAATCTGGGGCCACGTGAACACAAGCCGCGAGCATGCATGCATGTAAAGCAATCAAATGATAAGTTAGCTAGCAACTATTTTAAATCAATGCTTATTACGTATATTTTAATAATACTGGTATGTGTTAGTTTAGGAGTCGTCTTGGTCACAATAATAAATTAAAAAACGGGACATTCCTCAAAAGTTGCAAAACACGACTGGAATGTTTCTTAACTCTGCCCTTTTGATGGATTCTGTCATTCTGCTTTCTCTTGTTTTTTTTTTTTTGAAAATTCTGTTTGTATGGTAAGCAACTATGCATAGAAGAAAAAAAAATGTGAAAATATTATTGTCCATTGTCAGTTGGTCTATAGAGGAATTTTGTATACAAAATAAACATGGATTGAGTTTTTGAGATATTCACTTTTTACATTCCATTTTATATGATGTTTTGCCTAAAAATGCAAAAACTAAAAATATATATAAATGTTTCTTATATAAAATTTATTATTTAACATTTGACAAAAATCATTTTAACCAATAACAAAAAGAAAACCTAGAATATTAATAATAAAGCATATTAAAATATTAAGTATATATAACTTGCATTAAAATGTGAAAAAAAACTTTTTAAATCTTATATAGAGACGTATGGAGTATTTAGTACTGTGTTTTAGACAGAATTAGTATACTATGTCAAACTTAGTGTACTTTGAAATAAAGTTTTCATTCGTAGAAATTAATATACTACTACTATTTACTATCATTTACAAACACTAATTAAGATGTTTGGCATTTAATGAGACAGTAGTTTGAATGTTTTTTTTTCACGACCAAAATCATTATGATGATGACTTAGTTTTGTTTTTTACTCGTTACGAGGACATCTCTTTACCAGAATATAAAACGTATCTTGTTCAAAAAAAAAATATATATATATATATATAACGTATCACTCGATTTACCGTTTATTTTTTGACCTGAGATAGTCTGAATCCATACATGCAGGACTGCATACATGAGCACTAATTTCTAAAGAGAAATATAAAATTTTTGGTTCAAATAAAGAGAAATATAACCTATGTATAGACTTCTCAGATATAAAATACGCTAAAATCAGGAACTAATGTATGTTTTGGTATATACACAAAATTCCAGCTATATTTGTTGTATTTGGTCAAGTGGTATATATGGTTGACTAGAACATAGGTGTAGTCTATATTTACTTCTATTTTTACCTTTTTGAATAACACAAATTATCTAAAACAAACACATTTATAAGTTGTGATATTGGTATATTAAAAAAAACATAGGGGGCAATGGATGGATCATGGATGAATCAAACATTTTATTCGTTTATGGGTAATGGATGAATCAGTCCCATAAATCAAATGAGATAAAAGAAGCAGAGGAAAAACAAAAAGAGAAACAAATGTGGGAATGGTCCAATGTAAGTGAAAAGAGCAAAAGTGGGAAAACAAGATGTTGGACCAACAAGGGAATGCCCAAAGATTGGGAGAGGTATCAATCATGATACAAAACATCATAAGATATTGTTGGAATTGTGTCCAGCAATCTCTGTACTGTCTCTATAACGTAAGAGTATGTCAGTGATCAGACATAAGTCATACAATACTGGGGGTCATGATGGCTTGCTAGAGTCCGCTCATGATCTATAAGTCTCGGACTTATTGCTTTTATTGTATGATCCCATATGGGTCACACGCTTAAGCTAGCAGGAAATAAAGTAGGAACGGCTTAGCAGAAGTACGACAAAAGTGCTAGGCATTTGTCGTACTAAGAGAGAAAGATTAATGGGTCTGATTAAATGGGATTTAATCAGATTGGGCCCAAAAGCCCAAAAGGGAAAGAGAAGGCTTTTAATGACTAAAAGCCAACTCTCTTCCTCCCAACCCTAATCCAGCCGCGATTTCTCTCCTCTCTCTGCGCCCCATCTCCTCGTGGTCTAGCAGCCAATTTCCGGTGATTGCGTGTGTGAGCCTTTGGAGGATTCATCCCTTGGTGTATCTCCCTGATCTCTGACCTGTTCATCAATTCCGCTGCAACAAACAGGTAAAAGGTGAGATCATAATGTTTCTAAATAAGAACACCTAGATCTGATGCATGTTTAGGTTGATATCAATATGAGAATTGAATCAGGATAAACCGAAACTTCCAACAGTGGTATCAGAGCCATTGGTTCTTAGGTTTCTTGTTTTAGATTCATTGTTTAGGTTGTTTAATCTGTTTAGAATTGTTTTGAATCAATTACTGATAAGATAAAACAGTTAAGAATCAGAATTGAACTCTAAACAAACAATTGGATCACAAAACCGAGCTATATGACTCGAGTTTTGGTGATCGGCCGGTTGGGTCGGAATCGGACGGTCGGGATGACCGGTTGGGTCGATCGACCGAGTGATCGCACGGCGATCGCGTCCGATCGCGACGTCCCGATCGCGTCCCGGCTGTCGCGTGCGTCGCGTCCCGATCGCTCGGCGATCGTGGAGCGTCCGTCCGTGCTGCCTCGTCCCGTCCCGAGCTGCCGAGCGAACGTCCCGATCATGCAGCCGACGGCTGGCCTGCGGCTATCGCTTTTTGCGTGAGGCTTACGGCTGGCCGGTTAGGGTTTTGGGTGTGATGGGCCGGTTCGATTTCGGTTAGCTGGTTCGGTTCAAAACTTGATTAAAATCTTCGTTCTGGTTTAATAAACAGATTAATAATTTTATTAAATCTGGTTAAACCGGAATAAGAAATCCAATGTCGAAAGAAATATTGGATTTAGTGCCTAAACCATGAATTTCTAATTTGATTTGGTTGGACCAAATAAATTGAGAAATTCCGGTTTAGTAAATAACCGGTTGACAATTGTGGTCATCGTAGTAATTAAAACTTGGTTAGACCAGTTTTAATGAACCAGACCGGTTATGTCAATTAATTGGACAATTGGGTCATGTCTTGGACATGGACCAATTCTTGGGCCTCGGGCCAAGAAGTTAAAACAATTGGGCCAGTTAATTGAGTCTTTCTTCAGATTAATTTAAAATCTATTTTATAAAATTATAAAGTCGTTTTTAAATTAAAGTTTCCGAAATTTTAAAATTAGAAAGTTTCTTAAAATAGAATTTTCTGAATTTGCGGGTTTTGGATTTTAAAGAAGTTTCTAAAGTTAGAAAGTTTCCGGTTTTAGAAAGTTTCCAATTTTAGAAAGTTTCCAAAAATAGTAGGTTTCCATAAATAGAAAGTTTCCCGAAATAGTAATCTTCTATTTTGGGAATGATTTTAATAAACCTACGAACCTCAAATAATATCAAGCGTTGGATGTCTTGTCCAGGCTATGTCAGCTGTCAAAGCCCATTCAATTGCATTCATGGCCTTACAGTGTGAGGATGTCTGCTTTTGCGTGGGTAAGACGGTTTGTGATTCATAAATGTCATTGGGAGTCCCAGACATTAATGATTACATGACTGTATAGTCCGGTTTTCTTGACTAGGCCATCGGGAGTCCCGGGCCTTGAGACATCAGAGTGGATTGGGCCTCGGGTCCAGATTCACAACCAAGAGTTATATCACGGATATAATTAGCCGATATAGGGCTTACCGATATAAGCTAAGGTTGGGTGACGGCCAGTGGCCCACTTTGATCTTAGTTATATGTGGATCTTGGAATCATTATATTCTATTGAGGGTAACTTATGTTATTGAATATAATGCGTGATTAATCATATTATAATTTAATACGTGATTAATCATTTTGAACATATAACTAATAACCTTTTTATTTATATATTTCAGATATGACTACTACAAGCACACAAAACACATTCTCGATCCGGTCTGTTCTCGAGAAGGAGAAGCTGACTGGAACGAACTTCCTGACATGGTCAAGGAACTTGAGGCTGGTCCTCAAGCAGGAGAAGAAGGATTATGTCCTTCGAGATCCCCTCCCCGAGAGGCCTCTTGCCAATGCTGCCAGGACTCTGCACAATGCTTGGGAAAAGCATTCGTCAGATGAAAATGATGTTTATTGCCTGATGTTGGTGACAATGACTCCAGAGCTGCAAAAGCAGTTCGAAAGTGTATTGTCTCCAATCGAGATCATGGCAAGCCTGAAATCGCTTTTTCAGGAGCAGGCTAGGACCGAGAGGTTCCAGACAGTTAAGAACCTCTTGGACTGTAAGTTGGCTGCGAATGCGGCAGTGAGTCCTCATGTGTTGAAGATGATGGGTTATCTCGATCATCTTCACAAACTCGACTGCCCAATCAGCCAGGAACTTGCCTGCGACATCATTCTGCAGTCTTTACCTGCAAGCTATGATCAGTTCATTCTGAACTTTAACATGCATGGCTTGAGTAAGACACTGTCTGAGCTTCACGGAATGCTCAAGACTGCAGAGCCCAACTTGAAGAAAACCGCCAAGGACCCCAATGTACTTATGGTACAAAAGGGCAAGGGGTTTAAGAAGTCTTCTGCTAAGGATAAGGGAAAGGCCAAGGGTGTCCAAGTCGAGGACAAGGACACGCCAAAGCCCAAGCCCAGGTCCAAGGCTGGGCCTACTGACATGTGCAGGTTCTGCAAAGAACTGGGGCATTGGAGAAGAGATTGTAAGAAATTCCAGGAAGGTCTAAAGGAATTGAAGAAGAAGACTTTCGAGACTTCTTCATCAGGTATTTTTGTTATAGAAGTTAATACAACTACTTCTGATAATACCTCATGGGTCATGGATACTGGTTGTGGGGCTCATATTTGTACTAATATGCAGGCACTCAGCAACAGTAGAAGGCTGAAGCAAGGACAAGTAGAGCTACGAGTTGGGAATGGAGCGAAAGTTTCAGCACTAGCTGTAGGAACATACTTGTTGTCTTTACCTTCGGGATTGATTTTAGAACTTAATAATTGTTATTTTGTACCTGCTATAAGCAGAAATATTATTTCAATTTCTTTGTTGGATTTGGAAGGTTATGATTTTTCAGTTAAGAATAAATTATGTTCCTTCAATCGCAACAATTTGTTCTATGGTTCTGCCCCTCTTACGAATGGGCTTTACATACTCGATCAATCCGCGCCAATTTATAACATTAATACAAAACGGTTTAAACCTAATGAGGAAAACCGAACGTTTCTATGGCATTGTCGTTTAGGGCACATCAGCGAGAAACGCATCAAGAGGCTCCATTCGAATGGACTTCTTGGCTCATTTGACTTTGAGTCATGTGAGAAATGCGAATCCTGCATGATGGGCAAAATGACACGGGCCCCCTTTAATAAACCTAACGAGAGGGCCAGTGACTTATTGGGCCTGATACACACTGATGTGTGTGGCCCAATGTCCACTAATGCAAGAGGAAACTATCAGTACTTCATTACCTTTACTGATGATTTCAGTAGGTATGGATATGTTTATTTGATGAAACATAAGTCTGAATCTTTTGAGAAGTTCAGAGAATTCCAAAATGAAGTACAGAACCAACTTGGCAAAAGCATTAAGGCTCTTCGGTCCGACCGAGGAGGAGAATACTTAAGCCAAGAATTCAGTGATCATCTGAGAGAGTGTGGGATCGTATCCCAACTCACTCCTCCTGGAACACCTCAATGGAATGGTGTGTCTGAGAGGAGAAATCGGACCTTATTGGATATGGTTCGATCTATGATGAGTCACACAGACCTTCCAATATCCCTTTGGGGATATGCTCTGCTAACAGCAGTGTTCACTCTAAATAGAGCGCCATCAAAAGCAGTAGCAAAGACACCATATGAATTATGGACTGGAGAAGCTCCAGTGCTGTCTTATCTAAGAATTTGGGGTTGTGAAGCCTATGTTAAGAGATTGATCTCAGATAAGCTTACACCAAAATCTGATAAATGCTACTTCATTGGTTATCCACGGGAAACCAAGGCTTATTACTTCTATCTACGTTCCGAGAACAAGATCTTTGTTGCCCGGGATTGTAACTTTCTTGAGAGAGAGTTTCTCTCTAAGAAAGACAGTGGGAGTAAGGTACTGCTTGAAGAAATTCAAGATGAACAGGATACTGCTCAACCTAATGAGGAAGAGCAGCAGGAGGATCTACAAGAAATTGTAGAGCCTGAACCTGTAGTACCTGAAGTTCGAAGATCCGGGAGGATCCGTCACGAACCCGAGAGATATCAGGGATTCCTCGTGACTGACTGTCATGATCTTTTGATCATTGATGGTGATGAACCATCGAACTTCAATCAAGCCATGATGGGCCCAGATTCCTCTAAGTGGCGCAAGGCCACTGATTCCGAAATGGACTCCATGTCGGTCAACCAAGTGTTTTCGTTGGTTGACTTACCCGCTGGTGTAAAAGCCATCGAGTGCAAATGGATCTTCAAGAAGAAGATTGACGTGGATGGAAATGTCCAGATTTATAAAGCCAGGTTGGTGGCAAAAGGTTTCAGACAAGTTCACGGTGTGGACTACGATGAAACCTATTCACCGGTGGCTATGATGAAATCTATTCGGATTCTACTAGCAACTGCAGCTTTTCATGATTATGAAATTTGGCAGATGGACGTGAAAACCGCCTTCCTGAATGGTATTCTGGAAGAGGATGTGTATATGACGCAACCTGACGGTTACATAGATCCAAAGAATGCTGGGAAAGTATGCAAGCTTCATAAATCCATTTATGGATTGAAGCAAGCATCGAGGAGCTGGAATCTTCGTTTTGATGAAGCGATCAAGCAATTTGACTTCATTAGAAACGAAGAAGAACAATGCGTGTATAAGAAATCTAGTGGGAGCAAGATTGTATTTCTTATTCTGTATGTCGATGACATACTGCTTCTCGGAAACGACGTTCCAATGCTGAAGTCTGTAAAAGACTGGCTTGGAAGTTGTTTTTCCATGAAAGACATGGGTGAAGCCGCATACGTTCTTGGAATTAGGATCTATCGGGATAGACCTAAGAGACTGATAGGCTTGTGTCAAGACTCATACATTGACAAAGTCCTACAAAGATTCAGCATGAAAGATTCCAAGAAGGGCTTCACGCCAATGGTACATGGCACAACGCTAAGCAAGAAGCAGAGCCCTACGTCGGCTGCTGAGCTTGAGCGCATGAAGAATATTCCTTATGCATCTGCAATAGGATCTGTCATGTATGCCATGATCTGTACTCGTCCTGATGTTGCTTATGCATTGAGCATGACGAGTAGATACCAGTCAAATCCAGGTGAAAACCATTGGATTGCCGTAAAGAATATCTTGAAGTATCTAAGACATACTAAGGATAAATTCTTGGTGTACGGTGGAAGTGATGTGCTTAAAGTCAGTGGATTCACGGACGCAAGTTTCCAGACAGACACTGATGATTTCCGGTCACAGTCCGGTTATGTCTTTTGTCTGAATGGCGGTGCAGTAAGTTGGAGAAGCTCCAAGCAGGACACCGTTGCTGATTCCACTACGGAAGCTGAATATATCGCCGCCTCAGAAGCAGCGAAGGAAGCTGTTTGGATACGAAAGTTCATTATGGAACTAGGTGTGATACCAGATGCGGCTGAGCCTCTGGCACTGTTTTGTGACAACAATGGTGCTATAGCTCAGGCAAAGGAACCAAGATCACACCAGAAATCCAAGCATGTTCAAAGAAGATATCACTTGATACGTGACATCATTAATAGAAAGGAAGTCAAGATCAGCCGAGTTCCGACAGATGATAATGTCGCTGATCCGTTGACAAAGCCACTCCCAAGGCCTAAGCTCGAGTTCCTGACTGAAGCTGTAGGCATTAGAAACATTGAAATGTAATCTAAATTTGAGTGGGAGTTTTGTGAGCTTTATTTTAGTTATTTGATATGTTCTTGTAAAACATTATTTTATGTTTTAATGAAATTATTATTTCAAGATTATTTTAACTGTGATGAAATAATCGTTCCAAAATGATATGAACCATTTTATAGGTCATCGAAGTAAATGATTTGATCTTGAGTCATCGAAGTCATTTAGCTTGATCATGAGATCCTATATTTGATAAATGTTTTATATCATCATGTCCCTAGTCGAAGGTTGTTGAAACTGGAACACCAACAACCATGTGAGACTGGATTGGTACGTGACTTATGACAAAGTCTCAGTGTGTCATAGATGCACGGCATCAAAGTCAGTACATAGGTGTATGTTGGGAACATACGACCGGACAAGACCCGCTAATAAGAACTCTTCAGGATATTTATATCTGTGTCATAAGAGATTCTTACTACGACTATAGAGTATAGTCCTTAGACCTGAGTTCGCATGCATGTGACTGCATATGGACTGATGCACTTTGATCATTGTCTAACGCTATCGTTCTGCGATAGCTATAAGGACCTTGTTTGGGTACATCATGAAATGAGTAGTTTACAGTGATGGAACAAGATGGGATTTGTCCCTCCAATATAAATGGAGTGAATATCTCTAGGCCAATCGGAGATTTGAATACTGGAAAACGCATGGCCATGCTCAAACGGACTTTCCCGAGTCGTTTGGATTGTCAGTATCAAATCAGAGTCCGATGAACAAGATTAGGCTTTATAAGGATGACACTAATCTTGCCTTATGACTAATCGAGATATTGAGACGAAAGGGATTATGAATACAGAGATTCCAGTTCAAGTGGGAGATTGTTGGAATTGTGTCCAGCAATCTCTGTACTGTCTCTATAACGTAAGAGTATGTCAGTGATCAGACATAAGTCATACAATACTGGGGGTCATGATGGCTTGCTAGAGTCCGCTCATGATCTATAAGTCTCGGACTTATTGCTTTTATTGTATGATCCCATATGGGTCACACGCTTAAGCTAGCAGGAAATAAAGTAGGAACGGCTTAGCAGAAGTACGACAAAAGTGCTAGGCATTTGTCGTACTAAGAGAGAAAGATTAATGGGTCTGATTAAATGGGATTTAATCAGATTGGGCCCAAAAGCCCAAAAGGGAAAGAGAAGGCTTTTAATGACTAAAAGCCAACTCTCTTCCTCCCAACCCTAATCCAGCCGCGATTTCTCTCCTCTCTCTGCGCCCCATCTCCTCGTGGTCTAGCAGCCAATTTCCGGTGATTGCGTGTGTGAGCCTTTGGAGGATTCATCCCTTGGTGTATCTCCCTGATCTCTGACCTGTTCATCAATTCCGCTGCAACAAACAGGTAAAAGGTGAGATCATAATGTTTCTAAATAAGAACACCTAGATCTGATGCATGTTTAGGTTGATATCAATATGAGAATTGAATCAGGATAAACCGAAACTTCCAACAGATATATGTATATACAAATATGATCAAAGGTAGTCACTTTGGTCCCTGGTACGTCTTTGCTAGCTTGGTCAATTCCTATAGGGCACAAACGCATGTTGGATTTGTTGTATCATCTTTACCCAACAAGTTTCTCTTTTAAAATATGTAAGTATATTTTTGCTCTTAACGTTTCCCAATTAAATCAATCCACTTTGAATCTTCCACTTATTTTCTTTTGTCTTCAACACAACACAAATTTTCCGACTTTTTCTTGTTCTTGTTCTTGCAGCCCAATAGCTTTGGAGCATAAAGAGGGGAGACATTCCATCTTAATTCGGATAATCGCCAGAAAATATTAAACAAATTCTAACATGAGTAATACTTGGGTTCACCCCTAGAGGTGAACCCTTTTGTTCACCTCCACATTTTCTAACCAATCAAATAATTCCACATAATCTAATATTAAAAATAAATAAAATTTTAAAAATGTTTTAAAAATAAGAAAATAAAAAACGAAAATAAAAAAAAATATATATTTTATTTCAAACAAAACTTTAAAATATTTTTTTTATAAAAAATACTAAAACCTAAATCTTAATCTCTAAACCCTAAACCCTAAACGATAATTTAAACCTAAAATATTAAAATTAAAACTAAATCATAATCTCTAAATCCAATATGTAAATCTTAAAAAAATAAAAAAACTAAACCTTAATCCCTAAACCCTAAACCCTAACCCAAAGAGTTTAAATCCTAATCCATAAACCCTAAACCCAAAGAGCTTAAACCCTATACCATAAACCCTAATCCCTAAACCCAATATGTAAATTTTTAAAAATAAAAACTAAACCCTAATCCCTAAACCCTAAACCCTAACCCAAAGAGCTTAAACCCTAATCTCTAAACCATAAACCCAAAGAGCTTAAACCCTACACCATAACCTAATCCCTAAACCTTAATTTTAATTTTATAATTTTATTTAAAAATAATATTACATGGCATATTTTTATTGGTTAATAAAGAGGGGGTGAACAAATGGGTTCACCTCTAGGGGTGAACCTAAGTATTTTCCTTCTAACATTCCACATTTCAGTTTGTGCTATATAGAGATTGAAATTTAAAATTGATTTGATTTGATTACATGTTACTAAAATATATTTATTTTTTTGATCATTTGTCTAAAGAAAATTTTATTGTTAAATATGTTGAACTGAGTAGTTAAACAATGAATGATTTATCAGAAAGTGATTCACAATATCATGTGAATGGGATAAAACACGTAGAAAAATCGCATACATAGTAAACAAAAAATAACAAACCGATATCATACAAAAATAGACCCACAAAATGAATGAGCACACGTAAAACCCACAGACGGTGGAAATTGAGGTGTTATTCAGATATTTCTTGAAACTATTTTAAAGATCCAAAATGCCTTGCCAAAGCATTTCGTTACTAATTATTTAGACACTTCCATCACAATATGGAAACAACAACAGTTTTTTGTTTCGGTCTGAAACATTGATAATATATTACAAAAGTTATCACGATTATGAGTCGTTAGAGAGAGAGAGTGAAGCAAGCTGATTAAAACTGTAAAAATGCTTCATTAGTAACTAAATGTAACTGTACATAGTTTATATAGTAGTTGAGCTATACAGGTGGACTATTAGCTAACTAACTAATAAGCTTAATACGCCCCCCTCAAGCCTCAATCTGGATCCTGTGGAATAACACCATGTTGTGTTCTTGATTGTACTGGAGGAAGATAGAGGCTTGACAATGACATCCGTGAAAGCAGTGAATGGAATGGTGTTGGTGATAACGGCTTGGTGAGGATGTCAGCGTGTTGATTCTCCGTCTTGACATGTAAAGCTTTGAGGAAACCTTTCTTAATCTCATCTCTGACTTTGTGACAGTCAATTTCTATATGTTTCGTCCTCTCGTGGAAGACCGGATTATGAGCAATATGTAGAGCAGACTTATTGTCACAGAATAGCTTTGCTGGTCCAGTCAGTGTTATATGAAAGGCTTGTAATAGCTGATGAAGCCAGATGATCTCGCATGTTGCATCTGCCATGGCTCTGTATTCAGCTTCGGTGCTACTGCGGCTTACAACCTGTTGCTTCTTAGATTTCCAGGATATCAAAGATGTGCCTAAGTATACACAATATCCTGAAATCGATCTCCTTGTGTCTTTGCAGGTTCCCCAATCTGCATCTGCAAAGGCATTCAAGCACAGTTCTGTTGTAGCTGAGTAGAAGATCCCTTGACCTGGATTGGACTTCAAGTACTTGACAATCTTGTGAGCACTTTGAAGATGAATCTCTGTCGGTTTGGAAAGGTATTGACTGAGCTTATGAACAGCATAAGTGATGTCTGGTCGCGTCAGTGTCAAGTACAGCAGCTTTCCAATGAGTTCACGGTATGGTGTTGGGTTTGTTAATGGAGTTCCATCATCTGCGCTCAAGGATATAGTTGGATCCATCGGGACTGCACTCGGTTTGCAAGCCAGAAGACCTGTTTCCTCTAGGATATCAAGCGTATACTTCCTCTGACACACTGAAATTCCTGTATGAGACCGAGCTATTTCCAGTCCAAGGAAATATTTGAGTGTTCCCAAATCCTTTATAGTGAACTCCCTTTGTAATGTTCTTTTAACTGAGGCCACAGCTTGATCATCATTGCTTGCAATGGCTATGTCGTCAACGTACACAAGCAATGCAATGAAAGAAGACTTATCCACTTTGACAAATAGAGTATTGTCAGTTTGAGATTGAACAAAGCCATCAGCAATAAGAACAGAGGATAATCGATAGTACCACTGCCGAGATGCCTGTTTTAGACCATACAGGGATTTGTGTAATCTCAGAACAGGTTGATCAGGCAGTGTAGTATCTTTTGTTGGCGTGTATCCAAGGGGCAGAACCATGTATATCTCTTCATCTAGATCCCCATGGAGAAAAGCATTGGAGACATCTAACTGTGTAAGACTCCAACCTTTCTTAGCTGCCAATCCCAACATTATTTTGACAGAAGCCATCTTAGCAACAGGGGAGAATGTGTCAATATAATCTACTCCCTCTTGTTGAGTAAAACCCTTGGCTACTAATCTGGCTTTGTGTCTTTCTAAAGACCCATCTGCGTTGTATTTGAGTTTATAAACCCATTTACAACCAATGGCGTGTTTACCCGGAGGTAAAGAAACTACGGACCAAGTTTTCTTCTGTTCCAGGGCCCCAAACTCCTCATTCATCGCATTCTTCCAATGAACAGATTTTATGGCTTGGTTAAAAGTTTTTGGTTCTGTATCAGTGGTGATGGAGAAGATGTATGTTTGGTAGGGTATGGAAAGGGCATCATAGGATAAAACAGAAGAAATTGGGTAAAGGGTGGAAGATGAAGTAGGAGGTGTGGTGTTTTGGATGAGATAGCAATGATACTCAGAGAGATATTTAGGTGCTGTGGTCTGTCGTTTAGGCCTAGCAGTGTCTAAAGAATTAGGACCAACTGAGTCATTGACAGTGTGATTGGTGGAAGAACTAGTGTTAGAGTTATGAGATGCTGATGTACTAGAATGACTTTCATGAGCATGTGAGGATGATGATGATGCATTATGATCTGCAGAGTGTGATGATGTGTTATCTAAAGATGATGATGATGTATGTTCAGCAGGCAAATCATGATGATCAGGAACAGGCAATGGTAAAATAGACAATGGAAACAATTCAGGAGATGGTGAAGGAAACATGACTTTATCTTGAAAAGGAAACACAGTTTCATGGAAAACTACATTTCTAGAAATGGATATCACATTTGTTTCTAAATCCAAGACTTTGTAACCTTTGTAACCGGAAGGATATCCTAAGAAAACTGATGGTTTGGCTCTTGGAGAAAATTTTGTTCTAAACTTAGGATAAGTGGACACATAGCAGAGACACCCAAAAACTTTCAAATGACTGTAATCAGGTTCTTTTCTTAACAGCTTCTCATAAGGAGACATGTTTCCTAACAAGGGTGATGGAGTTCTATTGATCAAAAATACTGCAGTTTGCACACAATCTCCCCAAAAAGATATTGGAACATTAGATTGAAAGAATAATGCTCTAGCAACATTAAGAAGATGTTGATGTTTTCTTTCTACCACAGAGTTCTGTTGGGGAGTATCAACACATGAGAAATAATGAAATATGCCCTTTGTATTAATGAGATCAGTGAATTGAAGCTCAGGAGCATTGTCAGACCTAATGGCTTTTACAGAACTAGCATACTGAGTTTCTACAAGGTTCAAGAATGATGGGAATGCTATTCGAACTGAACTCTTATTCTTTAGAAGATAAACCCAGGTTACACGTGTAGAATCATCTACAATTGTAAGGAAATATTTAAAGCCTTCTATTGTTTCATTAGCAAATGGTCCCCAAACATCAAGGTGAACAAGATCAAAAGCATTTTCTGCAACATTATTATGAGAAGTATAAGGTAAACGCCTTTGTTTTGCTAATGGACAAATAGGACAATGTGAACAATCAGAACGAGTTTTTGAAATGGAAATCTTATTTGATAAACTTTGTAACTTGGCTGGAGATAGATGGCCTAGGCGTTGATGCCAAAGTTCTCCATCAGCAACCAAGGATCCACACAGAGAAAGAGATGCAGTTGAATCTTCTAAGTCATTTTTGGTGAAGACGTATAGATTGTGGAAAGCATTACACTTCCCAATCGTCAAGCCCTGAGATAGGTCCTGAATTATGCATGAATCAGGGAAAAAATGAGCTGAGCACAAACTAGTCTTAAGCAATGAACTAACACTGATCAAGTTGAAATGAAATGATGGTATGTGCAGCACATTATGTAATGTTAATGTTTCAGAAAGATGAACTATGCCTGTATGCATGATTGGAACTCTAACACCGTTTGGTAAGGTTACTGTCAAGTCATCAGTTTGCCTAAAACTTTTGAACAAGGCTAAATCTGAACAAACGTGACTCGTAGCACCACTATCTATTATCCAAGCATCATTGGGAATTAAGGTGGCTAACGAAGATAGGCAATGATTTTGGTAAGTAAGAATGTTGTTTTGGAATTGTAATTTGGGAGATGGAAAAGATATAGTACCTGCAGAAGCATTGCAAGCCATAATACCATGTTCAGTGATGGAAGGCGATGTGTATGAAGCTGAAGGTCCTGAGAATTGAACATGAGAGTTGAGCTGAGATATGAGCTGTTGAAC
Source organism: Orychophragmus violaceus (assembly GCA_030180135.1). Classification (NCBI taxonomy): domain Eukaryota; kingdom Viridiplantae; phylum Streptophyta; class Magnoliopsida; order Brassicales; family Brassicaceae; genus Orychophragmus; species Orychophragmus violaceus. The sequence goes on from CM058231.1 coordinate 89,786,333, forward strand.
TTGTTCAGTGGAGAAAGAACTGAGATCAAGATTGCTGCTCCGAGATGGTGTCTGAGACGGCATATTTGGAGTAGTCTGCATCTCTGTGACAACATTAGCAATGGCGTTTTCCTTGTTATAAGGTTTATTGTTGGTTGTAACTTTCCATTGTTGAGAAGGAGCAGCATTTTGTTTCGGAGTATATGGTCCTTTTGAGCCAGCTGGACTCTGATTTGATCCTTTATATCCTTCATATCCAGGAGGATACCCATGCAACTTATAGCATTTGTTAACCACATGTCCCTGCATTCCACAGTGGGTACAGATAGGTCTTGGACGTGGCTTGTAGTTGCTATACGCAGTAAAATGCTCATACTCAGACTCAGAATTTGGTCCAGAAGCTTGAAAAACAACACGTTCTACATTCGTCACTGGTTTCAAAATCCTCTGCCTTTCATCTTGACAAACCATGTTGAATACTTCTTCAATACTAGGCAGTGGCTTCAGCATAAGAACCTGACGCTTTGTAGCTTCATATGACTCATTGAGTCCCATTAAAAATTTCATAACTCTGCTTCTATCCAGCATTAACTTCCAATTTTTGGCGGCATCACATTCGCACTTTCCACAAGTGCAAATTGGCAACTCCACAAAGTTAGTATATGTCTCCCACAACGTTACTAACTCAGTATAGTAAGTACTAACATCGCGACTTCCTTGTGCAACCATACACAGTTTCTGCTCAATCTCAAATATCCTAGCTAGATCATCCTGCTTAAATCTGTTCATCAAGCTGTTCCATATTCCTTCAGCAGTTGCTATGTACAATAGACTACCACTTATTGTTTTCGAAACAGAATTAAGCAACCATGTAGCGACCATATCGTTACATCGCGACCAAGATCCAGCATTAGCATGATCATCAGGAGGTTTAGGTATCATACCATTAACGAATCCTAGCTTGTTTCGCACATTGAGAGCAAGACGAACATACCTTTTCCAAGAATGAAAATCTGCTCCGCTTGTGAGTTTATCTGAGACGAGAACAAGTCCGGCGTGATCATTGCTGTGAAGATAGTACGGATTCTCGTAGAGGTCCGTTGATTGACGATTTGTTGACGGATTAGCCATCGACGACGATCGAATTTGAAATCAAGAATCGGATTGAAAAGGAGAAACGAAAAGAAGCAAATCGATCCAATCGATTGCGAAATTGAAACCAAAGAGATCGGAGAATCAAACTCGGAGAATCAAGAGCTTCGATTGAGAAAGAATCGAAGGAAAATGCGGAAGAATCTCTCGTTGCTCTGATACCATATCACGATTATGAGTCGTTAGAGAGAGAGAGTGAAGCAAGCTGATTAAAACTGTAAAAATGCTTCATTAGTAACTAAATGTAACTGTACATAATTTATATAGTAGTTGAGCTATACAGGTGGACTATTAGCTAACTAACTAATAAACTTAATAAAAGTTTTGAGTATTACAAATATATATTTTTTTTTCCAACAATTTTAACTGTTCTATAAAAAATCATGATAGCTGGAATATATCAATATCACAACATAACGAACGACTCTTCTTGCATACACAAGATTTTCGATTAATATGTAAAAATCGCATCTTTAAATCAAACCCTGTATCTTTATGTAAAAATATTAATTAACTCTTAGTTAAACTACTACGTAAAGATCAGTAGTTGAAAATGGGTTAGAATTCAATTCAACAAACTAATTAGGGCAAATCGCATTAATAGCACAAAAAACATGACTTGTCAAAAATATAGCACCAAAGAAGAAAAATCATAAAAATAGCACAAAAACATGTTTTGTCACTAAATTAGCCCTAACCCTAAATCTTAAATACTAAACCCTAAACCCTAAATAATAAACCCTAACCTTGAATAATAAACCCTAAACCCTAAATACTATACCCTAAACCCTAAATAATAAACCTTAAACCCTAAATAATTAACCCTAAACCCTAAATTATATAATGCTATAAAAGTCTTTGTAATTAAAATAATGCTAAAAATGTGAATTATTTTCTTTGGTGCTATATTTATGATAAGGTATGTTTTTTGTGCTATTTTATGACTTTTCTCAACTAATTACTATTGAAAAATATTTATACCATATTACATACAGTATTTGGTGCGTCGGTGCAAACTTTGGAATTACGTAAAACATCTGTATTTTTTTTTGGAAAAAATATTGTTTTAATCCTGAACTTTCAAAAAATGGCCATTAAAACACCCAACTTCGAATGTGGCCATTTAAACCAGATCTTATTGTTGACGTTATATTAAACCGTGAACTATGTGTTGACTTTGCATATTAAACCTCGCCGTTAAATTGTCAAACGGACCAATTAACGCTCCGTTTAGTCCCGTTAATCTGTCTTTAATCGAGCCGTTAAGACCAAACGACAATGTTTTGTCGGATACAAAAAATCCCAAATCGAGACTTCAATCCCTAATTCGATTTTCTGCTCTCTACAAACCCAGAATCGAATTCGATTCTCCCATCAATTGAACTTGATTCCTTCATCAAAACCACTTCTACATCTCGGCCCTTGCTCATATTCACGAAAGCTTCGTCGATTTCTCCATCTTCTCCCACAGATATGAGCTGCAAATCTTCATCGTCGATTGTCGAAGCCGGAGGTCGAGGGATGCCGTCGAAGTGTCACTGTGGACTAGCAGTCGTCGTCTTCACATCTAAGACTGAAGATAATCCAGGAAGACCCTTCTTCCGATGCCCAACAATGAAAGAGGTAAGTGCGTTTTAATTGGGAACATTGGCTCTGTTTTTTTTTGTTCTGATTTACACACTTGGCTTTTGTTCTCAAACACAGAAGCATTTGTTTAAATGGGTTGAGGATGGTGTGTATGAAGAAGTTGAAGATGCTTTGCAGAGAATCTCGAGTATTGAAAGCGAAATTGAAGGGTTAAAGGGTAGGATGCTTGACTTGGAGGAAGATGTGTTGCTGACAAAAAAAGAACTCAACAATGGGAGAGTGTTAATCAAATGCGCTTGCTTGGTGCTGCTTTGTGTTACCGTCACTGTCATTGTGATGACAGTGATTCTTAGTTCAATGAAGATGAAAATGGTTCTTGGTTCCATCTAGGTCATTGTTGTCTTTGTTATGTGACAATGTGTCTTTGTTTTGATTGTGTCTGTGATTGTCAAAATGGTTCTTGGTTCTTCATAATGTCATTGAGTCTTTGTTTTCAGTTTGTGTCTTGGCTTTGTGTCTTCTTGGTGGCTTTTGTAATAAAACTTTGTTCATGTTTCATCTAAGAGATACATTGTTCTTTGTTCATGTTTCATCAAAACCCAAACCATGACTCTTAAACCATATCCGAGAATGACATACAAAACATCAAAAGAAATACATTGTAGCATTCAAAGTTGTACTTAACCGAGAGATGACAACAAAAGAGAGACAAAAGTAGAGTTTGTGAACATCAAACAAAAGAAACAAACAAGATACATTAGCCGCGTGAACAATCAAACCATGATCCAAATCTTTCAAGTCCTTGACCTCTTCCATGAGGAGTTTGTGATCCCATTGGAGCTTGTCGTCCTGGAGAAGGAAGAGAGCCTACTTGACCATGAGTTCCTTGAGATGGTTGTGAGCCTTGAGGATGTTGTGATCCGAGAGGTTGTGAGCTCAGAGGCTGAGATGAGCTTCCTCCTTGTTCCTATTACAACCAAACAGAACATGTAATTACCAACTAAAACAGATTTAAAAGAATTACAAAACAGAACATGTATACTAACCACATTCTTCTTTGGTCGACCCCTTGGTCTCTTTGGTGGGAGTAAAACAGTTTCATTCTTGCATCCTTGTCTATTGTGGCCTTCTTGATGACAGTTAGAGCATGTCATTACTCTTTTTGCCCTAGACATCTTCGTCTTACTAGACGAATTAGAGGACTCGTTTTTGCCTTTCCTTCTTGCATAATTCGGTGGCCTTCCTGGATTTCCTTTCCTCCATGGTGGTGGCAACACAGGTAATCTATTCATCCTTGGCCACAACGGTGCTCCTTGTACATGCTTAATACCATCCATATAAGTTTCTTTCCACATATCTCTGGTGTAATAGTCTACAACATAGTCCTCAACCTTCTCTCTTTTCCCTATTATAACACTTGCAGCATGACTGCAAGGAATTCCGATCATCTGCCACTTCCTACAACCACAGGTTCTTGCATTCATATCGACAGTGTAATTAACGCCATGTACCTCTATCTCATGCATGTTGTTTCTTGCCATGTACCTCTTGCAATGTTGTGCCCCAGCAATTACCTTCTCAATCTCAGCATGAGCTCTCTTTGTGAACCTTGTTTTCAGCCTATCAGCCACTAGATATCTCTTTGCGTTTCTGACCATGCACTGTCTTCTTACGTCCTCGAGCAAATCCAACAAAGGCTTCCTTCTCGCTTGTCTAATAGTCTTGTTGAAAGACTCACTAAGATTATTCAGAATATCATTGCAGCAACTGGTTGTTCTAAAGAATGCTCTGGACCAGGTCTGAGGATTTGTAAGCTGCAGAGATGAATGAGCAAGCGGATTGTACTTCTTCAACTCGTTCATGTGGTCAATGAACTCACCTGTTGTGTAACTGCGTGCTATCTTCCAAAATATGCGTTGAAGTTCCTGGTCACGGTTATCCTTCTTCCAATTATCCATAATATGTCGTGCACACTGTCGATGCTCAGCCTCTGGAACTACGTTATGGATAGCCTTCACTAGCCCCTACAAAGAGAAATTATAGTTAGATTTTGTCATACTAACGGTTAAGCTATTAACACTTCAGAACTTACTTTTTGTTTATCTGAAATGAAAGTCACACTGCTTCCACCTTCAATTCCAAGACTTAGACATAGCTTCTTGACAAACCATTCCCAATTATCATCATTTTCAACTTCCACAACAGCTCATGCAATAGGCACAATTCTGTTATCTCCATCTCTTCCTACTGCTGCAAGAAGATGCCCCTTTATATCCCATTTCAGAAAAGCTCCATCTAAGCCTATAATGGGCCTACATGTTCGCTTCCAAGACTCCTTTTGTGAGGTAAAACAGATGTATAGACGAAAGAACCTCTGCTTGCTGCCGATGCTTGGTCCCGGAATTGTCTCGATATCAAACTGAGATCCACCATTCTGCAAGAAAACCTCAGCCTGATAATCCCATATCCGCGCAAAATGTGATTCATTACTTGCTTTCCTTGCTCTATTAACTTTTGTCTTCGCTTTAGCACATTGATCATCAGTCACATCAAGGTTGTACTCTCTCTTGATCTCAGCAACCATTTCCCATTTTGTCAGTTTGGGATTAAGTCTCAACCTTTCCTCAAACAGTGTGGCTATTGATGAACACTTCAACATCTTTGATGAACCGGACCTAATGCATTGATGAGCATTGATATAAGTTTTTACCTGCAACTTATGCTTCTTCCTCTCATATGCTGCATAGACTTTCCAAGGACATTCCACACCTTTATTATCGACATAGCAACACTTAGCAGCAACTCTAGTACTCTCGGACTTGTATAGTTTGATGTCGTACCTAGTCTTAAGTGAGTACCTCAACAACACAAGCTTGAAATAATCTGGTGAGTTGTAAGTTTTCCCCAAACTGATCAAAAGCTCTGGATCATCAACATTTTCTCTAAAGTCTTGCTCGGCTCTGTCTTGTCCATCGTCTTCCTCGTCTTTATCGTCATCAGAGATAGGATCTGGAATCCTATCGTCGTCCCATATTTCATCACCGCTATCATCATCAGTCTTATCTCCATCACCAACAATATCTGCGAAGTCATCTCTAATGTTCAGGTTCGTATCTTCCATAACTCCTAGCCCATCCTCTCGGGTCTCGTCTCTTCTACCATCAACACCAGCTTGGTCTTCTTCAGCATCGTTAACATCTTCACAGTCGGAATCCCCGGCTACTTGGCAGTCATCTTCAACGTCGTGAGCATGATCAACATCTTCGTCGTCTTCATCATCTTCTCCGGCGCGACGCGAGACTTCAGCATCTTCTCCGGCACGACACGCTTCTGCATCTTCTCCGGCGCGGCGCGATACTCCAACATCTTCTCCGGTGCGACACGGTCCCAAATCCGTATTCGCAGCCCCTGATTCTGGAGCCGATGCGTCTGGTTGTGGTTCTTCTCGACGCGCCCTCTTCCAAATTCTCTTCTTTTTGGCCATCTCGACACAGAATCAAGCTCAATTTCAGGATTATGGATTTGGGGATTTCAGAGAGAGATGAGAGAAAATCGAATTAGGGTTAGGGATTTCACGATTTGGGATTTTTTTTGTATTTGACAAAACATTGTCGTTTGGTCTTAACGGCTCGATTAAAGACGGATTAACGGGACTAAACGGAGCGTTAATTGGTCCGTTTGACAGTTTAACGGCGAGGTTTAATATGCAAAGTCAACACATAGTTCACGGTTTAAAATAACGTCAACAATAAGATCTGGTTTAAATGGCCACATTCGAAGTTGAGTGTTTTAATGGCCATTTTTTGAAAGTTCAGGATTAAAACAACATTTTTCCCTTTTTTTTTTTGATGTTCAATATAGTATATATATATAAGATACGTACACATATATCTAATGGGAGGTATTAAAAGGTCAAAAGCCTGTCACTGGGAAAGTGCAGGGGTTGATCATAAGAATTTCAAAAGGCAGAATGATATTTTGATATGAATTGGCACTTCAAACCATTTTCGAATCTTCACTCTTCCCTTCCTTTCCCCCCATCGAATTCCGTTTTGATTCTTTTAACAATGCACGCCGTTCGGCATAGTCGTACTTCCTAGTATCTTACATAATATCCCCTACACTATCTATTCTATTTTTCTTACCCAATGGACACCATTTCACGTTTCTAGCCGGTTTTTCTGTTAAATATTCATAGACAGCTCGCAGTTCATTTTAACAATTACGATTCTCTTAGTCTTAGGCCCACGTTAGAGTACATTACACGCTCAGAAGCATTGAATTACAAAGTGTGATGAAGTAATTTCGAGACATGGAAAAACCTTTCAACATATTTTGGACTCGGACTTGTTCTCTGCCATGGTTCATGCAAAGTTTTGAAGCTTATCGGCCTCGCCACCCGGAAACAGACTTGGGGACAAGTGAAATCGCGTTTGAGGCAGCTTCTAATCTGCACAATTTCCCGAGACTGAAACTGCTTATCTCCACACCACAAATGAAACAACAGTAGAGAAAGAGAGTAAAGGGAAGAGGGAACTACTTTGATATTTCTTCAACAGCTTTCATGACTTCCGCGGAACTAGTTTCCAGTACCTGTCCTCCAAACACAATCTCATCTAACACTGTGTGCATCTGCAAACATTGTGAACAAAAGAAAGACGATGACACCAATCACTACTACGAGTATGTGATGAGGTAAACTATTCTGCGTAATACTAGTACCTTGCTGTAGTTGAACACAATGTCGAGTTCACAGACATTGCTGAAGCATTTGTCCAGTGTTTCAACAAGAACTACAAATGCAAGAATCAAACTGAGGTTATCATACTATGAAAGATGCATTTTTCACAAAGCTTTAAAGAGGAAAACCCAATGAGCAAGAGAATAGGCAACCAGCTCGTGAGAATCAAACTGAAGTTATCATACTATGAAAGATGCATTTTTCAATCCAAAGTCACAAACGCCCATGTCTCTATGAGCCACATCCTATACATACCAACTGAGCTACACCACACTATTCGTATCCATCTGTAGTTCATTCATGGGTAAGACACTGAACAATTCTGCAAATCAAGAAATTGATTTCTAATTTTTCTAGTATCTGTACTTCCTGAAAGCTGGTTTCAATCTCAGTTATCTCTTCCACATATACTTTCTGAGACTGAAAACATTAACTTATCCAAAGAATCACATGGAAGATATTAAATTTGCAGATTTCCAAGAGCAAAACTGGAAGAAGAATGAAGAAGATGTCAAAAACAAGCTAGAGCTACATTGTTGTTTTTATTACCAAAGCACACAACCGAAAAGTTTATACTTTTGAGAGCAAAGATATTTAACAAAACAATAGTGATTGAGATGAGAAACGGGATAAAGAAAAGGCAAAGGCACCTTGAATGAGATCAAGCATAGCAAGCTCATTTTCTGATCCATCAAATACAAGCACGAAATAGAGAGTAGCATAGTGTTTGTATACAAGTCGAGAATCCTGCAAACACAGTAAACAACTATAAGTCGCTGGGATGCTGCAATAAACAAGCATTAAAATTACATAGCACAATGCCATTACCGGGCCAAACAGTGAATCAATCTCCAGAAAATTGCTTACGTTCTCAGGTCTACTGCACAATACTGTAACATAATGATAGAAGAAAAAAAAATCAGAATCGCAGCTTCTAAGGATCGCCCGAGAGATCTTAGAAGTAGGGATTCGAAGATGCCGAGCTGATTGTTGATTGGAATCTGGGAAAAAATTGAATGGGACAAATATAGAAGAAGGATTAAACCTGAAAATACGCCGCGAATGAGCTCTTGTTGCTTCTCTACAGACTGAAACCAAAATCACGAGTTGGGAATCAGTCGCGATCGATCGAAGAAACCAAAATCCGAAAAGAAAAAAATGTAAATATCAAAAGCATCGGACCAAGAAATCATAGAATTTGGCTAGGCGTGGCTTGCCTTGTGTGTTCATCATCATCACTGCCTTTATCATCTTCACCTCTCTTTCTTCGTTTTCCCTCTAAACTCGAACAGGACTTCTCCGATCGCACATATTCAACTCCTCTAAACCTTCTCTCTTATGTAGAGGCTTTGTGGATTCGTCACAACATTTGACGACGTCATTATTAATGGGAAACTTCCACGTGTAATCATTTTCGAGTGCCCTAATTTAAACGCATTTTTGAAAGTGAAAAGTGAAAACTGCGAGAGAGAAGCGGCCGCCGTCGCGAGGATTGGTCAAATCAATGGTCACTGGCATTCTCCGAGAAGATGGTGGAGAAGAAAACTGCATCGAAGACACAAATACGCTTCTAATCGAAGAAAACGAAGTCGCCAGTGGGAATATCTCCTCCGTATGCGACGGTGCATCGGAGCTTCAGATGTACTGCATCCACTCGATCGAATCAATGGTTGTGATTCGTCAGTTACCGTCACAAGGCATCTCCTTCAAGCTGTGGCTTCCTGCGACAACTCTCGTCACGCTTCTCGATAATTACCGTCGTGACCCAAGCAACAGCCCCCTCACTCCCACTCTCTCAAATTTTACATCCGACGGTTCGGATTCTTCACGGCTTAACATCGTCGAGCTCGGATCGGGAACAGGGATCGTCGGAATCGCGGCCGCTGCGACGTTAGGTGCGAATGTTACATTGACGGATCTCCCAAACGTCATCGAGAATCTCAAGTTCAACGCCGACGCGAACGCTGAAGTCGTGGCTAGATCGGGTGGGAAAGTCCACGTGGCGCCTCTCCGATGGGGAGAAGCTGGTGACGTGGAGGATTTGTGTGGAAATGTTGACTTGTTTCTCGCGTCTGACGTTGTATACCACGATCATCTTTATGATCCTCTCCTCAAAACGCTGCGTTTGATGCTCTTAGATAAAGAGTCCGAGAGAGTGTTTCTTATGGCTCATCTCAAGAGATGGAAGAAAGAATCGATTTTCTTCAAGAAAGCTAGGAAGGTTTTTGAAGTTGATGTTATACACTGTGATGATCCTCAAGAAGGTTCTCGAATTGGAGTTGTAGTTTACCGTTTTGCCCCGAAAGATCATAGTCTGAAAAATGGTTTGTCAAATGTTGATAAATAAAACTTTTTCATTCAATTCCGAAGCTGTGTGTTACTTTTCGATACAATGCTTTGTTACTTTGGTACTTTTCGATGCTAGGTTGTTTTTTCTCGATGCTTTAGACACTGGAGCTGCATCAAGAGACTAAATCATGTTAGTTTGGTTCTTCTCGATAATCTGTAGACGTTTGGAGGCTTGGAGCTGCACCAAAAAACTAAAGCATCCAGAAAAACCGAAAAAACAAATATACGATCATTCCAAAATAATTTGTAGACGCTTGGAGCCGCACCAAAATACTAAAGCATGTTAATTTGGCTCTTCCTGATGCTTAGTCTCTTGGTGCAGCTCCAAACGTCTACAGATTATCAAGAAAAACCAAACTCACATGCTTTAGTCTCTTGCAAGCTCTACAGAAGGTGTAGTGGATATAGTGAAGAGTTTTTTTTAAATCAAAAAAATCATACGAGCATTCCCAAATAATCTGTAGACGCTTGGAGCCGTACCAAGAGACCAAAGCATGTTAGTTTGGTTCTTCTTGATGTTTTAGTCTCTTGGTGCAGCTCCAAGCGTCTGCATGTTATTTGGGAATGGTCGTATAATTTTCTGGTTTGAAGAAAAACTCTTTATTCTTTTCTGATTTAGGCAAATCTTTCAGAGGTCACTTGTTATATATTAATATATGTGTGATTGTTTATGTTTCCTTTTACTCGTGTTCATGTTTATATCTGTAGGTCTCCTGATTCTCACGCCAATATTCAGGTAAGGAAGTTATATAAATATCCACTACACCGTCTGTAGAGCTTGCAAGTGAATGAATGATATGTAGATGTCAGAAACTATGTTCTTGTCCTTAGTTAAGAGGCTTAAGACTATTTTTCAGCTTTTATCCTTTGTACTCGGCGAACGTTCATGTATCTGACTGTGATGCATTGGGGGCTTTTTGTTGGTTCAGTGAATAAACAGCTGAATGATAAAGAAAGAATGATAGCTGTATTGCTAATGTCACAGTACACATTTTGCAATGCTCGAATGTTGGATACTGCTTCATAATAATGATATAAATATTTTCTTCCAAGGTAACCGCAGCTTGAAGTTACCAGAAAAGAAGTTGTGATAAAACAATGTACTTTTGATGATGAATATGAGAGCATCCCCAATGGTGTAACCCATTGGGGTTCTTAAAAAAAAAAAAATTTAATATTTTTTTATTTTTTTTTTCCAGATCCTAAAAAAAAAAAAAAAAAAAATATTAAAAAAATAAGGACCAATCGTTACACGCCACGTGGCGTGAACAGTGTAAGGATCGGTCCTTATATAAGGATTTTAAGGACCTGTATCTTAACTGTGCTGTGGAGCCCACATAATATTTTATAATTTTTTTAAGAACCCCAAGGCTAAGAAACCCCCATTGTTCTTGGTCTGAGTTTACATGACATGAAACAGCTCTCACAGTTGGGCTTCCATGACCATTACCAATAACTATCTGTCATTTACTCATTTACTTGTAATATGTACCTAGAATATGAATCTAAGTATAGTAATTAAAAAAAAAAAACTGGTAGAATTCTGCAAATATAGCGTGGTGAACAAATGGGACCGATTAAAAAATCAACGACCGACTCTCTCTCTCGAGAGCGTGCGATTTCCGGTTCGCCGGAATCGCTTCCGATTCAGGCGGTTTCTTTCTTCCTCCTTCCGCCTGACGAATTTTTTTCTGATCGCCTCTTCTTCTCGCTCTCAAATCTTTCAGAAGGGGCTTTCTTTTTTCTCGGTGCTTATCGGTTTCGGTCTTGCCGGCTTTCCGGCGATTTTTGTTTTGGGTTAGGGTTGTGTGGGCGCATGCATAGTGCGTCGCCGTCGCCAATAAACTCAAGTCCGTTTCTATGGCCGACGTTTCTTCCGATTTATCGAACTCTCCGGGTTATTCCGGTTACTCGCTCTGCGAGTTTTCTTCGATCCGGCTCCCTTGTTTCTCTCTCTCGTCGTTCGTCACCTGAGTTTCTTAGCTGAGCTCTCCCTGAGCTTCTCCGGTCTGTCTGGTCTAAAATCGCTTCCGTGCCCCTGCTTTAGAGGACAAGCGTCTGGGGATTCTGTGAAGAGTTTTCTCTTTCCGGCGGTGGCGCTTCCAGCTTCGGCGGTCTCTTGTGGAGTTTTGCTTTCGATCTTCTTTGATGCAGGTTTGCTTGAACGGTGGTTTCGGGAGGTGCGGATCGGCAAACGGTCCTGGCGGATGCAGTGAGTTGATCCGGTTCCATGCGGCTGCGCTTTCCTCCGCGGCGGTCGGCGAGTTCCCGGTGGTTTTCCTTTAGCCTGACGCGTGTCTCGCATGCTGGCTTCCTCTGGTTATGCCACGTGGTGGTCTTATCCCCACGCATGCGTTTGCGTTTGCGTTTGCTCATTGTATCGGGCTTTAGCCCGTTTGTAAATTGGCCTTGGCCCATGAATACGACTTGTTGACAAAAAAAAAAAAAAAAACAAATGGGACCGATTTTGATATTGTGCCAACAAACTATTTGGTTAAGTTGGTTTTAAACAGCCAATGTAGAAGACAAACTCTTACATATCAGTCAATACTTGTCTTGTCTGCATTAATCACACATATCCTGTCGTGGTACTGTTATGTGGAGGCTACTTTTGGTGGTTGTGGCAAAACATTCAGTTGACCGTTTGTTTCTCTGACAATGTCTTGTTTAGTTTAATCAACTAGTTAGTTGACGTACTTAATTGTTTTTTCATCTAGAGTATGAGCACAAAAATCGCTAGTTTCTAAATCAATAACTAATAAATGAATTTTTCACTTAACAAGTAACTAAAGTAATACATATAGAAAACTCAGAAAGTGGTAAAATATAAGTAAGAATAAATACAATTGTCTTTTAATCAAGGTTGATATGATACTCTGTTGAATAATAATGGTTTTTCATAACTCGGTACTCTAGTTCAACGAACACCATTAACTCTAAACCAGGTCGCATGAGCTTTAGTTGGTTCTTGGGTCAACAGACCATGAAATCTGATTAATTCATAGTTATGAGCAGTTAAAACGTTTATAAAAAAAAAATCATATATTAGGCGGCCTAGTCGGGGCCTAAACGATTTTAGGCGGTTTAAACGTTTATAAAAAAAAATCATATATTTTAAATATATTTTACTATATACATCATAGAATTCAAAATTTTGTAATCTTAAAAATATATTTAGAATTCAAATTACATCCAAATAACAAAAAATCAGTTAAATTTATCAGCACACGACATTTACTATCAAAATCTGTTAAAATTACGATATTTTTATATTGATAACCATTAATTTATGAATTAAAATTATAAATTTAGTTATATGTAATAAATTTTTAAAATTAGACTGAAATAAACACAAAAATTAAAAATCAAATGATAATTAGTTAAATATTGTGTAGAGCCGCCTAGGACCGCCTAGATCCGTCTAAACCCGCATAGGACCGCCTAGACCCGCCTAAATTCACTTAATAATATAAACGTCTAATTCTAACGCTAAGGAGAAAATCGCCACGGTCTCCTAGACCGCTTTTTAGAACATTGGTTATGAGGAACCATGTGACTAGTTCTGTTTTCAGGGGGTTGTAATTTAGTTTTGAAAGAGGTTATAACCTGGAACAACGCTACTAACACATTCTCAAATCTTGCCTACCACTTGACTAGGCCGGTGTGGGCTGAATAACAATGTCTGTGTACCAACAAACTTTCAAAAGCATGTCTGAGCATTTGAAATCATCATCATTATACAAACAAAAACAATAAATATGACCAACTGTATATTTGCTTCCACATTAAAACCATGATTGTTCGAAGATTTTTGCAAAGTATTTTTTTTTTTTTTTGACATCAAAGGGAGAATTTCATTAAGAAGAGGAGACTATGCGGTTTGCCGGATAGGTCAAACCAGTCTGCCTTATCAGTCTTACATCGGAGAAAAGAGTATTGCGCGAACGCGCCTCTTTTGCTAGCGAATCAGCAACAGTGTTTAAAGATCGTGAAACATACGTAAGGCTAAAAGAGTTAAAAGATCTTCGGAAGTATGTAAAGTCATCCAACTCCATCTCGATACTAGGCCAGTCTTCATCATTCTCTAGAATCCTCACAAGCTGTAGACAGTCCGTCTCCATATGAATGTCAAGCTGCCCATGATCGATCAGAATTTTCATTGCCCAGGTGAGACCCATAAGTTCAGCGTGCAAGGCAGACCTTGGTGTCGGGGCCCCTCGTAAACCCTGCAGCGCGATCGCGTTGTTTAATATTAATTGGAACCCCATTCCGGATGTAGGAGTACCTCCCACCCAAGATGCATCAACCATACACCGCGGTCCGACATGCTGATGTTCTGTCTGGTCCCTCATGCTCTGCTCGTTTAGTTCCTCTGTATCAAGCGTCGGTACCAAGTTCGCCACCTTCCAAGACTCTGCTTCGCTTCTGGCCATAGTCACAGTATCCATAGGTGATACATCCTTTGCGTTAAACACTTTCTCGTTTCTCGCTTTCCAAATCAGCCATATCAGCCATGGAAATAAATCTGCGTCCTCCGGTGATGATCCATAATCCTTTAATCTCCATAGAAGGTGATCAAAGTTTTGGAAGATTGAGGTACACGGGAATAGCCCCGGAGCCGTCGCTAACGGAGATAGGGCCCATACTTGTAGCGCCGGTGGACATTCAAAGAGCATGTGATTAATGGTCTCAACTTCCGATCCGCATCGTTGACACACACTATCCATACCACAATGTCTGTCCCTAAGCCTACTAGCTGTGGCCACATAACCCGAGAGAGCTTGCCAAAGGAAGTGCTTAATTTTCCTTGGTGCGTTTACCTTCCAGACTTGCTTTCTTAGCGGGACTGTGCTCGGTTCATTGACGTATTGGCTTGATATCTCCATATTGATCTCGGAGGCAACATGATATGCATTCCGTACCGTGTAGTATCCTGAGTTTAAAAGCTCCCACGCATACCCGTCAGGCCGGTTGACTCAGCTCGGTCTCATGGCGAGAATGCTCGGGATGTCTTCAGTCGCTATCAAGATGTTGATTAAATTGACATCCCACTCCTGCGATTCTTGAATGATTAGATGATGTACTTTAAGGTCGGGGTCTCGGTTCTCAACTCTGCTCAGGGCTGGTCGAGCCGGAAGGGAATTAATCCAAGGATCTTCCCACACTTTTGTATCAGCCCCATTCCCAATTATACGTCGGATTCCTTTTTCCACAATGAATTTAGCCTCCATTATACTTCTCCACCCAAATGATGGGTTTGAAGCTTTTGGGACCAGCAAAGGATTAGTAGATCGATAGTATCTCCCTTTCAGAACTCTAGCCAGGAGTTAATCCGGGTACTTTAGAAGTCTCCAAAGCTGCTTCCCCAGGAGGGCCATGTTGAAAGTTCTTAAGTCTCGGAATCCCAGTCCGCCTTTGTCTGTTGGAACACAAATCTTATCCCATGCTACCCAGTGTAGGCCTTTATTATTCTCTTTTGTGCTCCACCAGAAGTTTGATATGGAACTTGACAGCTTCTTTGTTATCCCTATAGGCAGTAGATAGCAGGACATGACATATGTGGGTATCGCTTGCGCCACTGATTTTATATATACTTCTTTTCCCCCTTTCGAGAGTAGCCTCCCAGACCATGAATTGATTCTCCCATTCAGTCTATCCTGGACATACGAAAACACTTGTTTCTTTGATCCACTTATATTTTCCGGCATTCCCAAATACATTCCCATGCCACCCTCTTTGGAGATTCCAAGTGATCTTTTCAGATCTATTTTTCGTGATGCTACCACCTTAGAACCGAACATAACTGAAGATTTCTCTTTATTCAGTTGTTGTCCTGAGGCGTTGCCGTAGACATCGATGATTCTCATCAGTTCTTCACATTGAGGTTGCTCCGCTTTACAAAAGAAGAGACTATCATCTGCGAAGAGAAGGTGAGAAACTGGGGGGCATGTTCTTGCAATTTTGAGTCCATCGATTCTCTTTTCTCGTTCAGCTTCTCTAATGAGAGAGATTAGTACCTCCGTACAAAGAATAAATAAGAATGGTGAAAGTGGGTCTCCCTGACGAAGTCCTCTCGAAGGTTGTATGTTTCCTTTCGCCTCTCCATTAATTAGGACCTTATATGAGACTGTTGACACACAGTTCATGATCCATTGCACCCACTTATCCGCAAAACCCATCTTAGTCATTAGAGAACCCAGGAACTCCCATTCAACTCGATCGTACGCTTTGCTCATATCAGTCTTAATCGCCACGAATTTCGACTTACAGCTTTGGTTGGTACGGAGTGCATGGAAGATTTCCTGAGCCACCAGAATATTGTCTGTAATAAGACGTCGAGCCACAAAGGCTGATTGGGTCTCTGAAATTACCCTAGGCAGAATCCTCTTTAGTCGGTTGGATAGAACCTTAGATATGATCTTGTAGTTCACATTGCAGAGGCTTATAGGTCTGAATTCCGCCATATTTGTGGGTCTTTCTGTCTTTGGAATAAGGCAAATATTTGTAAGATTGATGCGTTCATCGAGAGCCCCGGTTTCAAAGAAGTTTCTGACCATCTTCGTAACATCACAGCCAACGACATTCCAGAACTTCTGGTAGAATAAACTCGTCATACCATCGGCTCCTGGAGCCTTGTCCGGGTTTATTGCAAACGTCGCTTCCTTAATCTCCTTATCCGTGGGCTGTCTAGTCAGTGCTCTATTCATGTCCTCAGTCACTGATGGTGTAATAAGTCGCAGTGCATCGTCTATGTTCTCCGGGGACAATGTCGAGAACAAGTGGCGAAAATAATCGACCGCCAAGTGTTCTATCCCTTCTTCCGACTCCACCCATTGCCCCGACTGATTTTTTAACTTTGTAATCATATTCCTGGCCCGTCGGTGCTTCGTCATAGCGTGAAAGTATTTCGTATTCCGATCACCTTCCCGAAGATGAGTCATTCTGCTCTTTTGTCTCCAAAAAACTTCTTCATCTCTATAGGCCGCACATAACTTCCATTTCAGCTCAAGTTCTTCTTCGGATGTGAGCTGTTCATTAACTTGTGCCTCGTCGAGCTGCTGCTTCAGGCCGGAGATTATCTTTTCGTTATTTGTCGGGTTTGATCGTTTCCAGGCAGATATCGCTTTTCTACATCTTACGATCTTTCCGACCAGGTCGTTATCATCATCCAGGGCTGCTGCTCCCCATCCTTCTTTAATCACTTGGGTAAACCCATCTTTCGACAGCCATCTCTTATCAAATTTGAATCCTCTTCTCCTTCTCTTTTCTTGTGATTTGAAATTAGTGTAAATTGGCCGATGGTCAGAACCCCATCGGAGTAGATACTCCACATCAGTGTGGGAAAAAATGTTGTGCCAATCTTCATTCCCTACTGCTCGATCAAGACGGCATTGAATCCTTCCATTCCGTCTTCTTCCTGCCCAAGAGAAGGTATTTCCTTTAGCTGTAAACTCTATCATCCCACAATTCGCTAGCATCGATTTAAAGGGAAGAAAAGAAGATTCATGACGTTTCTTCCCCCCTTTCTTTTCCGAGTTGCTCACAATTTCATTGAAGTCGCCCATCATTAACCAAGCCCCATTCCTTTGCAGGCTAATTCTCGTTAGACGTTCCCATACATCTTCGCGGTATTTAACAACCGGATCCCCATACACAAAGGTAATAAACACTTTGTGTCCTTCAATCTTCGCTTCAATATCAATCATACGTTCGTTTGAGAACAAAATAGTAACCTCACAGTCATCCAAATAAAATAAAGCTAGTCCACCGCTTCTACCAATTGGTTCCACGGTGAACAAATGATCATAACCAAACTCAATCTGAAAGTCTTGCAAAAAGGAAAAATTATTTTTTGTTTCTGAAAGAAAAAGAAAACTAGAACGAAAACTGCGTTTAGCTCCCGCAGGTGTTGTTTTGTCAGGTATGCACCAGCTCCCTGACAATTCCAGGCTATTGCACTCATATCTGAGGATTGGGTGGTTTCTGGGACCCCACCGAACCAAATTTAGAAGAAAGATTTCTGCGACTTGCAGAAGGAAACACCTCATTCCGAGGGACATGTGACGAAGTAACCTTTCGTTTTAGAAGACCTTTTCTCTGAACATGTAGTTTACTCAGTGGCGAGCTCCTCCCTCTGACAACCAACTTCTTAGACGGAGTGACTCTCTTACGGCCAGGACTTCTAGGTACCTTCTTTTTTGCGGTTGAGGAGCTCTTCTTGGACCTTGCGCTGATACTTTGCTCTTTCTCACTCAACTTCTTTTCCTCCATCTCTAGCCTCGATGTGTTTTTAATAGACTTAACCTGGCTTGGTCCTATGATTTTCTCTGGAGTCAGGCGAGAGATCGCATCTATTTTAGGCTCGTCAGCATTCGGATATTCATTCAGCTCATCAATAAGGAGGTCATCATTCTCCATCTGATCCTCATCCATCTCGACATCTTCCTCATCATCCGCGTATTGAGCTACAAGCCTTTCAAATGCTTCCTCGGATTCATCCTCCATTCCAGCTTCTTCCATTCCTGCATCTTGCATGCCCACCACATTTTCTTTAAGTCCCACATGCTCATCTTCCTTAGCTAGCGATTTTTCCTTCATAAGAGGCTCTACACAGTTCGATTGTGGTGCAGCAATTTCCAAACCTTCGACAGCAGTTGACGTGTGTAGATCCTGGTTCTCTGATTTCTCCATTGCCAGCAGGATTTGGCCATCTAGGCTCTCTCGAATCACAATGTTTGATGGGTTCTCTGCAGCCCTTATTGCAGCCTGTACCATCCGTTCCTCCTTTGATGGCTTCTGAACTTCTACTACGACTGCTTTTCCTTTCAGTTTGCGTTTTCTCTCTGCTGCAGCCACTTCTTCCAGAGCGTCCTCTTTACCATACTTGTTCACCCCTTGTTCTGTACCTCCTGTTTCTTTTTGCACAGGTCGCCACTCCAGTCTACGGTAGCGTGGTGGTGATCGAGGTGGGGAGTTACGGGCTCTACGCTCATAGTGGGATATTTGTCTCCTATCCGAGATAGTACGTTGAGAATCCATCTGAGATTTAGTATAGTTTGAGCTTAAAGCAAAGTATTTATTTAGAATATTTGGTTAGAATCATTTGCATTCACAAACAGAAGTTGAAAAAGAAACTACTGAACGCAAAATGGGAGTGGAGTTCTTAGTATTATGATTAATAAATGAATGCGACTTTCCTCTTTTCAGTGCCCAATTTTCTTGAGATTCTGGCTGTTCTGCATCCAAATATTAAACAAATCATTTTCTTTATAAAAAAAGGTAAAAAGAAAGAAATATTTCATTATTAAGAAAGAAGCAAATTGATCCACTTTTCCCAAACCCGAATCATTGTATGTCCTTAGATTTATTCCAACTGCTTCCACTTCCAACGAGAGATTTGCATCAAAATAAGGAACAATTTTCTCCAATGGAGGCAGAGAAGCAAAGCTCAAACTCAAAGGGACAAGCATGGTGAAGACTGATTTCAATATTCAATATGAATTTAAAATGCCCACTCTGTCTTACTTTTTTGTTTTGTTTATGGTGCAGGTTTTGTACCTCTGGTTTATCTACTGACATCGAATTTGAAGTAGATAATATGATATTTCATCTCCATAAGGTCTGAAATTCAAACAACTTCTTCTCTGAGTTTTTCTTAAAACTAAACTGAGATTTTGTGTTTTCTTCAGTTCCCTCTGATGTGCAAAAGCAGAAAACTTCACCAGCTGATTTCAGAGGAAGGGCAGGAACACAGAGTAGAAGAGAGGGACAAGAGCCATGATCAAGAAGAAAACGGTTATACTCCTTACGTAAGCCTCGAGAATTTTCCCGGAGGTCCAGAGATTTTCGAGATGGTGGTTAAGATATGCTACGGCGTCAAGGTCAACTGCTCCGCTTCCACAGCTGTTCTACTCCGGTGCGCCGCCGAGGAACTCGAAATGACAGAAGAGTACTCATCGGACAATCTGATTTCAAAGGCGGAGAAGTTTCTTCCACTCTCTGTCTTCAATAGTAGCATCCAAGAAACCATTAATGCCCTAAAAGCTTGTGAATCAGTCTCTCTACTAGCCGAGTCGCTCGGTATAACGAAAAAGTGCATAGACTCCATCGTCTCTAGAGCTTCTTCATTAACGGATCCTTCCTTGTTCGGTTGGCCGTTACACAACGAAAACTCAACGAAGAAACAGAGCAAGGATTCGAAACTGGAGCTGTGGCTTGATGATCTGACGGAATTGAGTTTCCCGATGTTCAGACGTGTGGTCCAAGCCATGAAATCGAAAGATCTGAGTCTCGAGATTGTAGAGAGATCTCTGGTTCGCTACGCGAAGAAACACATCCCCGGAATCTCGTCATGCTCCACCACCATAGCGTTTGAGAACCAACAAAGAGAGTTGATGGAAACGATAATCTCGGATCTTCCGTTAGATAAGTACTCCACCGTAACCGCAACGACGAGATCTCTCTTCGGACTTTTACGATCCGCCATCATCCTCAATACCTCCGAGAAATGCCGCACCGTTCTGGAGAAAAAGATTGGGTGGAACTTGGAGAAAGCGACGCTTGACGATTTGCTCATCCCAAGTTACTCTTACCTCAACGAAACGTTATACGATATTGATCTTGTGGAGAGACTCATACGCCACTTCATCGAAAACGTCGCCGTATCATCTCCGTCGTTGACGGTGGTTGGGAAACTTATCGACGGAGTTCTTTGTGAAATCGCATCTGACGCTAATCTCAACCCGGAAAAATTCTACAGTCTCGCCGTCTCGCTCCCTGATGAAGCAAGGCTATATGATGACGGACTCTACAGAGCCATCGATATATATCTCAAGGTGATGTATATATATATGATAACAAGTTTTATAAATATAAATGAATAAATGATGGTGCTGCTCATGATCGAACTAGAGACCTGATGAAGACGTTATTGCTCTATTTTTTTAAAATAGTCGCATCCATGGATATTGGAGGCAGAGAAAGAGAAGATATGTAGCGTAATGGACTGTCAAAAGCTAACACTTGAAGGGTGCACACACGTGGCGCAAAACGAGCGTCTGCCACTACGAACCATCGTGAAAGTTTTGTTCTTAGAGCAATTACAGCTCCGGCAAGTAATCACAGCTGTGACGGAGGAAGACGGCGATGAAAAGGTGGAGTTTGGGGTATGGGAGAAAGCGGTGAGAGAGAATCAGGTGCTTCGGTTGGAGATGAATACGATGAGGACGCGTGTGTACCAGTTAGAAAGAGAATGCTTGAACTTGAAGAAAGTGATAGCAAAGCTTGACAAGGAGAATTTGTCGGATATAAAGGATCGGCGGCAGAAAAAGTGGTCGATCAGCAAGAGATTCGGATGCAAATTCAAGACACAGGTCGGTGATTCGCATGAGGCAAGTAGGCAACAATGGTAGATCGAAGATGTCGACGTTAGTACTTAATATCTAATATATTGTATTTGTTGGGAATGTCCTGAAATCTATTGTACTTGCTCTAATTGATAGTTGTATTGTCGAGATGAGACAATCATATAATACTAGGTAGTCATAATGCTTTGCTAGAAGCCACTTATGATCAATGAGTTTAGAACTCATTGCTAGTGTTATATGATCCTACAGGGTCACACACCTAAGCAAACTGGACGTCAAAGACGAGGTTGATCATTAATGTAATGATCCAGTGAATGCATATGTGATATGCATTCGATATCAATGTTCTGGGACTGCATCGCTCGATGCATATAGTGCAACGATCGATGCAACTCGCGGATTAGCCAGATTAATACGGTTTAATCGTTGGTTAATTCCGTTGTGGTTTAAGCCGACATATATAAGATATATGGTCGACCTAAACTCGAGACTAACCTAATTCACAGCCACCAGAACTTGAATAGAAACCTCTGAAGAGATTGGATCTCTATAGGCACTAGCATCCCTGCTGTTCAGTTTGTGTGCGTGTGGATACCAGTAGAGGCGCATCACTTGAGGCGCTTTAGATCTCGATTATCTGCAAATCTTCCGCTGCTAATCACCAGGTAATTCTGAGATCCCTAGATTCAATTACATGAACCCTAGATCCTAGGCTTGGAATTCAAACCAGGGTTGCCTAATTGGATTAGGAACTGCTAGAAATTCCTTCAGTGGTATCAGAGCTTTAGGGTTCCATTGAATCTGTAGCATGTTGATTAGATTGGTTGAATCTGAATCTGTGTATGGTTGATACAAACTTGCTAAAATTCGTTTTCCTGAAAAACCTAGTTTAGGGTTCTGTTTCGAAAACGTTTAAGGGTTTTCTCGCATGGTGTCGATCGATGCCAATCCGGCATCGATCGATGCAGGGCGAAAGCCCGAATAAAATTTAGGGTTTTTCGCATGGTGTCGATCGTTGCCAATCCGGCATCGATCGACACAGGGCGAAAACCCGAATAAAACTCAGTTTTCGCCTAGTGTCGATCGACACAAATGTTGTGTCGGTCGACACATACCTCGCGAGACTGATGAATCGGTTCAATTGGATTGGACCGGTCATCGAGCTTGGTTAAAGATGGTCGAACACTGTGAATGGTTTAATTGCGATTGTTTTGATTAGGTTGGCATCGACCGATGCTAACGTAGCATCGATCGACGCTGACCGGTATTCAAAACTGGATCAATTGGATTGATCGGTTATCGCGGATTGCTTTTGGTTATCCTGCATCGATCGACACTATAGTAGTGTCGGTCGACACCAGGCTTGATGATTAGGTTATTGAACCTGATATCACAGAACCAAAGCAAGATGAATCAATTAATTATAAGAATTAAAACATAATAAAACTGAACGTTTTAAATGGTTCCGTTCCTCAACCAAATATCAAGTGACACTTGATGTCTTTCCAATCTTGTCAACTGTCAAGACCCATCTAATTGTGCGATAGACTTGCAGTGCAAGATGTCCACAATTTCGTGAGTAAGACAGAGGTAATCGTGTTGATGGACTTGCAGTGCAAGACGTCAACAATTACATGACTGAAGAGATTGGTTTACTTGACTGGGCCATCAAAATCGTTTTGGGCTCAGAGACATCAGGTGGATTTGACATAAGATGTCAATCCACAACCAAGAGTTATATTGGATATAACTAGCAATGTAGTTGCTTACCTAGATAGCTAAAATTTGGGTGATAGCCAGTGGCTCACTCAAATTTAGTGAAGTATGGGTCTTGGATCATTATATTCATCTGAGGAAACATTGTTTGAATATAATGCGAGTTTTCTTAATAGTTAAGACTTCTCATTTCTTGAACATCATAACTAAAACCTCCCTTGTTTTTCAGCTATGTCTAGCACAAACCATCGTAACAATTTCTCCCTGCGATCCGTCCTTGAGAAGGACAAGTTAAATGGATCCAACTTCCTTGAATGGTATCGGAACTTGAGAATTGTTCTCAAACAGGAGAAAAAGGACTATGTCCTTGAGAAAGTTCTCCCCAAGAAGTACCGAGCCAATGCCTGGCAGTCAGATAAGGATGCTTGGGATAAGCATTCTAATGATGCGGTGGATGTGAGTTGTCTCATGTTGGCTACCATGAACTCGGAATTGCAGAAGCAATATGAGTACGTGGAGTCGCCAATACAGATGATCACTGGCCTGAAAAGTATGTTTCAGGAGCAGGCACGAACTCAGAGATACCAGACGGTAAGGTCTCTGATTGAGTGCAAGCTACCAAAGGGCGAACCAGTTAGTCCTCATGTCATTAAGATGATGGGTTATATTGATAACCTGGGGAAACTGGATTGTCCCATTAGCCAAGAGTTGGCTACTGACATCATTCTACAGTCACTGCCGTCAAGCTATGATCAATTTGTTATGAACTATAACATGAACAACTTGACGAAGACGTTGACTGAATTGCATGGGATGCTTAAGACTGCTGAACCTAACATCAAGAAGGACATCCCAAATGTCCTTATGGTACAAAAGGGTAAAAGGTTTGAGAAACTTGGTAAAAACAAAGGTGATGGCAAGACGAGCTCGATTGTGAATCCAAGCGAGTCTAGCCATGCTCCTAAGGTTAAAACCAACCCTTCTGAAGATGTTAAGTGCCATTATTGTAATGGTTATGGGCATTTGAAAAGAAACTACAATAAATTCTTGGAAGATTATGAGAAGCTGAAGAAGACGTACGAGACTTCTTCTTCAGGTATTATGTTATAGAAGTAAATGTTACTTCTGATAATCCTACTTATTGGGTATTGGATACCAGATGTGGTACTCATATTTTTTGAAAATGTGCAGGACCTTAGCAAAAGTAGGACTGTGAAGAAAGGACAAGTGGACCTATGAGTGTGAATGGAGCAAGAGTTGCTGCATTAACCGTAGGAGTATTTCATTTGTTTTTCCTTTTATGGCATGTTTTGAACTTAAAACTGCTACTATGTAACTGCTATGAGCAGACATATTATTTCTAATCCTTGTTTGGATATGGAAGGATATCAGTTCTCAAATCAAGAATAAGTGTTATTCATTTGATTACAGTGATATATTTTATAGTAGTAATCCATTAGAGAATGGAATTTATGTTCTAAACCAGAATGTGCCTAACTATAACATTAATACCAAGAGATTCAAGTCAAATGATACGAATAAAACTTCTTTCTAGCATTGTCGTTTTGGGCCAAATAAATGAGAAACAGATTCAGAAGCTCCATAGTGATGGGCTTTTGGGCTCATTTGATTATGAATCATAATGAGTAAAGTGAATCTTGTTTATTGGAAAACGACAGAGGCCCCTTTCAACAAAGGTAGTGTCGATCGATGCATGTATGCAACGATCGATACAGGTTGCGAACGAACGGATAAAATGAATGGGCCAGATGATTATTGGGCTTTATACATGCGGATGTACATGGCCCGATAAGCGCAAATGCTAGAGGAAATTTTCAGTGCTTCATTACCTTTACTGATATTTTCAGAAGGTACGGTTATGCCTTATTTATAAGGCATAAGTCAGAATCTTTGAAAAGTTCAAAGAGTTCCAAAATGAAGTACAGAATCAATTTGGCAAAGGTATTAAACCTCTACGATGAGATCATGGAGGTGAATACTTAGGTCAAGAATTTAGTGATCATCTGAGAGATTGTGAAAGTGTTTCGCAATTCAATCCTCCTGTATCGGACTTCATTAGATATGGTTCGATCAATGATGAGTCACTTAGATCTTCCATTGTCTTTCTAAGAATACGCTCTAAAATGTCTGAGTTTACTTTAAATAGAGTTCCATCAAAAATCAGTTACAGAGATATCACATGAGATGTGGAATGTAAATGTTTCTGATTTATCCATCATGGAGATTTGGAGTTGCGAGACTTATATAAAACGTTTAATCTCTGATAAGCTCACACCCAAATCTGATAAGTGCTACTTCATTGGTTGTCCTAACAAAACCAAGGCATGTTACTTTTACAACCAGTTCGAGAACAAATTGTTTGTTGCTCGGAACTATGTTTTCTTGAGAAAGACTTTCTTTCCAAGAAGAACAGTGGGAGTAAAAGTACAACTCGAAGAAATTCGAAAATCACAGGAGACTGCTCAACCTGATGAGGTAGAGCAGCAGTTGGATCTACAAAGAGTTGTAGAACGTGCACCTGTGGTGCCTAGAGTTTATAAAGGATCTGGTGAATGTATATTCGATATACATTTAAATGGCGAGTTTCTGAAGAAGTGTCGATCGACACAAAAGTTTCATCGATCGACACATATCGCGAACCAAATATTGATTTTGGTTTATGACTTAATCAGCTACGGTTTAAATCTTGGTTAATTAGGTCGTGGTAAAAGTATACATATGAGATATGTGTGCGCGACTTTTACAGAAAAACTGAAGCTCGCAGATCCGAAAGGATCCGTCACGAACCCGAGAAATATGGATTTCTCGTAACCAATTGCCGTGATCTACTGATCATTGAAAGTGACGGGCCTGCGAATTTTGAAGAAGCAATGATGGGCCTTGACTCCGAAAATGGCTGAAAGCCGCTGAATCCGAAATGGGATGGTTATTTTCAGATGTACAAAGCAAGGTTGGTGGCAAAAGGTTTCAAGTAAATTCATGGTATTGACTGTGAAGAAACCTAATCCCAGACACCGTGCTTATGTCCATTCGGATTTTCCTAGCAACCGCCACTCATAATGGTTATGAGATCTGGCAGATGGATGTGAAAACATTTTTCCTTAGTGGAATTCTGGAAAGGGATGTGTACATGACACAACCTGAAGTTTTCATTGATCCTAATGAAGCTAGGAAGATATGCAAGCTTCACCGATCCATTTATGGATTGAAGCAAGCATCTCGGAGTTGGAATCTTCGTTTTGATAAAGCAGTCAAAAGGTTTGACTTCGTCATTAATGAAGAGGAACCGTATGTTCACAAGAGACTAGTGGGAGCGCAATTGCATTTCTAGTATTGTATGTTGATAACATACTACTTCTCGGAAATGAAGTTCCATTGTTTCAGTCTGTTAAGACTTGACTCGAAAGTTGTTTTTGATAAAATTATGGGAGAAGCCGCATACATTCTTGGAATAAGAATCTATAGAGATAGATTGGATAAGCTAATTAGATTGTGTCAAGATACTTATAGTGATAAGGCCTTGCACATGTCCAATATGCAAGATTCCAAGAAGGGTTTCGTGCAAATGACCCTTGGTATTACTCTTAGCAAGACGCAGTGTCTTTCAACACACGCTGAGCAAGAGCCAATAAGGGTCAGACTACTGCTAAAGGCATTAGATGTCTTAAGATGTGATCTTAATTTTAGTGGGAGTCATTGTTATTAATTTTAGTTATGATATGATGTTCGACATCTGTATTATTTAATAATGGTTATTAAATAATAGTCCCAAAGTAATTTATGACATTTTATAGGTCATCAAGTATGTGACTTGATCATGAAACCCTATCGATAATAAATGACATAAATTATGATTGGTCCCTGGTCAAGGTTGTTAAAATGGGACATTAACAACCGCGTGAGACTAGCATATGAGGTGACTGATGACTAAGTTTCATGGAGTCATTAATAAGAGTATTAAAGTCAATCACATAGATATGTGTTGGAGAACACAGGATCGGACATGACCCACTGATGAGAACTCTACGGGATAGTTATATAAGTGTCATGAGAGTTTTCATTACGACTATAGAGTATAGTCCTTAGATCTGAGTTCATCATGTTTTCTTACATGTGAATTAGTCCGCTTTAACCTTGTCAAACGTCAGCCGTAACTGGTGACTATAAAGGCACTGATTGGGCGTATCATGAAGCGTGTGAAGAGACAGGGATGGAACAAGATGGGATTTGTCCCTCCTATATAACAAGAGATAAATATCTCAGGGCCCATCGAAGATTTGATACTGAGAAATGTGTGGCCACACTCAAACGAGGTGATTGTCAGTCGTTTGTCTTGTCAGTATAAATCGGAGTTCGATGAACATGATCTTGGCTAAATAAGGTGACACAGATCTTGCCTTATGCCAGATCGAGATATAGTGACGAAGGGATTATGGGAATAGATGATTCCAGTACAAGTGGGAGATTGTTGGGAATGTCCTGAAATCTATTGTACTTGCTCTAAGTGATAGTTGTATTGTCGAGATGAGACAATCATATAATACTAGGTAGTCATAATGCTTTGCTAGAAGCCACTTATGATCAATGAGTTTAGAACTCATTGCTAGTGTTATATGATCCTACAAGGTCACACACCTAAGCAAACTGGACGTCAAAGACGAGGTTGATCATTAATGTAATGATCCAGTGAATGCATATGTGATATGCATTCGATATCAATGTTCTGGGACTGCATCGCTCGATGCATATAGTGCAACGATCGATGCAACTCGCGGATTAGCCAGATTAATACGGTTTAATCGTTGGTTAATTCCGTTGTGGTTTAAGCCGACATATATAAGATATATGGTCGACCTAAACTCGAGACTAACCTAATTCACAGCCACCAGAACTTGAATAGAAACCTATGAAGAGATTGGATCTCTATAGGCACTAGCATCCCTGCTGTTCAGTTTGTGTGCGTGTGGATACCAGTAGAGGCGCATCACTTGAGGCGCTTTAGATCTCGATTATCTGCAAATCTTCCGCTGCTAATCACCAGGTAATTCTGAGATCCCTAGATTCAATTACATGAACCCTAGATCCTAGGCTTGGAATTCAAACCAGGGTTGCCTAATTGGATTAGGAACTGCTAGAAATTCCTTCAAGCTTGGCTTCATGGGCCGTGCGTTCTATCTGATGAAACGGGCCTCATGTTATCTCATTAAAAACCTTACAAGAAAAACTTATTGGGATAAAACCTTGCAAGGAAAAAAGATTATAACCTATAGTCCACAGCGACGACGGCTAAGGATCATCTACAATGAGCATCATTGATGCATCGTCAATCCTAAGTAATGGCCAGAAGGATGATCCTGGTGTGAACGAATGATCGTGGTCGGGATCGGTCATCTTATACATCCTCCGGGCTAGTTGGTTCAGAATGGGCTAATCATGATCCAACTGGTCTAAGTGTTCTGTGATCTCGTCTATGCTACTCCTGGTGATCAAATGCTCCATGGCTCGGTTGAACTTCTCTGTGAGTCTCTTATGACCGGCTCGGGTCCGGGCGCACTCACCATGGTCGGGAATGGTTCGTCTTGGTTGGTCTGGTCAGGTTCGATCAAGTCGATGTCCTCATCAGCATGCTCGGCTGTTCGGAAGATTCGAGCAGCTCGACCGAACGATGCTCGGATGCTCGTCATCACACTCGACCAATCCTGCTCAGCAAACTCAAATCTGGACGCGGTACTCTCTGCTCGGACAAAGTTGCTCGGCGTATTGGATGACCGCGTCTTGACCAGCTGTAAAGCTGCACCATGTATTGGATAGTCATGTCATGTGCGGCTGTTCGGCCATCCACATGAATGTCCGATCGTACCAATTTCTAAATGAGATGTTTTCCTGACACGATCTTCACGAACTTGCACAATTATGCTCGACATGAGAAAAACTCCTAGACTGCTAAACGAACTGAACAACCGAGAAAAACACCATCCAGACGACAAGCAGTACACGAAGATTCAATCGTCCTGCTTTTTCGGTGAACTGCTCTCCCACGACGTAAACCTGCTCTGACATATTTCTCAAATGTACTGCTTGAATGGTCTGCTCAACAAGAAGCTTTGTGTGTGTTGATCCGTTCGACTTATCCTGCTCGGTTTATCTTTCAAATGAGTATGCTCGGTAACAAAGCGTCGATCATTCTCGGTGTGCTGGTCGATACCGAGAAAACTTCCAAGCAAGACTGCTCGGTAACAAACCTTTTAACTTGTCAGTAATTTCTCCTCGAACTGCCGAGCATGAGTGGTCAGTTTCAATTCTTATCTTATATGCACATTCAAATCAATTAGAACTTACTAGACGTTGATAAAATAATTAAAACATGTTATGTTGGGAATGTACTGAAATCAATTATACTTATTTTTATTAGAGTCATAACGTCGAGGTTCGGCAATCGTAAAATATTAGTTTATTATAATGTTTTGCTAGAAACCACTTATAATTTATAAATTGAGAATCTATTACTAATATTATATAATCATACATGGTCACACACTTAAACAAACTAGATCAGTGATATTTTGGATTATAAGAGTTTTTTGATTAACCTGGGGGTATCCCGAGCCTATGGAGGGGCTCAGACTAATCCCCAAGGGGAGGTGCAGCCCATGGATAGACCCTCTCTCCGGGTATTCAAATGGGCCCCTAAAGCAAGGCCTATATCCATGTGGGTGTCCTTAAACAAATGTGACTTAGTTTCGCATGGCCGGAGGATCGAACCCGGAACGTGATAGCGTCGAAGGCCCGTCCCCAACCACTTGACCACAAGAGTCTGGATTTTGGATTATAAGAGTAATATGATATGACATATCATATGAAATTAATAATATGTATATGTGTTATAATTGATAACACACATACGCTTACGTAAGTGGAATTATTGTAATTCCTTATTGGGCCTGGCCCACTTACTTTCATTAAGCGGTTAGGTTTACGTGTGTTATTATAAAAGGAACATAATGATGTGCTAAATATAACACACAAGAACACGCCGAAACCAAAAATATATAGAAGAGACGAAGAGGTCGTTGTCACGATGGCACTAGCATCCCTTTAGATCTAGTTTGTGTACGTATGGATACTTGGTAAAGACACGCCATTTGGAGTGCTAATGATCTCGTATCGTTTTGTTTTTATTCCGCTGCAAAATATCCAGGTGTATTAAAAACTGTAGATATAGATTTATTTCATTATTTGCATAAGATCTTGGCTAGTATATTCATAGATTGATTTATAAAATTGTTTTATAAACCGGTATGAATTCCAACATGTTATATGAAATATGAACTTAGGCTAAACTCACAAGATTCATATTCTATGGTTTGGACTACCCTTTTTCCATTCAGAAGATAAAGATCAAACACAAAAGAATATTTACGAAAATGGAAAGATAAATCCGAGTAACAAAAGAGGAAGATAGATCCGAGTCGAAAAGGAAAATAGAAACATAAAGGTAAGTCCGAAGAGAAGAGAAAATACGATAAACAAGAAAATCTCCGAAAATCATGCGGACGAATCTCTTCAAATCGGCTCATCATATCTAAAAAAGAAAGAGATTCCTTACAATTAAGACATGCTCTAAAACCTAGAAAAGATTACTTAGACTCTCTCAACTTTATTAATGAGTATCAAACACGAATATATATATATATATATATATATATATATATATATATATATATATATATATATATATATATATTTAAATATATCTACTCTTTATAGTATGATTTCATCTAGTTACAATAAAAACTGATTCAATCTTTAGTTATTTGTAGTTATGATTTTGAATTTAATGTATATCACCCAAAAGACATTTCATTGCATTTTATATATCATAGAAGATAATTTTCCGTATTCGCTATGTTTATTATTATAATGATTTTTTCTTTTCGCTTTTGTACTCTTTTGCAAATAAAAATGAGTTAACTGCATATAGCCATCTCTATAATACTGTTTATGCATTATTCCACCGAACTCTTAAGCTGTTGATTTTTCTTCCCAAACTGTAACATTTATTCTTAATTCGACTCAAATATTTTTTTATCTACTTAATTAAACCAGCGTGGTTAGAATCTCAAAATGCGATTAAAATTAACAAAATCACGTTTAAACTAAACAAATTACCCAAACCTGATTTGGCCTATACCCTAACCTAAAACCCGCCCCAACAAAAAACTTAATACAATTATTTGGAATCCTGATTCCTAATCGAATCAGCCCAACCCGAAATAAGCAAAAAAAAAAAGGGTTCTTGCTCCTTCCCCAAATCGAGACTTCATGAGAGAGAGGCAAAGATGGAGAGAGATTTACAGTTACAAACTCACTGGCTGGAGCAGTAGTTGAAGGCACTGGAGACCATTGATGTGAGTACATGCCTGGTGGCTGTTGTCGTGCTTGGAAAGTGAGGAAACTATAATAATCCAAAACCGCTTGATGAGATTTTTGGATAAAATACGTTGACTAAAATTCGTATTGTCTTCCATTGAAATAGAGTGGGAAGAAACATAGTTGTGGGTATGGCAAGAGGGTTAGCTTATCTTCTTGATGAAAATGACACTCTTCTTCCCAAGGTTTCTTTATTTGTTTCCATTTCTTTCTCTTTTGGTAAAATTTAGATTCTTTCTTTCGGTTTTTGTCTGAACACACTCTGTTACAGATTAACCGAGAGATAGTGAAGATCCAGAGATTAAATGCACTTGCAGGGACACCGGAAGAGCTTACTAAAAGCTCACGTCGTAAGTCCTTAGTTTTGCATATTTCGGGTTGGGCTGATTCGATTTGGGAGTCAGGTCGGGTTTTCCAGATAATTGTATTAAGTTTTCGGGTTGGGTCAGGTTTTAGGTTAGGGTATGAGTCGAAATCAGGTTTGGATAATTTGTTTAGTTTAAACACGATTCTGTTAATTTTAATCGTAGTTTTGATATTCTAATCACGCATGTTTAATTAAGCAGAAAGAAATAATTTGGATGAAATTAAACATAAATGTTATAATTTAAAAACAAAAATCAGCAACTTAAGAATTCGAGTAAGATAATGCAGAAACAACCTTATAGAGGAGCTATATGCAGTCCCCCAGAAAGAGCAACAATAAAACTATTCTTTAGATTTTTTTTGTATCTGTGTTTAGTTAGAAATTTCTGATCCATGAAAGTTAAAACCATATAAAAGTTGATTTGTGAAATATCAACATACAAAAATAGAGTGAAACCGACGGTGTATATAATGATAAATTATATAGTACCATTCTTTTTTTTGGGTCTAAAATATAGTATCATTCTCATGTTGGACAAATGTGTACATTATTTTGGGTTTATTGCATGTATTGTATCTTTTTAATTTTTTTATGACACTTTTGTATCTTTCTAAAACCTATTGTAAAGCTGTATCTTTTTTTGTAGGTCCCACCGAAAAAGACAGTTTTATTCATGCGTATCATGTACATGACATTTCGACGGATAGTTTTTCACTTTTTCATAACTATCTATCCTTTTTATTATTATTTTTTCTTGTTTTTTTTTCTCCCCCTCTCACTTTCTTACTTTATATTAATTCCACCACCCCTCCCCCTATTTTTTGAAGGATGATAGATTGTCAGAGGGGAGGTTTTCCGGCAATATAGACCGGCTGATGGAAATAAAATTGGCCGATGTACCGGAATTTAAAAAAAAAATTAAAATCGGACTTATTACAAATGTTTCGAATGGATAGTTTAGAATAGGTGTCTACAATCTCATCTATTCGTGGATACTACCACGATCATATCACGTGTTGGACGCTTTTCATGGATAGTTAAACTTGACTAAGTTAATATCTTCCACAAATGGACAGACATACATGTATTCATGGTTTGTTACATATCCATTAATAGATTATATTATGTTATCCATAAATGTATATTCGACATAAGACCAATAATATCATGTTGGACGCTTATCATGGATAACCAAGCTTGTAGTGGTGGACCGATGATTTCTTTTTATAGGTGTCATAAAGTAATGATAAATAAGAAATAAAATTTTGTATGGGTTCATGTGAAGGATTGAACTCAAATTTAGGGGTGTCAAACTCAAGACTTTACCACTTCATCCATTGAGATTTACTTGTTTTTGGCCCAAAACTACATTTTATATAACTTTTAGAGGTGTCAAGTGACACCATATTGCTCTTCTTGGGTCCGCCTCTGCAAGCTTGGCAATGCTAATATGGACGGACATACATGTATTTATGGTTTGTTACCTACTTAGTATCTATCTTCACATATAATTTATTGGAGTATTATCTTCAAAAACAAAACTATCCATCGTTTAGGTAATTTTGTTCACTCCCGAAACCAAATTTGTCAATTATTCATCCATTAAAATCACATATAACTAGTTCTTTACCTTAAAATTACTTTGCCTAACCTCCAAATCATGTTTATTTTTTCAAAACTAAAATGATTATCCATTAATAGATCACTAGATTTTGACCCGCCGATCGGCGGGTATAATATTGTTTTGATGTTTTTTGATATTTTGTGAACAAATATTATATTTGTAAATGATAATATGTTTTTATAACATATTATTAATATTAAATTTAGATTTTTGAGATATGTTGAATATATAAGTTTTATATAGTTTATTTTTTATTTTTGTAAATGATAATGATCCACGTTAAGGACGGAAAATTATCTTTATATAACATGTAGATTTATATTTGTAAAAGTAATGTATCTTATTTTTAAAACACATATTCTATTGTTGTTTGTTAAAGATTTTAGCATTTTAATCTTTATGCAGTAGTTAGTATAATATATAAAGTGTATATGTAATATGGTGGTGAATATATATTATTAATCGAAATATAAGTAATTTGTTATGTATATTTTAATTTTCTGTTTGGAATGTTTTTTAGACTTGCAATTTTTTTATTAAAAAATTATAAAATTTATCTTTATTAGTTTAATACTTTATTGTATAAATGAATTTTAATTTACTTGGAAATAACAACTTCTATTTTTCCAACTAATTTTAGTTTCTAAATTATTAGTCGATGGGTTTAACTTATATTTGATTTATACAAATGTATATTATTGAGCATGTTAAGACAAAAATATTAAAAATATGATGGTTCTCATTTACCTGTGGAGGGGTATATATATATATATTTATTTATTTATAAATACTAATATGTTCTATTTTATATATTTTCATAAATAGATGTGTAGGTTTGAGATTTGTTGACAATATAAATGAATTTTAATTTACTTGGAAATAACAACTTCTATTTTTCCAACTAATTTTAGTTTCTAAATTATCAGTCGATGGGTTTAACTTATATTTGATTTATACAAATGTATATTATTGAGCAAGTTAAGACAAAAATATTAAAAATATGATGGTTCTCATTTACCTGTGGAGGGGTATATATATATATATATATTTATAAATACTAATATGTTCTATTTTATATATTTTCATAAATAGATGTGTAGGTTTGAGATTTGTTGACAATTTGGTTATCTATGTGATGTTATCATTATATAGTTTATATTTGTTTTGTAATATTAGTAGATAGTAAAATTATAAAAATGTTATTATTATATTATTAATTTACATGTTTCATTTTTGCTTCTCCATATATATATATATATATATATATATATATATATATATATATATATATATATATATATATGATATATCAACAAAAATAAAATATCTTATGATACCCTATGATGTTATTAGGCATGCACATTCGCGATCATAAAACCCAAACCTTTTTGTGTTCAACCGGAATTGCCAAAAAAAAGGTAGTGATAATAGAAAATACTGTTGAGGTTCAATATAATTGTTTCCAATAAATACAAGGAAGACCTAAATTATTCATTTTAGGTAATTGTAAGTTAATGTTTTGTTACAATTATTTATAGATCTTTAGTATTGTCAAAATTAATCAATATTATAACCAAATAATGTTAATCAAAATATTAGCTTTATTTCTTAAAATTATTTGTGAGTTATGTATAAGTTTTTAAAACTATAATTTTAGTAAACTCTATATGATAATATTTTTGTTAATATGCCATTTTGCCAAATACAATAGTAGTAGCGAAGGACTCAACGAATCGGTAAACCGATCCTATTACACCTTATAATCTCAATATATCTACGTCCATTTTAGAATAAATATAAAATATATTTTTAAGAATAAATGGAAAAAGTTTAAAGTCTTATTGAATTATTAAAATTAATAAATAAATTAAAAGGTATATCTTGTAATTAACCAGAAAACTAATGGTATATTTAATTTTGTGCTTCTATTTTAATAGTATACATGTATTATATTATAATTAGATTTTTCAATAATATAAATTAAATATTATATACATTAAATAAATATTTAAAATAATAATTTTATTAATATATTTCATTATATAATATTTATACTAAAATTAGTTAGATATTTTTAATTTAATTATAATAAATTGCAGTTTTGGCAACCTGTTTCACCAAAAATAAAAGATCACTCACCCTCCATATCCAAAATTCTTATCCTCATAACCTTTAATTTAATGATTTTCAATTTAATTATTTGATATACTTCTTCAGTGGTGGATCTAATGAGGTAGAACCGCAAGTTTTGAACCAAATTCTAAGTTCTAACTAATGCTAGTGATATAATTTGTGTGTTATAATAATATATTAAATAAATTAAAATTCATTTAAGTAAACTATATGTTTTTGTGTGTTTTTTCTCTTTTTGGTCTTTTGTAATTTCTTAACATGATATAATTTAAAAAAAAATGAGATATTAAAAATGTAATAATAATGATTTATACTGGATATTTTGTGTAGACTTATTGTTTATATACTTTGAATCTTTAAAATTAATTATGATAAACTTAATGGCAAAGAATTAAGAATAATAAATTAAAATATTACACTTTGTTGAGTTAATGTTTCCAAAAATATTAGTCGTATTTAATTTCTAAAATCAGCTTGCTTTTTTTTTTTGAAAATTTAGTAAATTTGAGTAAAAAAAAATGATTCAGTCAAAAATTTCTATACATGTCAAAATAATTAATTTCTAAAACAGATTTGCATTTTTTGGCTTTTAGATAATATAAATAAAACTATATATAAATATTATCTATTATTATTAAGGAAAATTGTTTACTTTAAGGTGGAAGATTGTTTTTATTTTGGAAATATAATAATTTATTTTAACTAATTAATATAAAATACATATGTAAAATTATATTTTATTTATTAATATGTAAATCATATTTATGATATTAATATTTTAACATTTTAATATTAATTAAGTACTAATAATTCTATCTTAAATACTTTTTCATTTCGATTTTGTTAGTTAATTTTTTTATAAAATATTTGTAGATTAAATACTTCCAAAAATAAAAATTATTTACAAATATGATTAGTTAATTTATAAAAATAAATATATTATGATTAACCAAAATATCTTAACCATAAATATCTTTTTTTTATTTAATATTTTCAAAATTAGTTAGCATTAAAATTAATAAAGAATTTAAATAGCATGTTTGTAATTAAAGTGAAAATTAAGGAAAATTTCTATTTTGTACTTCTTCTTTAATAGTATAGATTATGAAATGGTGTAGTATGATCATATTGAGAATATTTTCACAAAATATTATAGATGAGCTTTTATAAATTGAGTATTAAATATAATTTTAATTTTTACATGTTATTAAAATTTGATCACTATTTAATTGACATTTAGATTATATGATCATGTGTTCTGGGAAAATGTTAATTTAATTACCATATTCGATGGTAAAATGAAATTTATATTGATTTATGTTTAAATAGAAGATTTTCAAATTATCATGTTTTTAGAAAGTTGTTATTAAAAAATCTGAAAATAATCTAGTGCGTGTTTGTGTGTAATTGTTAGAATGCACTACAAAATGTTAAATACATCTTTGCCCTTAATTAATTCATAATATAACAAAGAATCATAATGGCATTACTTGTAAATAATTGAAAAATTTTGGACATTTTCTGCTTTGTACTTCTGTTTTAATAGTATAGATAGTATGATTATCCATTGATGTTTATTCGAAATAAGACCAATATTAGAGATCACATATAACTAGTTATATCATGTTGGACGTTTCTCATGGATAACCGAACTTGACAATGCTAATATGAATGGACATACACGTATCAATGGTTTGTTATCTACTTAGTATATATCTTCACATATAATTCATTGGAGTATTATCTTCAAAAACAAAACTATCCATCGTTTAGGTAATTTAGCTCACTCCTGAAACCAAATTTGCCAATTATCCATCCTTAAAGATCACATATAACTAGTTCTTTACCTTAAAATTACTTCGCCTAACGACCAAGTCATGTTTATTTTTTCAAGTTAAAATGATTATCCATTAATAGATCATAATATGATTATCCATCGATGTATATTCGAAATAAAACCAATATTAGAGATCACATATAACTAGTTATATCATTTTGGACGCTTTTCATGGATAACCAAACTTGTCAATGCTAATATGAACGGACATACATGTATCCATGGTTTGTTACCTACTTAGTATTTATCTTCACATATAATTTATTAGAGTTTTATCTTCAAAAACAAAATTATCCATCATTTAGGTAATTTAGCTCACTCTCGAAACCAAATGTGTCAATTATCCATCCTTAAAATCACATATAACTAGTTCTTCACCTTAAAATTACTTTGTCTAACCACCAAGTCATGTTTATTTTTACAAAACTAAAAGGGTTATCCATTAATAGATCATAGTATGGTTATCCATTGATGTATATTCGAAATAAGACCAATATTAAAAGAGATAAAGATAGTATTTATCCATGATTTATGTGAAGTGTGGTGTAAGAGACCTAGTTGTATCCATCCAAGAAAATCGAGAAGGATAGTATCTATCTATGACTTTTTATGCATTTCTCTCTTCTCTAAAGTTAATTCTGTCTTTTTGACGTTGAACCATACAAAAAGATACAAAATTGTAAATATAATTCAAAAAATACAAAACTGTAATTACTTTAAAAAAAGATACAGTGCAATAAATTCAATATTTTTCTTTGTTAACATGAGTAGAGTACTTTTCTTTTAACAAGTGTACAATACTTCATATATCAAAAATTGCATTTTCAATTTTTTTTCAAAAGCAACAAATAATTTAAATCCAAATCTTCAAAACCCTAAAAAGTAAAATAAAACTAAGGTTTCTTTTTTTTGTAGAATTTATAAAATTCAGATTATTGTTTTTAATTTACTTTATTTCAGCTATTTTTTTCCGCTTACCCCCAAAATAATTGACACCCAACTGAAAACGCGCTAAACAAAAGAATATGTCAACGGAATTGGTAATTGTAACACGTGGCGGTTTAATCTCTCTCTCTATTCAATCAAATATCGACACGTCACTAAACCCAAGTGGTCTGCGCCGCTAAACCAGGGAACGATTGCTGGGGAAAAGAACAAATAAGCAATTAACATTTGGAAAAACTGAGAAAACTGATCGTTTCATACGAAGATCGATTATCGTTTTACATCGGCTGAGAAAAAGAAGGAAACAACAAAAATGGGGCGTGTGGATTATCTGGCGATGAAGACAGACGTCGATACGGTTGCTTTAGTCAATTCCGACGTGGAGGAGCTCAAGATCGCTGCGATGAAACTCGTCAGCGATGTTTCGAAGCTTGGTGGATTTTCCTTTGGTGTTTCTTTCGTCA
The DNA here is from genome assembly GCA_030180135.1 of Orychophragmus violaceus. Classification (NCBI taxonomy): domain Eukaryota; kingdom Viridiplantae; phylum Streptophyta; class Magnoliopsida; order Brassicales; family Brassicaceae; genus Orychophragmus; species Orychophragmus violaceus. Next base: position 89,825,044 of record CM058231.1, read on the forward strand.
AATGGATTGCTTGTTTCGCTGCCATGTGAGTTTAAAATTTTCCTTTTCCGTCGATATTTTTTTTTGTTTTGTTTCAGTTTCTTAAACGAAAGGATATGACTTTCTTTGTGGGTTCTGCGATAATAGACGATTGAGATCTTTAGCAACTTTTTGGTACTCTGTTATTGAGATTTGGATTATGACAAAAACGTTCTGTCGCGGCTGTGTTCTTACTTGTGCTGCAAAATTTACTCTTTTTGTCCTAATCTTTTCGATGCAGTTACTTGTTAATACTGGATCGCACCAATTGGAGAACCAAGATGCTTACATCACTCTTAATACCATACATTTTCCTTACCCTTCCTGGTGTCATTTTTAACAATCTCAGGTAACACAATCTTGTCAAAAAAGAGAATCTTTCTACGCTCACAACATATAAAGTGAACTTATCTCTTTCTGTTACCAGTGGAGACGTTGGGAAATGGATAGCTTTTGTTGCAGTTGTCCTCAGACTTTTCTTCCCAAAGCATTTCCCAGGTGATGAAATCTCTTCCTATCTCTTGCTGCGCGTTCTTAATTTACATATTTGTATTCTTGTATCAAATGCACATATTGAAATCTTTAGTCTTAGCGTAGAAACGTATACACTTTGAGGTACAATATGGTGTTTAATGCTAATTAATAGCTGAAACAAACTTAAAGTCTCACACTTTTTGTGGTATTAAAAATTGGCAGATTGGCTTGAGATGCCTGGTTCTCTGATCCTTCTGCTGGTAGTTGCTCCACACTTGCTTGTTCATCATATACGTGGAGCCTGGATTGGCTCTGTCATCAGCCTTTTCATAGGATGCTACCTTCTTCAAGAACATATCCGAGTATCTGGTGGGTTCAGGAATTCGTTCACGCAGCCCCGTGGAGTATCAAACACTTTAGGAATCATACTTCTTTTGGTCTACCCTGTTTGGGCTCTAATCATTCGTGTCTCATAATCACCCTTACTCGGCTTGTCCAATAAACATTCGTGAAACATCGGACAAGAATTTCGAAAATCTTTTGGTTTTCCTTTGTCCTTGCTTCTGTTGCATACCCAAATACTACTGCTTCAAACTCAATCAATGTTCCATATAAAAAAAATGTTTCATATAAAAAGAGAATCTCATTTTCCACTATTTGTTTGTCTATTATAACCACCTTGTAAATGGCTTATGGATTCTGTGGCCGTTGTGATCATGACTCCGAAACGATTAATCATATCATGTTCCAATGCCCATTTGCCAGCTTGTATGTGCGAATCTTTCCTTGTAAATTCCCATAGTAGCAGAATCGGAAGCAATGCGATGGGCCATCCTCAACTTAAGGAGATTTAACTATGGAAAGGTTATATTCGCATCTGATTCTCTAAGCCTGGTTAATATCTGAACGCAGGATGAAGATTGACCACTACTGAATCCCATCATCACTGATTGCCAACAAATGCTCAGCTTCTTTGAAGAGTATAAAGTATGCTTTAACGGAAGGGATTGCTATAGTATGAGAGATAGAATAACGAAGGAAGCTTCCTCTTTTGAGACTAATGTTCTTATGTTGTATTCTCTAATGCCAAGTTGATTAAACTCATATGTATGAATTGGTATAAACTCTAAACTCTGTTGTAAAACTTTGGTTTCAATGAGAGTTGATGTTGCCTCAAAAAAAAAAAAGCTTATGGATTCTGTTTTGTATATGCACTTGTGGAATGTTTGTCGTTTGGTATAGCCAATGGATAAATAAACTACACGATGTTAAGAACTGAAGAACCTGTTTTCATGGCATTTGTCTATATTGTAAAGAGGAGAAAACATTATTTGACTTTAGTTTCGCTTACGCACATGCGGAATGAGTGGCGTTTTCAAATTCGCAAAAGTTGGAGAACTACACGCGGTTTCAATTTTTAAAAGTAGAGCCCGTGTCGTTTATAATTAGGGAACGTCCTAAAGTCTCAACCCTAATTTGGCTTCTTTATAAATACTCCACTCTCCGCCGATAACAAGCATATGAGTATACTTCGATCTCAGAGTTCAACCCTAATTTGAATCTGAGGGCTCTGCTACTTTTTTTAGATGCCCGTTTGGTTTTGTATTGAATTCAGCCTGTTACAATTTTTTTATGTTCTTCTTTTCACCGTTTGGTTGCTGTTTTCGATTTCATATCTTTTCACCTTTGATTTAAATTCTTTCTTGTGATGAACTACGACTGATTCCTCAGTGATGAACAACCATAGATGACGAGTCCGATCAATCCATTCTTTAAATCGTGGGGACAAACGAGGCATTTGTCTGAGAGGAATCCTTTTTATTTTGTGTGTTTTCTATCTATTTGTGTTTTTTTCTTCTAAATTGATTCAAATATTATTGTGAAAGCTGAAGAAGAAGAAGGCACGATGAGGATTGTTTTATTGTCATCTGATTTTATGATGAATCAATACCTCCTACTCATTCTGAGTGCCATTTTTCTTTCTGTTTGAATTTTTTTATTTTTAAATACAATTCTTAAATACAGTCTTTAAAATAATTAGTTTAGATTTGACATTGTTTCTGAACATCTAATTCAATAAATTTGGAATGGCTGAAGCGCGTGTTGTTTATGGATTCATTCTTTAGAAGGTCATGTAGTATGACTCTAAATTTTAAACAAATGATAAACCTAGCATTTTGCTAATTAAGTATAATTAATATTCCCTACAATTGAGCAGTTTGTTACCTCTTGAAGATCTCAGTTTTTTTGCAGTGTTTCTAATCAGGTAGATGAATTGCTTTTTATCCTCTGTTACTGTTTTTTAAGGGCTCTGCTTTTCCCTACATTGTGTGATTATTGGAGCAAAGAAGTGAACAAGTTCTCAAATAAAGTATTTAAGCATATCTGTTTTTTTTGCAACAAGATCGAAGGTTGTAGTTCTTCTTGCTGTGGTTGAACACATTACGTTCTCATCGCCATAGAAATGATGTGGCTGAACCAATAAATGTTTCGAACTATTCTTTATATGTATAACCCGAGTTTTTATTCTCTTATTGGGATGAATGCATAATTTATGTCGAATCAAAGTGTGGCATAATCGTTTTTGCCCTCGTTACCGCAGAGAATCTAAATTTGACAATGATGAAAAAGGAGTATTGATCTCGGTCTGGGTCTCTTCTGATAGTTTTGTGAAATTCCCTCAAAAGATAGAAATTTCGTTATACAAGTGCAAGTAACCCATCTTCAGGTGGATTTACTTGTGATGATCTTTGAAAAGTTCATATCATAGCGGAAAATGTTATTTGCAATGTGTCACTGAAAAATCCTAACTTCTTCGTTGATAAATTATGAGAAAAGAAATCTGTTGACAAATAGAAGAAACTTGATTAAAATAGTTGCCAATGTGGTATTGTGAAATAATGTTTGCCTTGCCTTTGTCTAAAGACAAGTGAGTACAGAAGTCCAAAGGAACGACAGACAGTTGACTAACGGTTCTGATGTACATGCTTTTGGATCAAAGGGCGGAGGTTCGAACAGCTACAAGAAAATGAATGATTGTGTCCCATATCTGTTAGAAAGCTCTCAAGAAGAAGAGAGTTTTGATGAAGTGTTGACTTCGTAATCGTAAACAATTAAGATAAAAGCTGTATTTCTCTTTCTTTTTTTCCGTTAGCTCAACTGCTCGGATAAGGTTTTTACGATCAGTCAAGAGAATCTGACATTGTAGACGATATTCAGCTCCGCTAAGTGTAGATGGCTGTCAAATCGAGAGGTGAAGTGTACCGAGCATTTACCTTGTTCTTTCTTGCTTAAAGTTCAATTTGTGTTAATATAACTTCAATTGGTTCGATCTAGGTTTAAGTCCGTACAAATTGTTATCAGAGATCCTAGGTTGTGATCGACGAGAAGAGGAAGCAAGATTGGCGGTTAGAGGAGATCGATTCAAGATGACCACGTCTTCAACCTCTATCGAGAAATTCAATGGATCCGAAGATTTCTCTTTGTGGAAGCGAAAAATGTAGGCTTACCTAAGTGTGTCAGGTCTAAAGTGCAATAGAAGTCGGAAGACGTGAGGAGGCTATTAACACTATCTTTCTAAACGTCAGAGATCATGTCTTGCGGAAGATCGAGAAATGTACCATCGCAACTGAAGGTCTCTTCTATACATGCTCAAGTCTTTGCCAAACAAAGTCAACGTACAACTCAAGTTGTACAACTTCACGATGGAAGATCATCGAACCATATATGAAAACATCGATGGCTTCTTGAAGATCATCAATGAGTTGAGTCATCTCAATATAGAGGTTCATGAGGAAATGTAGGCGATTCTTGTATTGAATGGTCTTCCAACAAAATATGATCATCTCAAGGAAACTTTAAAGTACATAAAAGAGGCCATTAAAGTTGTGGACGTAGCCAGTGCTGCGAGATCTAAAGAAAATGATCTCAAGACTACAAACATGACAAGTCTAGAACTTAATGAATCAATAAGAATAATTCTCTTAATAAATTTTAAGAAAAATAACTCATAAACTCATAAAGTGCTCTCTTAAATTATGCCACAACCTTGGCATCTTCTTATATAGAGATTTCTCATACTTATCTTAATCCTAAAAGTAAATATTACTTATTTAGATAAGTTCTAAATAAATGGAAAACTAACATTTATATACTCCTAATTGTTTGGTCAATCTTAAGATAGCTTCTATAGCTTCTATCTCAAACTATTTTTCAAGCTTATCCAACATTCTCCCCCTTAAGCTTGAAGTCCTTTTCTCTAACATCTTGGACTCCAATGAGATCCCTCATTTCTTTAAACTTGATCCTCCCAAGTGCCTTTGTCAATATATCAGCATTTTGTTCATTCCCAAGTACATGTTGAACTTCTACTCGTTTATCTTCAACACACTCTTCAACATGCCAAATCGCTTGTTTAGCTACCTCCGTGGCTACCATGAATTCAGCTTCGCATGACGAGAGTGCAACTGTTTCTTGTTTCTGTGAACACCATGTAATTGGACACTTGTTGATGTAGAAGATATGCCCAGTTGTACTCCTTCCATCATCAACATCGACATTGTGAGAACTGTCGCTATATCCTATGAGCTTTTTCTTGCACGACTCTCATTTGCTTGCTCGTTCATACTTAAGACCGTGACATAGTGTTCCTTTTAGGTAACGCAGTACTTGCTTCAAAGCTATCCCGTGAGAATCTTTTGGTGTTTGCATATACCTACTCAGAACTCCAACGCAATAGGACAAATCTGGTCGTGTATGCAATAGATACCGAAGACATCCAATGTTCCTTCTATATTCTTTTTCGTCTATACTTCGTTCGTTATCAGCTTTACATAATTTTACACCAGAGTTCATTGGAATATGCACTGAATTACATTCATTCATCTTTGCTTCTTCTAGGATCTTTCTTGATTTAATGTAATTCCTCCTGTATATTGAGATACTTCAATACCGAGATAGTATGTTAGTAGTCTGAGATCGCTCATGTCAAATTTAGCCGACATCTCTTCTTTGAAGTTGAGTATTGATTCAAAACTTGAGCCTTGACTAGAAGGTCATCTACATAAACAGCTACCAGAAGAACATGATCCTCCCCTTGTTTTCTGTGTATAGACGCTTCTTTTGAGCATTTAGCAAAGTTCAAATCTCCAAGAACCTTGTTTAAATTTTCGTTCCAGGCCCTTGGTGCTTGTCTTAAGCCATAAAGTGCTTTGTTTAGCTTATATACTTTATCCTCGTTGTCTTTAACCTCGAAACCCTCTGGTTGATTTACGTAAACAACTTCTTTAAGATCTCCGTGAAGGAACGCTGCCTTTACGTCTAAATGGTGTATCTCCCAACCATTCGTAGCTGCTAATCCAATGATTAATCTAATGGTTTCAATGCGTGCTACAGGGGCAAAGACTTCCTCGAAGTCTATTCCATATATTTGTACATAACCCTTTGCCACGAGTCTTGCTTTGTGTTTGTTTATTCCTCCATCTGAATTCCTTTTGATCGTAAAGACCCACTTTAAACCAATTGGTTTCCCTCCAGGTGGAAGATCGACTAAATCCCAAGTATCGTTTTTGATTATAGAAGCAATCTCATCCTTACAAGCATCTCTCCAGACCTTTTCTTGTTTGGCCTCATTGTAATCCCATGGTTCCTCGTTTATCACCAATAAGAGATGTTCTGACTCAAGTTCAGCAAGTTGCATGAAATCGCCTGTGTCATACTCAGCCAACTGCACATAGTCATTTAGGTAACTCGGTTTTGTGCTAATTCTTGATGATCTTCTTATCACCGGCTGAGCTTGAGTCTGATTTTCGATCGTATCTCCTTCTTCTGCAGTCTGAGGTTCATCTTCTTCTGTGGTGACCTCATTATGATCGCTATTCTCTTTGTTTTCAACTATTTCTTCTCCATCTTCTAGTTATCTTATGCCATTGTTTCCATATTCTCCAAACGATACACTAAAGGTTCCTGATTCATTGCCGATCTCTTTGTCTGAGTTACTCCAACTCCAACTCCTGTCTTCATCAAAGATAACATCCCTACTCACTATTATTCTCTGATTTGTTAGATCAAGCAGTCTGTACACCTTAGAACCTGGTTCAGTTCCTAGATGAACCAACATTCGAGATCTGTCATCCAATTTTTTAAGGTGTGGAGTATCAACTTTTGCGTATCCAATGCATCCGAATATTCTCAAATGTTGAACATTCGGTTTCTTGTTCTTAAAGACTTCATAAGGTGTTTGATTGATCAGGGCTCTTGTTGCGACTCTGTTGATGATATAGGTCGCATGTCTCACTGCTTCTCCCCAAAGATAGTTCGGTACGTTCATGTGCTTCAGAATACTTCTGGTCATCTCGAGAAGAGTTCTATTTCGTCTCTCTACGACTCCGTTTTGTTGAGGAGAGTATGGAGCAGTTAGATGTCTGTGTATTCCGGATTCTTCACAGAACTTTTAGAACTCTTGTGACATAAATTCACCTCCCCTGTCTGTTCTGAATGTCTTTATGGTGAGCCCTGTTTCTTGTTCAACGATCGCTTTGAACCTTTTGAATCTTTCAAAGGCTTCTCCCTTCTCCTTTAAAAGAATTGACCACATATAGCGTGAATGATAGTCAATGAGCACGAAAATGTACCTGTTTTTTCCAGCTGTAGGAGGTGTGATTGGTCCACAGAGGTCTCCATGTATGAGTTCAAGCGAACTTGTGGCTCGGTATGCAGTTGCTTGTGGGAATACTCTTCTTGTTTGTTTCCCAAGTAAACATGAGGCACAAATCTCTTTCTCAATTGCAATTTTAGGTATCCCAGTGACCATATTCTTTGATATTATAGATTTCATACCATATGTTCCAATATGTCCTAATTGTTGGGATTATGTCCTGAAATCATACTGTACTAACTCTGATAGATAGTTGTATTGTCAAGATCGGACAATCCATGTAATACTAGGTGGTCATAATGTTTTGCTAGAAGCCGCTTATGACTTATGAGTTGTAACTCATTGCTAGTATTATGTGGACCTACAGGGTCACACACCTAAGCAAGTTGGATACACTTTGTATGGGATTGATCATTGGTATATGGTCTGGTCAATGTGTATTGGATGCACATTGAATTTGAGTTTTAAGAGGTGTGTCGATCGACACCATTGGGTGTGTCGATCGACACAGATCGGGTTTCGAACCTGATGTCTCAGTTTGATGACTTAAACGAATTGGATTTATCCAATGATCGGTTTTAGTCATTCCAGGTCTATATAAAGGCTTATATGGACGACCTGGAACCCTAGCCGTTGTTGAGACTTTTTCTTGACAGAAAACGCAACCACCTCTAAAACACAGGGTTTCCCAGGAGATCCGATTCCCGGCACTAGCATCCCGGCGGATTCCAGCTTGTGTGCGTGTGGACTGCAGTAGAGGCGCAGCATCTGAGGCGCTAGAGATCTCACTTACCTGTTCATTATTCCGCTGCAAATCTCCAGGTAAACACGAGATCATCGGCAAGGATTCAATTAACTAAACCCTAGATCCTAGGCTTCAGGAACTTGATGGAATTCTGAAACTGTTAGAATTGGCCCAAGTTCCTTCAGTGGTATCAGAGCCTTAGGGTTTAATCATTGAATCTGAAGCATGGAATTCGAATAATGATGTATTTGAATAGGTTGATGCTTTTTGATTTTCGTTTTGATAAATATGATCTCGGATTTTGTTTGTATCGAAAACGATGAACCTGTGTTTTCGCACATTGTCGATCGACACAAGTTTGTGTCGGTCGACACACCGTGAAACCGATTATAAAATTTTAGGGTTTTTGCACAGTGTCGATCGACACAAGTTTGTGTCGGTCGATGCACCACGAATACGCTTATTAAAATTTGGGTATCGATCTTAGAGATCGCACTGTGTCGATAGACACACTGGGTGCATCGATCGACACAGGCTGTGCGAAAGGATAGATCGGTTCAATTGGATTGAACCGGTTATCTCGCATGGTTAAATTTCCTGATACCCTACTGTGTCGATCGACACAGGTTAAGTGTCGGTCAACACAAGCCTTGCGATTGGTTGATCGGTTCAATTGGATTGAACTGGTTATCATGCTTGGTTAAGGTAGATCAGATCGGTTTAAATTGGATGAATTGGTTCAATTGGATTGGACTGGTTATCTCAATTAGTATAAACCGATTTGATTGGATAAGTCGGTTCAATTGGATTGACCGGTTATCGGGTTTTGTTAAGGTTGGATGCGAACCGTAATCGTTTGGTTATTGAACCAAATGATTGAGAATCCGAACCAAATGACCTAACCCACTTTTGTTAGAACAATTAAAACTCAATTAAAATTAAAATTTAAAAACATGTTCTAAACCTATCGAATACACATTGAATGTGTATTAGATCAAAGCTTAGTTTTCAATATGGTCAACTGTCAAGACTCATTTCGTTGTTGTGATACTCTTGCCAAGAGCTAGGTGTCCACAATTACATGAGTAAGGCAGGTAGTTGTGTTGATGGTCTTGCAGTGCTTGACATCAACAATTACATGACCTAAGAGATTGATTTACTACATTTTAAAAGTTCCGTTTCCTCAACTAAATATCAAGTGACCTTGATGTCTTGCCCAATCTTGTCTACTGTCAAGACTCATTTCGTTTTTTGATAGTCTTGGAGTCCTTGGTATCTACAATTACATGAGTAAGGCAGGTGATCATTGATAGACTTGCAGTGCGACTGTCAATGATCACAAGACTGAAGAGATTGGTTTACTTGACTGGGCTATCAGAAGTTCTGGGCCCAAAGACATCAGAGTGGATGAGACATGGATTGTCTTATCTGCGACCAAGAGTTGTACTGGGTAAAATTAGCAATGATTTGCTTACCTAGATAACTGAAGTTTGGGTGATGGCGAGTCGTCCACTCAGATTTTGGTAAAGTATGGGTCTTGTATCATTATATTCATAGAGGAAACATAGTTTGAATATAATGCGAATTTTCTTATTAGATAAGATTTCTCATTTCCTGAACTTCATAACTAAAACTTTTCTTTTCTTAGTTTTCAACCTATGTCTAAAACTACTTTCTCGTTGGGATCCGTCCTTGAGAAGGACAAGTTAAATGGATCAAATTTCCTGGATTGGTATCGGAACTTGAGAGTTATTCTCAAGCAAGAGAGTAAGGACTATGTCCTTGAGAAAGCTCTCCCCGAGAGGCTTGGGACCAATGCCTCACATGCAGTATATGATGCTTGGAATAAGCATTATATTGATATGGTAGATGTATGTGGTCTGATGTTGGCTACCATGAACTCGAACTTAAAGAGTCAATACGAGAACATGGAGTCGCCAATAGAGATGATCACCAACCTGAAACTGAAGTTTCAGGATCAAGCACGAGTTATGAGATACCAGATGGTTAAGTCTCTCATTGGGTGCAAGCTACCAGAGTATGCTCCAGTGAGTCCTCATGTCATTAAAATGATGGGTTACATTGATAACCTGGGGAAACTGGATTGTCTTGTTAGCCTTGAGTTGGCTACTGAGATCATTCTGCAGTCACTGCCGTCAAGTTATGATAAGTTTGTCAAGAGCTATATCAAGAATGGCTTGACGAAGACGTTGACTGAGCTGCATGGCATGCTCAAGACAGCTGAGCAAAACATCATAAAGGGTAAAAGATTTGAGAAATCTGTTGTAGACAAGGGTAGAGGCAGGGCCATCCAGATTTGGAATCAAGATAAGCCTGTGTCATCTTATAAGCCCAAGTCTGGCCCATATGATGTTGGTAAGTGTTGCTACTGTGATGAGTTTGGGCATTGGAAGAGAGATTGCATTAAATTCTTGGAAGATTCACAAGAGATGAAGGAGATGTACGGTACTTCTTCTTCAGGTATTGTGTTATTACTTCAAATTCTACGTATGTATTGGATACTAGTTGTGGTACTGATATTTTTGAAATATGCAGGGCCTAAACAACAGTAGAACGTTGAAGAAAGGACAAGTGGAACTGCGTGTCTGGTATGGAGCAATGGTTGCTGCATGAGCCGTAGAGATTCTCCACTTGTAGGAGCCTTTCAAGCTTGGTTTTTGAATTAAGTAATTGCTACTATGTACCTGCTTTATGCAGAGATGTCCTTCATTTTCTTATAAGAATTTGGATGTTTTTCATTCTGATAAAAGACAAGTTTTGCTCTTTTGATCTTAATGAAATATTATATGGTAGCACCCCTTTTCAAAAATGGGTTTTATATGTTAAACCAATGTTCGCCAGTATATAACACAAATACCAAACGGTTTAAGTCTGATGACTCGAACTCGATTTTTCTTTGGCATAGTCGTTTCAACCACATAGAGTGGAGCGGATTCAGAAGTTCCATAGTTGTGGGTTTTATGGGCTCATTTGATTATAAATCATATGAGATATGAATTCTGCTCACTGGGCCAAATGACTAAGGCTTCTTTAGCAGAGCTAAAGAAAAGGGCCAGAGGCTTATTGGGCCTTACACATACTGATGTATGTGGCCCGATGAGCATTAGTGCCAGAGGAAATCTTCAGTACTTCATTACCTTTATTGATGACTTCAGAAAGTATGGTTGTGTTCATTTGATGAGACACGAGTCGGAATCTTTTGAAATGGTCAAAGGAGTTCCAGAATGAAGTATATAACCGATATGACAAAAGTATTAAAGATCATCGATCAGATCGCAGAAGAAAGTACTTGAGTCAAGAATTGAGTGATCATCTAAGTGAGTGTGAAGTCGTCTCACAGCTCGTTTCTCCTAAAACCTGAATGGTATTTCCGAGAGAATGAATCGGACCTTATTGGATTTGCTCCGATTAATGATGAGTCACACGAATCTTCCATTATCCTTTGAGTAATACGCTCTAGAAATGTCTGTATTTACGCCAAATAGTTTTCTATCAGAATCAGTTGAAAGACACCACATTGGATGTGGACTGGGAGTTTTCCAAGTATGCTTTCCTGATTAATTGGGATTGCAAGGTTTATGTAAAGCAGTTGTCAACTGACAAGCTTGAACCCAAATCTGATAAGGGCTGCTTCGCTGGTTGTCCTATGGAAACCAAGGCTTATTACTTTTGCAACTAATCCAAGAACAAAGTTTTGTTGTTCGAAACTCTGTTTTTCTAGAAAGAAAGTTTCTTTCCAAGAAAAACAGTGGGAGTAGAAGTACAACTCGAAGAAATTCGAGAAACACAGGAGGCTGCTCAACCTGTTGAGGGAGAGCAGCGGTGGGATCTACAAAGTGATGTAGGACCTACACCTGTGGAGCCTGAATTTTGCAGATCCCAATGGATCCGTCACTAACCCGAGAGTGATTTCTCGTAACCAATTGTCGTGATCTGTTGATCATTGAAAAGTGACGAGCCTGCGAAATTCAAAGGAGCGATGGTGAGCCCCAACTCCAAAAATTTGCTAGGTATGCATGTTAGCTTCACCGATCCATTTCTGGATTGAAGCAAACATCTTGGAGTTGGAATCTACGTTCTGTTAAAACGGTCAAAAGTTTTGACTTGATCAGGAACAATAGGAACCGTGCGTTTACAAGTAGACTAGTGGGAGCGTAGTTGCATTTCTCACATTGTATGTATATGACATACTTATTCTCATAAACGACGTTCCGTCGCTTAAGTCTTATGTGACTTGGGTCGGAAGTCATTTTCAACGATGGACATGGGAGAAGCCGCGTGAGTTCTTGGAATAAGGATCTATTGAAATAGATTGGGTATGCTTATTGGATCGTGTCAGAATCCTTATGTAGATAAGGTATTGGACAGTTCCAATATACATGATTCCAAGAATGGCTTCACACCAAAGGTCTTATGGCAATAATATTAGCAAGATGAAGTGTCTTGGACACTGGATGAGCTAGTATGTATGAGTGTGATTCCTTATGCTTCTGCAATAGAATCCATCATGAATGCCATATTTTGCGCTCGTCTAGATGCAGCTTACGCATAAAGCATGACGAGAAGATACCAATACAATCCGGTAAAAGTCACTGGACAGTTGTAAGAAATATCCCAAGTGTTTGAGGAACACTAAGGATAGGTTCTTGTTCAACTGAGGAAGTGACGAATCTGTTAAAAGTAGTTAGACGGACAAAGACGACTCCCGGTTCCCACCTGGTTATGTCTCTTTGTCTGTGTAGCGGTGCTATCTGTTGGAAGGGCTCCAAGCAGAGGACCGTAGAATAGTGCTTATTAATGAATGGCGGTATGGTTTGTTGGAATGGTTCCAAGCAAGAACACCGCAGCCTCTCTCACAACTTAAGCACGAGTTTTATACTATTGCTGTAGGTACTAGATATCTGAAGACGTGGTCTTGATTCTAGTGGGAGTTATGTTAGTTATGATGTTCACATAGACATGCTATGGTCATGTTTATGAAAAACTGACATCAGCATTATTTGATCAATGGATAATTAAATAATGGTCCCAAAGTATTTTATGTTCATTTTATAGGTCATCAAGTTGAGGACTTGATCATGAAACCCTATAAGTGAATTATGACATAAAATTATATTTGTCCCTGGTCGTAGGTTGTTAAAGTGGGACACTAACAACCGTTAAGACTAGTATGTGAGGTGACGTATGACTAAGTTTCATGGAGTCATTGATATGAGTATCAACGTCAATCACATAGATATATGTTGGTGAACATATGATCGGACTTGACCCGCTAATGAGAACTCTACAGGATAGTTATATCAGTGTCATGAGAGGTTCTCATTACAACTATAGAGTATAGTCCTTAGACCTGAGTTCATCATGCTTTCTAGCATGTGAATTGGTGCGCTTTGACCTTGTCAAACGTCGTTCCGTAACTGGCGGCTATAACGGCATTGCTTAGGCGTATCATGAAGTGTGTGTAGAAACAGGGATGGAACAAGAAGGGATTTGTCCCTCCTATATAATAGGAGATAAATATCTCAGGGCCCATCGAAGATTTGATACTGAGAAAATGCATGGCCGTGCTTAAACGAGGTGATTGTCAGTCGTTTGTTTTATCAGTATAGATCAGGAGTTTGATGAACATGATGTTGGCTATAATAAGGATGACACAGTCTCTTGCCTTATGTCATATCGAGATATAGAGACAAAAGGATTAGGGGAATAGATGATTCCAGTACAAGTGAGAGATTGTTGGGATTATGTCCTGAAATCATATTGTATTAACTCTGATAGATAGTTGTATTGTCAAGATCGGACAATCCATGTAATACTAGGTGGTCATAATGTTTTGCTAGAAGCCGCTTATGACTTATGAGTTGTAACTCATTGCTAGTATTATGTGGACCTACAGGGTCACACACCTAAGCAAGTTGGATACACTTTGTATGGGATTGATCATTGGTATATGGTCTGGTCAATGTGTATTGGATGCACATTGAATTCGAGTTTTAAGAGGTGTGTCGATCGACACCATTGGGTGTGTCGATCGACACAGATCGGGTTTCGAACCTGATGTCTCGGTTTGATGACTTAAACGAATTGGATTTATCCAATGATCGGTTTTAGTCATTCCAGGTCTATATAAAGGCTTATATGGACGACCTGGAACCCTAGCCGTTGTTGAGACTTTTTCTTGACAGAAAACACAGCCACCTCTAAAACACAGGGATTCCCAGGAGATCCGATTCCCGGCACTAGCATCCCGGCGGATTCCAGCTTGTGTGCGTGTGGACTGCAGTAGAGGCGCAGCATCTGAGGCGCTAGAGATCTCACTTACCTGTTCATTATTCCACTGCAAATCTCCAGGTAAACACGAGATCATCGGTAAGGATTCAATTAACTAAACCCTAGATCCTAGGCTTCAGGAACTTGATGGAATTCTGAAACTGTTAGAATTGGCCCAAGTTCCTTCACTAATCTCGCATGCTATTTGCTTGACTCGTTTTGTGTCATAAGGTGTAGACACTTTGTTTCAGAGCATTCCATGAGCACCTTGTATAATCGGTTTTTTGATCTATTGGCTCTAGTGATCAGGTTTCCCTTCTTGTCATTCAATATGAGGTAACTTTCTTTCATTATCACTTCACACCCTGATTTTGTTTCTTGACCGAGGCTAATAATATTGCTTCTTAGGTCAGGAATAAAGTAGACATCAGCTAGGATTTTCTTGGACCTGTTCTTGGTCAAGAACATGATTGATCCTTTTCCCTTTATATCTATCCGAGAATCGTCACCGAACCTTACTTTTCATGTGATTGACTCGTCTATCTCAATGAAGTAGTCACAGTTTCCTGTCATATGGTTGCTAGCCCCGTTGTCTAAGTACCAAATGTTATCTCCATCTGAGCCAATTTCAAAATCCATTGGCTTCACATTCTTTTCATTTAGATACACTACTTCGTTCTTTTCCTTTAGATAGACCACTTCATGCATCATCAACTGATCGACTTTTTGTGTATCTTCTTCTTTGTTTTCACAAGCTTCTTGAAGTTTGAGCAACCTGTCCGGACAATGAGATGCAAAGTGGCCCATTTTGTCACATTTGTAACACATTATTTTGGACAAATCTCGTGTACCATAACCTCGTCCTCGACCTCTACCTCTGCTATAGAGGCGTCCACCTCGACCTCTGCCTCTATTTTCTCCATTGAATTCACAATAACTCTGATTAGGTTGAGACTCTGAGTTTACGTACATCAGTTTCCCCTGTTCTTCATGTGTTTCCTCTTCCTCGGATATCCTTTCTTCATAGGTTTTAAGTCGACCTATGATGTCCTCGAAACTTGTAGTTTTAAGGTCTAATACTTGCTCAAGTGAGGCTACTATGTGAATGTATTTTTTCCTTGGAAGACTCTTGAGAAACTTTTAAACCAGTTTAGATTCTTCGATGTTTTCTCCTAGGGCGGATGACTTAGATGATATCTCTGATAACTTTCCAGCGAAGTCATTTATTGTTTCGGTGTCTTTCATCTTTAGTCAGTCAAATTCTGCCATTAAGGTTTGTAACCTGGCTTCTTTAAACCTGTCTGCTGATATGCTCTAGAAGTTTTAATCCTATACTACTGCAAGTGCACAGTTATGCAGATGTAGTACTTAGGTATCGAATCCACAGAGACTCCGGTCAACGATAGATATTAGAACAGCCGAGATTAAACTAAGATGAAAGCAATGTGATGTAATTAAAAAGCAAGCAAGAAAGTAAATCAGATAGCATGATTGGTTGTGAAAACAGTTAACTTAAAGCGCTAAGTCTAGGGCGTTCTCAGGAAATCAGACAAGCAGATAAATCATTCAGTCAGGATCTAATTAAGCACAGTTCTAGAACTCAAAACATGGATATAGAATTAACCAATTGTCGTTGAGAGAATTCTCTAAGTCTAAGTGCAGCAATCCAAATTCCTTTGCAATTACTAACAGATTAAACCATCATTAATTCCAAGTTCGATATGTTTACAATTAAACTAAACCAAATTCCTTTGCGAGTAATTTAATTGCTCAACCTAAATAGTTCAGATTCTAAACCACACTGTCGTGTCATATTTAGCAACCTAAGATCTAGATTCTAATTGATCAGGTTAGAACTAGCATTAAACACAATTTAGATCGAAGAACAAATAAGTTATGAATCCTTAACTGAATTAATTAAATCTAGAAAGTCATGAAATCCTATGTGAGAAACCCTAAACCTAATTAGGAATATACTCAAACATAGATAATGAAAACATAATCATATGATGAATAAATTGCATATAAAAGATCAAAGAAGTAAAGGGGTTCAAAATCTTCTCCAAAATCAAGATGAAGTACATGTTCAGATCAGCCCCAAAATCTCTCTAAAACTCTCAGCTCAAAGTATGAATGCTTTTTTAAAATAAAAGTATAAAACCTAATTAATATAGCCTAATCACGACTTGGGGCTTCTGTGTAAATATCTGGAACTTCTGGGCAATTCTGCAATATCTCATAACTTCATAACTCTCGCGAGTCTGGCCCATTCGCGCTATGCATCGATCGATGCAGGTGTGCAACGATCGACGCAGTCCTCTGTTCTGGACAGTGAGGTCTATCTCTCGGGTCAGATCTCCAAAATCCTCCAAATAGCTCCATAATCTTCACTTCTGCTCCAAACGTGCATGTACCTAATAAGACCTGCAAAAGACTCTAAAGAAACACTAATAGACTCTAAAACACACTTATATCATGGTCTAAAACTAGTAAAAACCATGATATATCATCTGCTCCTACGTGTCTTGCCTTGATGGCTTCCCACACTTTCTTTGCTGTGTCTAACGCTCCGACCTGCAAGATGAGTGCTTCGGGTATGGATTGAAAGAGTAGAGCCGTGGTCATGTTATTTTTCTCGTCATTGTTTGTTTCAATCTCGATGACACTCCAAACCTTGTGTACTTTAAGTAGTATCCTCATTCTCATAGCCCATACAGTGTAATTGGTTGTATTGAGCATAGGGCATTTGATCGACGAGGGTCCTCCTCCTTCTTTTGTGCCGTCATTTGTTGTTATATCTCCCATTATCGAACCTTATGATCTATCGTTGAGGAACTTTCCCTTAGATGACCAGGCTTGATACCAATTCTACAACTTAATGAATCAATAAGAATAGCTCTCTTATTAAACTTTAAGGAAAATCACTCAAAACCTTAACTCATAAACTCATAAAGTTCTCTCTTAAATTATGCCACAACCTTGGCATCTCCTTATATAGAGATTTCTCATACTTATCTTAATCCTAAAAGTAAATATTACTTATTTAGATAACTCCTAAATAAATGAAAAACTAACATTTAGATAACTCCTAATTATTTGGTCAATCTTAAGATAGCTTCTATCTCAAGCTATCTTTCAAGCTTATCCAACAACAAGCTCATAGGGTCACTATGCAGACGAAGATCATAAAC
Source organism: Orychophragmus violaceus (assembly GCA_030180135.1). Lineage (NCBI taxonomy): Eukaryota > Viridiplantae > Streptophyta > Magnoliopsida > Brassicales > Brassicaceae > Orychophragmus > Orychophragmus violaceus. The sequence goes on from CM058231.1 coordinate 89,842,418, forward strand.
TAGAGGAAGTGAATCTCATATTGGTAAGGGAAAGTTCAACAGGTCCAAGTCCAAATCTATAAAAGGAAAGAAAATTTGTTGGATATGTGGAAAAGAAGGACATTATAAAAAGTAGTAATATAAATGGTTGGAAAAAAACAAAGGAAAAAACAAGGACATAATGGAGACGAATCAGGTATGACTAAGAATGATGCACAAGATCTAGTACGGTTGATTGCATTTGAGGTAAATCTATCTCAAGAAAAAATAGATCAAGATGAGTGGGTATTTGATACCGGTTGCTCTTTTCATATGATACCTAGGAAAGAACTTTTTATGAATCTTAAGAAACTGACGACATGTAGAGTACAAATTTCCAATAACTCTCATTCTAAAGTAAAAGGGATATGTTCGATCAGATTCAAGAATCCAGACAGAACTACATTTGTTCTTCATAAGATTAGATATGCCTTACATTGGTAGAAATTTAATATCTTTAAGGACTAAAGAACAAGGGATGTGAATTAAAAGGATCCAACAGAGTTCTCAAGGTGGTTAAAGGTTGTAATGTTATTCTGAAAGGTATAAGAAAGGAGAGGGGCACTCTTTATCTTTTACAAGGTTCAACAAACATTGCAAAGTTATGTGTGGCTACAACAAGTGAATTAGTAGTGGCTGTTACATAATCAGATCAAACATAGTTGTGGCACAGTCGAATGAGGCAGACTGGTCAGAAAGGTTTGGACATCTTAGTAAAGAAGGGCTGCTTTGGAAAGAATAAGGTATAAGATATCAGTTTCTGCGAAGGCTGTGTAACTGGTAAAGCATGTGACAAAAGGGAAGTTGGATTATGTCCACTCAGACCTCTAGGGGTCACCAAATGTTTCTATGAGTTTAGGGAAATGTCAGCATTTTATTTCTTTTATAGATGATTGGTCTAGGAAAGTGTGGATACTCTTTCTTAGGATTAAGGACAAAGCGTTTGACAAATTTATGGAGTGGAAATGGCAAGTGGAAGTGCAGTCATGAAGAAATCTAAAGAAATTGTTTATAGATAATGAGCTTGAATTCCGTAATCATAAGTTTGATAGTCAATGGAAACTAGATGAGATTGTGAGACATAAAACTTGTACGTATACTCAACATCAAAATGGAGCAGCAAAACGGCCCAACAGAAGCATCATAAATAAAGTTAGAAGCAAAAAATAGAATTAGTAAATTTTTTTTATGGAATTAGCTATTCCACACAATTTCATTATAAAATATTGTACTCTCTCTCTCTCTCTCTCTCTCTCTCTCTCTCTCTCTCTCTCTCTCTCTCTCTCTCTCTCTCTCTCTCTCTCTCTCTCTCTCTCTCTCTCTCTCTCTCTCTCTCTCTCTCTCTCTCTCTCTCTCTCTCTCTCTCTCTCTCTCTCGTTGCAAGTTTCTTTTGGTTATGACCACAATTTTACATTGAGCTTCAAGGTAGAAGTGGTGGTTTAGCATTATTTTATATTGATGATCCGTCCATATCCTATTCGGATAGCCGTATGATCCATGTTGAATCTACTTTTGAAGGAAATAAAATTTGTATGACCTTTGTCTACGATGATCCTGTGGTGGAACATCGAGAGAGTGTATGGGAAAGACTCACGAGGATGAGTCTTAATCGGCGTAATGCTTGGCTTATGATAGACGATTTTAATGAAATCACATGTAACCATGAAAAGAGATGTGGATGACGTCGCGCCGAGTCCTCTTTCATCCCTTTCCGCACTATGCTTGACAATTGCAGAATGATTGACTTTCCATACAAAGGAAATTCCCTATCTTGGGTGGGAAAACATAGATATAGAAAGGTCAAATGTCGCCTATGTTGGGATTATGTCCTGAAATCACATTGTACTCACTCTAGAGATAGTTGTATTGTCGAGATCGGACAATTCATGTGATACTGGGTAGTCATAATGTTTTGCTAGAAACCGCTTATGACAAATGAGTTGTAACTCATTTCCAGTATCGTGTGAACCTACAGGGTCACACACCTAAGCAAGTTGGACATACTTCGTATGGGATTGATCATTGGCATATGGTCTGGTCGATGTGTATTGGATACACATCGAATATGAGTTTTGATGAGGTGTGTCGATCGACACCATTGGGTGCGTCGGTCGACACAACTAAGTGTGTCGGTCGACACAAGGCCGAAACCGAAACTGATGTTTCGGTTTACGTCGTGGTCGGTACATATATAAGTGATCTTATGTATTTCGACCAAAACATAAGAGTAAGCGCCGCCCATACAGTGTTTTCTCAGAGAGAAAACACAGAAACCTAGAACTTAGTTCCCATGGAGATCCGAGCCCCGGCACTAGCATCCCGGCGGATTCCAGCTTGTGTGCGTGTGGACTGAAGTAGAGGCGCATCATCTGAGGCGCTTCAGAGATCTCGTTTATCTGACCATCTTCCGCTGCAAATCTCCAGGTAAACAGAGATCAGATCCTTGATTCAATTAACTAGACCCTAGATCCTAGGCTATCTGGAACCTGACAGCAATTCCGAATCTGGTAGAATTGGCTCCAAGTTCCCAACAGTGGTATCAGAGCCTTAGGGTTTTCCATTGAATCAACCTGTCTAAATGAATTTGATGATTTAGATTCGCAAACTAGGTTGTTTGGTTAGAACAGGTGAGATCGATTATGATCGAAAATCGAATCTGTGATTTCACACAGTATCGATCGACACACTAGGTGTATCGGTCGACACAGAGTGGCGAATTCGACAGAGTCGGCGGCTAGGGTTTTTCGCGAAAAAAACTGAAAGCCTACTGTGTCGATCGACATAGGTTGAGTGTCGGTCGACACAGAACAGATTCGGTCCAGTGTCGATCGACACAGGTTAGTGTCGGTCGACACATACCTAGCGAATGGTTAATTGGTTCAATTGGATTGGACCGGTTATCATGCTTGGTTAAGTCCGAATAGATCGGTTTAAATTGGATGAATTGGTTCAATTGGATTGAACTGATTATCTCAATTAGAATGAACCGATGAGTTGAATCGGTTTGATTGGATAAGTCGACTCAATTGAATTGGATCGGTTATCGCAATTAGATGAAACTGATTAAAACGGTTTAAATTGGATGAATTGGTTCAATTGGATTGAACTGATCATCACAATTAGTATAAACCAATTTGAATGGTTAACATCAGTTTGATCTGATAAGTCGGTTCAATTGGATTGGACCGGTCATCAAAATTGTCTTCGGTTAAGGTCTATGTCGACCGTCACACACGGGTTGTGTCGATCGACATGACCGGTTTGATGAACCGGGTTAATTGGATTAACCGGTTATTGAAGTCCGTTTTTGTTTGGTGGTGTCGATCGACAGACATAGTCTACGTCAATCGATACAGTGCTCGAAATTCTGGTTATTGAACCTTGAATTTGCAGAAACCAAACTCGACCTAAACCTTGATCAAAGCTTAGCTTCAATATGATCAACTGTCAAGACTCATTTCGTTGTGTGATGGTCTAGCCAAGAGCTTGGTGTCCACAATTACGCGAGTAAGGCAGGTAGTTATGTTGATGGATTTGCAGTGCTAAACATCAACAATTACATGACCTAAGAGATTGATTTGCTCAACTTTTGGGTTTAGTTTCCTCAAACTAAATATCAAGTAACCTTGATGTCTTGCCCAATCTTGTCTACTGTCAAGACTTGTGTCGTTTGTTGGATAGTCTTGGAGTCCTTGGTATCCACTGCAACATGAGTAAGGCAGGTGGTCATTGACAGACTTGCAGTGCAACTGTCACTGATCACAAGACTAAAGAGATTGGTTTACTTTACTGGGCTATCGGAAGTTCTGGGCCCAGAGACATCAGAGTGGATTAGACATAGTTTGTCTCATCCACAACCAAGAGTTGTACTAGGTACAATTAGCAATGATTTGCTTAACTAGATAACTAAAGTTTGGGTAATGGCGAGTCGCCCACTCAGATTTTAGTGAAGTATGGATCTTGTATCATTATATTCATAGAGGAAACATTGTTTGAATATAATGCGAGTTTTCTTATTAGATAAGATTTCTCATCATATACATAACTAAATCTTTGTTTTTCTTGGATTTCATCTTATGTCTATGACTACTTTCTCGTTGCGATCCGTCTTTGAGAAGGACAAGTTAAATGGATCCAACTTCCTGGATTGGTATCGGAATCTGAGATTCATTCTCAAGCAGGAGAGCAAGGACTATGTCCTTGAGAGCAAGGACTATGTCCTTGAGAAAGCTCTTCCAGAAAGGCTTGGGACCAATCGCTCGCATGCAGTATATAATGCTTGGAATAAGCAGTATATTGATGTGGTAGATGTGCGTGGTCTGATGTTGGCTACCATGAACTCGGACTTGAAAAGTCAATACGAGAACATGGAGTCGCCAATAGAGATGATCACCAGCCTGAAACTGAAGTTTCGGGGTCTTGCACGAGTTGAGAGATTCCAGATGGTGAAGTCTCTCACCGAGTGCAAGCTACCAGAGGATGCTCCAGTAAGTCCTCATGTCATTAAAATGATGGGTTACATTGATAACCTGGGGAGACTGGAATGTCCTGTCAGCTTAGAGTTGACCACTGACATCATTCTGCAGTCACTGCCGTCAAGCTATGATAAGTTCATTAAGAACTATATCAAGAAAGGCTTGACGAAGACGTTGACTGAGCTGCATGGCATGCTCAAGACAACAGAGCAAAACATCAAAAGGGGTAAAAGATTTGAGAAATCTTGTGTTGGCAAGGGTAGAGGCAGGGCCGTCCAGATTTGGAATCAGGATAAGCCTGTGTCATCTAATAAGCCCAAGTCAGGCCCGTCTGGTGTTAGAAAGTGCTTCTAATGCGATGAGTCAGGGCATTGGAAGAGAGATTGCATTAAATTATTGGAAGATTCACAAGAGATGAAGGAGATGTATGGTACTTCTTCTTCAGGTATTGTGTTATTAATTCAAGTTCTACGTAAGTATTGGATACTAGTTGTGGTACTGATATTTTTGAAATATGCAGGACCTAAGCGACAGTAGAACGTTGAAGAAAGGGCAAGTGGAACTGCGTGTCTGGTATGAAGCAATGGTTGCTGCATGAGCCGTAGAGATTCTCCACTTGTAGGAGCCTTTCATGCTTGGTTTTAGAAATTAAGTAATTGCTACTATGTATCTGCCTTGTGCAGAAATGTCTTTCATCTTATTGTAAAGAATTTGGATGTTTTTCATTTTGATAAAAGACAAGTTTTGTTCTTTAAATCTTAATGAAATATCATATGGTAGCACCCCATTTGGAATGGGTTTTATATCTTAAACCAACGAAATTTTGAATATAACACAAATACTAAAGGTTTAAGTCTGATGACTCGAACTTGACTTTTCCTTGGCATAGTCGTTTAACCATATAGTGTGAAGCGGATTCAGAAGTTCCATAGTCTTGGACTCATTTGATTATAAATCATTTGAGATATGAATTATGTTCACTGGACCAAATGACTTAGGCCCTTTTAGCAGATCTAAAGGAAACGGGCCATAGGATTATTGGGCCTTACACATACTGATGTATGCGTCCCGATGAGCATTAGTGCCAAAGGAAATCTTCTGTACTTCATTACCTTATTGATGGCATCAATAAGTATGGCTGTGTTCATTTGATGAGACACGGGCAGGAATCCCTTGAGGAGTTCCAAAAATGAAGTGTAGAACCGATTTGACAGAAGTATTGAGATCCTCGATTGAATCGCGGAGGAAAATGCTTGAGTCAAGAATTGGGTGATCATCTGACAGAATGAATCGGATCTTATTAGATACGCTCCGATTAGTGATGAGTCACATGAATCTTCCATAATCATTTAAGAATACGTTCTAAAATGTCTATGTTTACGCTAAATAAGTTTCTATCAGAATCAGTGAAAAACACCACATTGGATGTGGAATGGGTGATTTCCAAATTTTGTTTTTTCTGATTAATTGGGATTGCAAGGTTTGTGTAAGATAGTAGTCAATAAACAAACTTGAACCCACATCTAATAAGTTCTACCTCGCTGGTTGTCCTAAGGAAACCAAGGCTTGCTACTTTTGCAACCAATCCGAGGACAAAGTATTGTTGTTCGGAACTGTGTTTTTTGAGAAAGATCGTTCTTTCGAAAGGAACAGTGGGAGTAAAAGTACACATCGAAGAAATTCGATAAACACAGGAGGCTGCTCAACCTGTTGAGGGAGAGCAGCGGTGAGATCTACAAAGTGCTGTAGGATCTACACCTGTGGAGCCTGAAATTCGCAGATCCGAAAGGATCCGTCACTAACTCGAGAGTGATTTCTCATAACCAATTGTCGTGATCTATTGATCATTGAAAAGTGACGAGCATGCGAAATTCAAAGAAGCGATGGTGAGCCCCAACTCCGAAAATTGGCTGGGTATGCATGTTAGCTTCACCGATCCATTTCTGGATTGGAGCAAACATCTTGGAGTTGGAATCAACATTCTGATAAAGTGGTCAATAGTTTTGACTTGATCAGAAAAGAAATGAAACCATGCGTTTACAAGAAGACTAGTGGGAGCGTAATTGCAATTCTCACACTGTATGTAGATAACATACTTAATCTCATGAACGACGTTCCGACGCTGAAGTCTTGTCAAGATTTGGGTCGGAAGTCAAATGCAACGATGGACATGGGAGAAGGCCGTGAAAGTTCTTGGAATAATGATCCATTGGAATGGATCAGAAAGGCTAATTGGATCGTGTCAAAATCCTTATGTTAATAAGGTATTGGACAGTTCATATGTGCTTGATTCCAAGAATGACTTCATATCAAAGGTCTTATGGCAATAATCTTAGCAAGATGAAGTGTTTTGGACACTAGCTGAGCTATTATTAATGAGTGTGATTGCTAATGCTGCTGCAATAGAATCCATCATGAATGCCATGTTTTGCGCTCGTCTAGATGCAGCTTACGCATAAAGCATGACGAGAAAATACCAATATGTTCCGGTAATAGTCACTGAACAGTTACCAGAAACATCCCAAGTGTTTGAGAGAAAATACCAATATGTTCCGGTAATAGTCACTGAACAGTTATCGTGGTGAACTGATAAAGTGACGAACCAGTTGAAAGTAGTTAGACGGACAAAGACGATTCCCGGTTCCCACCTGGTTATGTCTCTTTGTCTGAATAGCGGTGCTGTCTGTTGGAAAGGCTCCAAGCAGTGGACCGTAGAATAGTGCTTTTATCTGAATGGCGGTGTGGTTTGTTGGAATTGTTTCAAACAAAACACCGCAGTCTCTCCCACAACCTAAGCACCAGATTTATTCTGTTGCTGTAGGTATAAGATATCTGAAGAGATGATCTTGATTCTAGTGGGAGTAATTCTAGTTATGTTGTAATCTTTACATAGACATGCTATGGTAGTGTTTATGTAAGTCAAACTGACATCGGTATTATTTAATTATTGGATAATTAAATAATGGTCCCAAAGTATTTTACGTTCATCTTATAGGTCATCAAGTTGAGGACTTGGTCATGAAACCCTATAAGTAAAAGATGACATAAAATTATGTTTGTCCCTAGTCAAGGTCGTTAAAATGGGACACTAACAACCGCGCGAGACTAGTATGTGAGGTGACTGTTGGACTAAGTTTCATGGAGTCAATGATATGATTATTGTTGGAATTGTGTCCAGTAATCTCGGTACTGTCTCTAGAAAGTAAGAGTATGTCGAGATCAGACATAAGTCATATAATACTGGGGATCATGATGGCTTGCTAGAGTCCGCTCATGATCTATAAGTCTTGGACTTATTGCCTTTATTATATGATCCCATATGGGTCACACGCCTAAGCTAACAGGAAAATTTGTTGGAACGGCTTAGCAGAAGTACGACAAAAGTGCTAGGCATTTGTCGTACTAAGAGAGAAAGATTAATGGGTCTGATTAAATGGGATTTAATCAGATTGGGCCCAAAAGCCCAAAAGGGAAAGAGAAGGCTTTTAATGACTAAAAGCCAAGTCTTTTCTCCTGAACCCGAACCCTAGCCGCGTCTCTCTCTCTCCCTGCGCGCCTCTCTCCTCGTGGTCTAGCAGCCATTTCCTTGTGAAGCGTGTGTGAACCTTTGGAGGATTCATCCCTCGGTGCATCTATCTGATCTCTGACCTGTTCTATTCCTTCCGCTGCAACAAACAGGTAAAAGGTGAGATCATCTAATGTTTCTATTCAAGAGAACCTAGATCTGTATGTTTAGGATGATCTGAATCTGTGAATTACATCAGGATCAACCAAACGAATTCCTACAGTGGTATCAGAGCCATTGGTTCTTAGGATTTCTTGTTTAGATTCATTGTTTAGGTTGTTTAATCTGTTTAGAAGTGTTTTGAATCCATTACTGATAAGAAAAACACTTAAAAAACTGAATTAAATCCTGAACAAACATTCGAAATCACAAAACCGAGCTATATGACTCGGGTTTTGGTGATCGGCCACGAGAAGGATGGGTCGGACGGACGGGGTCGATCGCAGGTCGGACGGTCGGAACGGTCGGATTGGATCCGATCGGATCGTTCGATCGATCGCGATCGATCGTCGCGTCGCGTCCGATCGCGTCGTCTCGATCGTGTCCTGCTGGCGAGCGTCGCGTCCCGATCACTCGGCGATCGTGGATGCGTCGTCCCGGCTGTACCGTCCCGTCCCGGTCATACGGCCCAAACCGTTCGCGACCAATCTGTCCGCCGCGGCATGATGGCTTGCGGCTGGACGTTTTGCGTCGGTTGGTTAGGGTTTTGACGTGTGGTTTCGGTTCGGTTTAAGATTTTAATTAAAATTAAATCGTCCTGGTTTAATAAACAGATTTTAATAATTTTATTAAATCTGGTTAAACCGGGATAAGAAATCCAATGTCGAAAGAAATATTGGATTTAGTGCCTAAACCAGGAATTTCTAATTTGATTTGGTTGGACCAAATAAATTGAGAAATTCCGGTTTAGTAAATAACCGGTTGACAATTGTGGTCATCGTAGTAATTAAAACTTGGTTAGACCAGTTTTAATGAACCAGACCGGTTATGTCAATTAATTGGACAATTGGGTCATGTCTTGGACATGGACCAATTCTTGGGCCTCGGGCCAAGAAGTTAAAACAATTGGGCCAGTTATTTGAGTCTTTCTTCAGATTAATTTAAAATCTATTTTATAAAATTATAAAGTCGTTTTTAAATTAAAGTTTCCGAAATTTTGAAATTAGAAAGTTTCTTAAAATAGAAGTTTCTGAATTTGCGGGTTTTGGATTTTAAAGAAATTTCTAAAGTTAGAAAGTTTCCGGTTTTAGAAAGTTTCCAATTTTAGAAAGTTTCCAAAAATAGTAGGTTTCCATAAATAGAAAGTTTCCCGAAATAGTAATCTTCTATTTTGGGAATGAATTTTAAATAAACCTACGAACCTCAAATAATATCAAGTGTTGGATGTCTTGTCCAGGCTATGTCATCTGTCGAAGCCCATTCAATTGCATTCATGGCCTTACAGTGTGAGGGTGTCTGCTTTTGCGTGGGTAAGACGGTTTGTGATTCATAAATGTCATTGGGAGTCCCAGACATTAATGATTACATGACTGTATAGTCCGGTTTTCTTGACTAGGCCATCGGGAGTCCCGGGCCTTGAGACATCAGAGTGGATTGGGCCTCGGGCCCAGATTCACAACCAAGAGTTATATCACGGATATAATTAGCCGACTTAGGGCTTACCGATATAAGCTAAGATTGGGTGACGGCCAGTGGCCCACTTTAATCTTAGTTATATGTGGATCTTGGAATCATTATATTCTATTGAGGGTAACTTAGGTTATTGAATATAATGCGTGATTAATCATATTAAATTTTAATACGAGATTAGTCATTTTGAACATAATAACTAATAACCTTTTTATTTATATATTTCAGATATGACTACTACAAGCACACAAAACACATTCTCGATCCGGTCTGTTCTCGAGAAGGAGAAGCTGACTGGAACGAACTTCCTGACATGGTCAAGGAACTTGAGGCTGGTCCTCAAGCAGGAGAAGAAGGATTATGTCCTTCGAGATCCCCTCCCCGAGAGGCCTCTTGCCAATGCTGCCAGGACTCTGCACAATGCTTGGGAAAAGCATTCGTCAGATGAAAATGATGTCTATTGCCTGATGTTGGTGACAATGACTCCAGAGCTGCAAAAACAGTTCGAAAGTGTATTGTCTCCCATCGAGATAATGGCAAGCCTGAAATCGCTTTTTCAGGAGCAGGCTAGGACTGAGAGGTTCCAGACAGTTAAGAACCTCTTGGACTGTAAGTTGGCTGTGAATGCGGCAGTGAGTCCTCATGTCTTGAAGATGATGGGTTATCTCGATCATCTTCAGAAACTCGACTGCCCAATCAGCCAGGAACTTGCCTGCGACATCATTCTGCAGTCTTTATCTGCAAGCTATGATCAGTTCATTCTGAACTTTAACATGCATGGCTTGAGTAAGACACTACCTGAGCTTCACGGAATGCTCAAGACTGCAGAGCCCAACTTGAGGAAAACCGCCAAGGACCCCAATGTGCTTATGGTGCAAAAGGGCAAGGGGTTTAAGAAATCCTCTGCTAAGGATAAGGGAGCGGCCAAGGCTGTCCATGTCGCGGACAAGGACACGCCAAAGCCCAAGCCCAAGTCCAAGGCTGGGCCTACTGACATGTGCAGGTTCTGCAAAGAACTGGGGCATTGGAGAAGAGATTGTAAGAAATTCCAGGAAGGTCTAAAGGAATTAAAGAAGAAGACTTTCGAGACTTCTTCATCAGGTATTTTTGTTATAGAAGTTAATACAACTACTTCTGATAATACCTCATGGGTCATGGATACTGGTTGTGGGGCTCATATTTGTACTAATATGCAGGCACTCAGCAACAGTAGAAGGCTGAAGCAAGGACAAGTGGAGCTACGAGTTGGGAATGGAGCGAAAGTTTCAGCACTAGCTGTAGGCACATACTTGTTGTCTTTACCTTCGGGATTGATTTTAGAACTGAATAATTGTTATTTTGTACCTGCTATAAGCAGAAATATTATTTCAATTTCTTTGTTGGATTTGGAAGGTTATGATTTTTCAGTTAAGAATAAATTATGTTCCTTCAATCGCAACAATTTGTTCTATGGTTCTGCCCCTCTTACGAATGGGCTTTACATACTCGATCAATCCGCGCCAATTTATAACATTAATACAAAACGGTTTAAACCTAATGAGGAAAACCGAACGTTTCTATGGCATTGTCGTTTAGGGCACATCAGCGAGAAACGCATCAAGAGGCTCCATTCGAATGGACTTCTTGGCTCATTTGACTTTGAGTCATGTGAGAAATGCGAATCCTGCATGATGGGCAAAATGACACGGGCCCCCTTTAATAAACCTAACGAGAGGGCCAGTGACTTATTGGGCCTGATACACACTGATGTGTGTGGCCCAATGTCCACAAATGCAAGAGGAAACTATCAGTACTTCATTACCTTCACTGATAATTTCAGTAGGTATGGATATGTTTATTTAATGAAACATAAGTCTGAATCTTTTGAGAAGTTCAGAGAATTCCAAAATGAAGTACAGAACCAACTTGGCAAAAGCATTAAGGCTCTTCGGTCCGACCGAGGAGGAGAATACTTAAGCCAAGAATTCAGTGATCATCTGAGAGAGTGTGGGATCGTATCCCAACTCACTCCTCCTGGAACACCTCAATGGAATGGTGTGTCTGAGAGGAGAAATCAGACCTTATTGGATATGGTTCGATCTATGATGAGTCACACAGACCTTCCAATATCCCTTTGGGGATATGCTCTGCTAACAGCAGTGTTCACTCTAAACAGAGCGCCATCAAAAGCAGTAGCAAAGACACCATATGAATTATGGACTGGAGAAGCTCCAGTGCTGTCTTATCTCAGAATTTGGGGTTGTGAAGCCTATGTCAAGAGATTAATCTCAGACAAGCTTACACCAAAATCTGACAAATGCTACTTCATTGGTTATCCACGGGAAACCAAGGCTTATTACTTCTATCTACGTTCCGAGAACAAGATTTTTGTTGCCCGGGATTGTAACTTTCTTGAGAGGGAGTTTCTCTCTAAGAAAGACAGTGGGAGTAAGGTACTGCTTGAAGAAATTCAAGATGAACAGGATACTGCTCAACCTAATGAGGAAGAGCAGCAGGAGGACCTACAAGAAATTGTAGAGCCTGGACCTGTAGTACCTGAAGTTCGAAGATCCGGGAGGATCCGTCACGAACCCGAGAGATATCAAGGATTCCTCGTGACTAACTGTCATGATCTTCTGATCATTGATGGTGATGAACCATCGAACTTCAATCAAGCCATGATGGGCCCAGATTCCTCTAAGTGGCGCAAGGCCACTGATTCCGAAATGGACTCCATGTCGGTCAACCAAGTGTTTTCGTTGGTTGACTTACCCGCTGGTGTAAAAGCCATCGAGTGCAAATGGATCTTCAAGAAGAAGATTGACGTGGATGGAAATGTCCAGATTTATAAAGCCAGGTTGGTGGCAAAAGGTTTCAGACAAGTTCACGGTGTGGACTACGATGAAACCTATTCACCAGTGGCTATGATGAAATCTATTCGGATTCTACTAGCAACTGCAGCTTTTCATGATTATGAAATTTGGCAGATGGACGTGAAAACCGCCTTCCTGAATGGTATTCTGGAAGAGGATGTGTATATGACACAACCTGACGGTTACATAGATCCAAAGAATGCTGGGAAAGTATGCAAGCTTCACAAATCCATTTATGGATTGAAGCAAGCATCGAGGAGCTGGAATCTTCGTTTTGATGAAGCGATCAAGCAATTTGACTTCATCAGAAACGAAGAAGAACAATGCGTGTATAAGAAATCTAGTGGGAGCAAGATTGTATTTCTTATTCTGTATGTCGATGACATACTGCTTCTCGGAAACGACGTTCCAATGCTGAAGTCTGTAAAGGACTGGCTTGGAAGTTGTTTTTCCATGAAAGACATGGGTGAAGCCGCATACGTTCTTGGAATTAGGATCTATCGGGATAGACCTAAGAGGCTGATAGGCTTGTGTCAAGACTCATACATTGACAAAGTCCTACAAAGATTCAGCATGAAAGATTCCAAGAAGGGCTTCACGCCAATGGTACATGGCACAACGCTAAGCAAGAAGCAGAGCCCTACGTCGGCTGCTGAGCTTGAGCGCATGAAGAATATTCCTTATGCATCTGCAATAGGATCTGTCATGTATGCCATGATCTGTACTCGTCCTGATGTTGCTTATGCATTGAGCATGACGAGTAGATACCAGTCAAATCCAGGTGAAAACCATTGGATTGCCGTAAAGAATATCTTGAAGTATCTAAGACATACTAAGGATAAATTCTTGGTGTACGGTGGAAGTGATGTGCTTAAAGTCAGTGGATTCACGGACGCAAGTTTCCAGACAGACACAGATGATTTCCGGTCACAGTCCGGTTATATCTTTTGTCTGAATGGCGGTGCAGTAAGTTGGAGAAGCTCCAAGCAGGACACCGTTGCTGATTCCACTACAGAAGCTGAATATATCGCCGCCTCAGAAGCAGCGAAGGAAGCTGTTTGGATACGAAAGTTCATTATGGAACTAGGTGTGATACCAGATGCGGCTGAGCCTCTGGCGCTATTTTGTGACAACAATGGTGCTATAGCTCAGGCAAAGGAACCAAGATCACACCAGAAATCCAAGCATGTTCAAAGAAGATATCACTTGATACGTGACATCATTAATAGAAAGGAAGTCAAGATCAGCCGAGTACCGACAGATGATAATGTCGCTGATCAGTTGACAAAGCCACTCCCAAGGCCTAAGCTCGAGTTCCTGACTGAAGCTGTAGGCATTAGAAACATTGAAATGTAATCTAAATTTGAGTGGGAGTTTTGTGAGCTTTATTTTAGTTATTTGATATGTTCTTGTAAAACATTATTTTATGTTTTAATGAAATTATTATTTCAAGATTATTTTAACTGTGATGAAATAATCGTTCCAAAATGATATAAACCATTTTATAGGTCATCGAAGTAAATGACTTGATCTTGAGTCATCGAAGTCATTTAGCTTGATCATGAGACCCTATATTTGATAGATGTTATATATCATCCCGTCCCCAGTCGAAGGTTGTTGAAATTGGAACATCAACAACCGTGTGAGACTGGATTGGTACGTGACTTATGACAAAGTCTCAGTGTGTCATAGATGCGCGGCATCAAAGTCAGTACATAGGTGTATGTTGGGAACATACGACCGGACAAGACCCGCTTATAAGAACTCTTCAGGATATTTATATCTGTGTCATAAGAGATTCTTACTACGACTATAGAGTATAGTCCTTAGACCTGAGTTCACATGCATGTGACTGCACATGGACTGATGTACTTTGATCATTGTCTAACGCTATCATTCTGTGATAGCTATAAGGACCTTGTTTGGGTACATCATGAAATGAATAGTTTACAGTGATGGAACAAGATGGGATTTGTCCCTCCAATATAAATGGAGTGAATATCTCTAGGCCAATCGGAGATTTGAATACTGGAAAACGCATGGCCATGCTCAAACGGACTTTCCCGAGTCGTTTGGATTGTCAGTATCAAATCAGAGTCCGATGAACAAGATTAGGCTTTATAAGGATGACACCAATCTTGCCTTATGACTAATCGAGATATTGAGACAAAAGGATTATGAATACTGAGATTCCAGTACAAGTGGGAGATTGTTGGAATTGTGTCCAGTAATCTCGGTACTGTCTCTAGAAAGTAAGAGTATGTCGAGATCAGACATAAGTCATATAATACTGGGGATCATGATGGCTTGCTAGAGTCCGCTCATGATCTATAAGTCTTGGACTTATTGCCTTTATTATATGATCCCATATGGGTCACACGCCTAAGCTAACAGGAAAATGTGTTGGAACGGCTTAGCAGAAGTACGACAAAAGTGCTAGGCATTTGTCGTACTAAGAGAGAAAGATTAATGGGTCTGATTAAATGGGATTTAATCAGATTGGGCCCAAAAGCCCAAAAGGGAAAGAGAAGGCTTTTAATGACTAAAAGCCAAGTCTTTTCTCCTGAACCCGAACCCTAGCCGCGTCTCTCTCTCTCCCTGCGCGCCTCTCTCCTCGTGGTCTAGCAGCCATTTCCTTGTGAAGCGTGTGTGAACCTTTGGAGGATTCATCCCTCGGTGCATCTATCTGATCTCTGACCTGTTCTATTCCTTCCGCTGCAACAAACAGGTAAAAGGTGAGATCATCTAATGTTTCTATTCAAGAGAACCTAGATCTGTATGTTTAGGATGATCTGAATCTGTGAATTACATCAGGATCAACCAAACGAATTCCTACAATTATCACAGTCAGTCACATAGATATATGTTGGTGAACATATGATCGGACATGACCCGCTAATGAGAACTCCACAAGATAGTTATATCAGTGTCATGGGAGGTTCTCATTACGACTATAAAGTATAGTCCTTAGACCTGAGTTCATCATGCTTTCTAGCATATGAATTGGTGCGTTTTGACCTTGTCAAACGTCGTTCCGTAACTGGCGGCTATAACGGCATTGCTTAGGCGTATCATGAAGTATGTGTAGAAACAGGGATAGAACAAGATGGGATTTGTCCCTCCTGTATAACGGGAGATAAATATCTCAGGGCCCATCGAAGAGTTGATACTGAGAAAATGCATGGCCGTGCTCAAACGAGGTGATTGTCAGTCGTTTGTTATATCAGTATAGATCAGGAGTTCGATGAACATGATGTTGGCTATAATAAAGATGACACAATCTCTTTCCTTATGCCATATCGAGATATAGAGACGAAGGGATTGTAGAAATAGGTGATTCCAGTACAAGTGGAAGATTGTTGGGATTATGTCCTGAAATCACATTGTACTCACTCTAGAGATAGTTGTATTGTCGAGATCGGACAATTCATGTGATACTGGGTAGTCATAATGTTTTGCTAGAAACCGCTTATGACAAATGAGTTGTAACTCATTTCCAGTATCGTGTGAACCTACAGGGTCACACACCTAAGCAAGTTGGACATACTTCGTATGGGATTGATCATTGGCATATGGTCTGG
This sequence comes from Orychophragmus violaceus, assembly GCA_030180135.1. Taxonomy (NCBI): domain Eukaryota; kingdom Viridiplantae; phylum Streptophyta; class Magnoliopsida; order Brassicales; family Brassicaceae; genus Orychophragmus; species Orychophragmus violaceus. The sequence goes on from CM058231.1 coordinate 89,858,538, forward strand.
TCGATGTGTATTGGATACACATCGAATATGAGTTTTGATGAGGTGTGTCGATCGACACCATTGGGTGCGTCGGTCGACACAGTACGTGTGTCGATCGACACCACTAAGTGTGTCGATCGACACAAGGCTGAAACCGAAACTGATGTTTCGGTTTACGTCGTGGTCGGTACATATATAAGTGATCTTATGTATTTCGACCAAAACATAAGAGTAAGCGCCGCCCAGACAGTGTTTTCTCAGAGAGAAAACACAGAAACCTCGAAGAACTTAGTTTCCCGGGAGATCCGAGCCCCGGCACTAGCATCCCGGCGGATTCCAGCTTGTGTGCGTGTGGACTGAAGTAGAGGCGCAACATCTGAGGCGCTTCAGAGATCTCGTTTATCTGACCATCTTACGCTGCAAATCTCCAGGTAAACAGAGATCAGATCCTTGATTCAATTAACTAGACCCTAGATCCTAGGCTATCTGGAACCTGACAGCAATTCCGAATCTGGTAGAATTGGCTCCAAGTTCCCAACAGCCTAGACGTGGCAGTTGGGAATGAAGAATGGCACTATCTCTTTTCCCACACGAATGTGGAGTATTTGAAGATATGGGGCTCGGATCATCGTCCGGTTCTAGCGAGAGTACAATCAGTGATTCGACATCGAAAGAGAATTTTTTTTAGGTTCGATAAGATATGGTTCGGGAAACAAGGCTTCGAAGAAGGTGTGATATCGGGATGGGACCCACCTGACGGAATCCCTCTTAGGGATTTCCATCAGAAAGTAGCATCTTGTAGAAAAAAATCTCCTCTTGGAAGACAACTCTGCCCACAAATGCAACAAAACTTATTGAAGAGCTTAAAGTCCAAATAGGAATTGCCAAAGCAGATGATAAAACTACTTTGGAAGAATTAGAAGATCTTACGCGTCAACTTTGCACTGCCTTTCGAGAAGAAGAAACTTTTTGGAGACAGAAAAGTCGGACTCTTTTTCAGAGAAATGGTGACAAAAATACAAAATTTCACCATGCTCTCACAAAAATAAGACGTGCTAGAAACATCATCATTTGTCTTAAGGAAAATCAGGGTAATTAAGAAAAAAGCCTTGCAGCGATCGAGCGAGTTGCGATCGACTACTTCAACGAACTCTTTACGAGTTCAAATCCATCAGATTTTACCGATTCCCTCCAGTTTATTACCGAGAAAGTACCTCAACATATTAACCACATCCTGATTTCGGATCCCTCACTTGAGGAGATTAAAACTACTCTTTTTGATATAAACCCCGATAAAGCGCCAGGCCCCGATGGCATGACTAGTCGGTTTTACCAAAGATTTTGGCAAGTGATATGTCATGATTTAACGATGATGGTCAATGATTTCTTTTCTATGGGGATATTTGATTCGAGGCTAAACGAGACAAATATTTGTCTAAGTCCGAAGAAAGATCGTCCAAGAGCAATGACATAATTTCGACCAATCAGTCTCTACAATGTGAGCTACAAGGTCATTTCGAAGATCATGTGTAAAAGATTGAAGAAAGTTTTGCCAAATATTATCTAAGAGACATAAACGGCTTTTATGGCCAAATGTCTTATTACTGATAATATTATGCTAGTGCAAGAGAATTTTCGCGCCCTCCGGACAAATCGTATGTGCCAATTCGATTTCATGGCCATAAAAACAGACATGAGAAAAGCATATGAAAAAGTAGAATGAGATTTTTGTACGAGCACTCTTGCTGAAGTTTAGCTTCACAGAAAGATGGATCGATCTCTTGATATTTTTCACCTCTTCGGTCTCACACAAGGTTCTGATAAAAGGAGAACCAAAGGGAAGGATTAAGCCTACTTAGGGGACTCCGACAGGGAGATCCCTTATCCCCTTTATTATTCATTCTATGCACAGAGGCCCTTATCTCCCTCTTAAATGGAGCATAAGAGGAGAGATATATTACAGGGTGCCGAGATATTGAACATTATCAGAGTTTATGGCGATGCATCGGGTCAAAAACTGAACCTGGGGAAAGTCGGTTTTCTTTTGGTAGCATAGTTGATTTTGACACTCAATGTGCGATCAAGAACTCGATTAACATTAATAATGAAGGGGGGCATGGGAATGTACCATGGACTCCCCGAAAAGATATGTGGATCAAAAAGATGGTTTTCTCCTTAGCGCAAGACATACTAAATAATCGGATTTGCACTTGACCCGCAAGTTTACTCTCGAAGGGAGGGAAAGAGGTGCAAATCAAATCAGTTTCCAAAGCCGTACCGACATATGTTATGTCTTGCTTTCTACTCCCTCAAAGTAACATTGATAAACTGAGGAGTGCATTATCGAATTACTGGTGGAGTTCAAAACAAAATAGTACGTAACTCCATTGGATTGCATGGATAAGATTTGTATTCCCCATGATATGGGAGGTCTTGGATTCTGAGATTGGCACGATATGAACCTCGTGCTTCTTGCTAAATAGATGTGGCGCTTGATTGATCACCCACAATCCCTCATTGCAAGAGTCTTAAAAGGGCGATACTATAGAAACTCTGATCCCTTGGAGGACCACAAATTATACTCACCATCCTATGGATGGCATAGTATCATGGCTGCAAGAGATGTTCTTAAACTTGGATTAAGAAAAAGGATTGGTTCGTGATGTAATACTAGAGTGTGGGATGAACAGTGGATTTCAGATTATCTGGCTCGCGTGCCAAGAGGTGTTGACCCAATGGGGAAAAGGGACCCAGATCTCATGGTGCACCAACTGAAGAGGCGGGGTTCGAGTGACTGGAACAAACTTATGATACATGATCTTTTCCATCCTGAAGTTGTTTCCTCTAATTATTAGGCTGAGACATAGTCGTAGTCGTAGATGGATATGTGTGGAACCATACTACTTCTGGTCCTTACACAGTCAAATCGGGCTATGAGCTTTTACGGAAAACTAACCTTGCACAAGCAAATCAGGAAGTGCTAGAACCAAGCATAACCCCTTTGAAGAGTCATGTTTGGACGATTAAGACTCCCGGTAAGCTTCGAAACTTCATGTGGCAAAACTTATCGGGATGTGTAGCGACGTGTGAACGTTTTGCCTATTGACATATCGGCACATACAAGAGTTTCCCCAAATGTGGAGCACAAGAGGAAACAATTAATCATCTATTATTTGAATGCCTCTTGGATTTGCTGGTGTGGGCTTTATCGAACTTTCTGTCCCTTCCGTGTTGCTTCCCGAGTACATCTATTTACTGAAACATGGATTTCCTGTTTTGGTGAACAAAAGAAATAGGCCTACATGTGCCACAAATAGATATTATTCTTGGATCAAATGGTATATATGGAAAGCAAGAAATGATAAGGTTTTCAATGGCATCGAGAGATCTCCAAGAGACACCCTTCAACATGCCACTCTCGAAGCGAAAAGTTGGAGGATAACAAACAGAAGGAATGTGAGGTGGATGTGATACCTCTCCACAATGGATCTTGACAGAGCATCCCCCCGAGACTCGTTCTATCCCTACATGTCAGATTGATGCCTCATGGGTTGATCATGGTATTGTTAGTGGACTGGGATGGTGTGTACGGGATAATATGGGTTGGGACTCAGCAAGCAAGAAGGGGTGCTGATATTGTTGCATTTTGATGCATTTAAGATAGTCTTTAGTTCTTGTTCTTAATCCTTTTTGCATTCATTCATCTTCTTTCTTGTTATTTATTGCATTTAGAGTCTAGGAGCATTTAGAGTTAGGATTTTACATTGTTTGGTCTTTTTGCATCTTTTAGGTGACTTTGGAGTTTTGGAGGAGTCATTGGATGAATGGTGATGAATGATCAAAATGATGTTCTTGAAAGATCGAGTGAAATGAGGCTCTTTCGTGCATATTTAGCTTCTAGAGCATCAAATAGAAGTTGTAGGAAATTGAGTTAGCTTTCCAATGGAGGTGGTTTCAAGTCGTTTGGAGCTGTATTCGAGAAGTTATGGCCGATTTACCACCCAGCGGTTTGGCCAACGACCAGAATGAGACCACAAGCTTCAGGAGAAAAGCACGACGTAATGCCGTGTGTACAGCGGTTCGGCTAGCGGCCAGGATGAAACAGCTGGAAACCCAGCGGTTTGGCCAGCGGCCAGAATGAAACAGCAAGCTAGAGAAGAAACTTCACCAAAATTACCATTTTGCCATCTCGACCCTTTCTTGTATAAAAACTCTTTTATGGGTCTTTAGAACCCTAAGCTACCTAAGCCTTAGATTTCTTTTGTCTTATGCTTTTGTTTATGATTTTAAAACTTGTAAACCTTTGTTTTTATGTTTAATTAAGTGTTTCTCTTGTTTCTCTTAATCTTTCTTTCTTTTTATGATTTCTCATATCTCTTTTATGATTAGGGAGTAGAGTTTTGGGGTTTTGTGGATGAGGTTGATTTAGGTGGTTTGTGTGATGATTAGTGATGTTTAGAACTTGATTATGAATGATCCTACTCTAATTGGTTGTGCTCTATGCTAGGTTGCAAGGAATTGTTGAATCTAGATGTTAGGCTTTTTCATGCCCGAAAAGTGTTCGATGAAATGCTTGAATGAACTCTTTAGAGGATTTTCACATCTTAGCCTATGATATTAGATGTCTAAGGTGATTATTGGTAATGAGAACTTGATATGATTGCTTGTTTGTCTCTTAATCACAAATGAGAATTTGGTCTTGATTGGGGGTTAGACAAAGGGATTAGTGCCAAGATATTGGATTAGTCTAATGATTAGTGTTCTTAGCCTAAGGATTAGCTTTGCTAAAAGGTTTTGATGGATATTAATGCATGCTTGTCTTGTAATTTGCAAATGAGAATTGAATAAATGCATGATTAGCATAGGAGTTATGAACATGAGAATGTGATTAGCTTAATTATGATCATTAGCCTTGTTTAGCATTGTTTGATTGATTGAAGCATCATTGATTGTCTCTAGAACACCTAGTCTCCATAGCCTCATCCTAGGACCCTTGTTTTAGTTTATTTATCTCCTTGTTTAGTGTCTTATTTGATTTCTTGCCTTCTAGTTTGTTTAGGATTGTTATATAAGCCTTCTTTTATCCATTTTGCTTAGATAAAGAAGTTGAATGTATTCTTAGTGCCCTATTCTCTACCCATTTGGATTGATAACCTCAAGTATTACAATGACATGTTTAGTAATTTTGAGGAATTGATAGAGTCAAGAACCGAAAAATTTACTTATCTCTTTTGTTAGTCCAAGTAGATTTTCCCATCTTGAACCAAGCTTTCCTTCAAGCCTAAACACTCTAGTGAGAGATGAGAGGCCTTTTTCTTGAATCAACTAGGCAAAAAGTGTTGAGTTTGGAATGACAAGGATAGTTCTTCATTGTAGAGCTAGCCTTGCATCATTGGGCTATGCATAGGATAGGAAAGAAATTTGGGGGAATTGGGAAGAAAAGAAAAAAAAAGGGGGAATAAGGAAAAGATTGAGAAAAGAAAGAGGGGATTGGAAAAGAAAAAGAAAATTTGATAGCTCTAAGTGTTTATGAAAGATAAGTCTCAAGTTTTAAAGAGAGAAAAGAAGCCAAAGTTGGCTCAAGCATCAAAAGAAAAAAAAGAAAAGAGGCTAGTGAAAAGAAAAGAAAGAGTTAAGCAAAGAAAAGAAACCCTCTAAGTGTTTAAAGAAGAAAGAAGTGATCAAAGTTAGGATAAGAAGACAAAAATGCCTTAAGAAAATGGTAGCTTAGGAAGAGAATCTTGAGTTTAGAAGAAGAGTTAAGATCATTATAGAGATTTGGGTAGAATGAGAATCTATCCTTGTATGCATGAGTGGTTTCTTACTCTTACACTACAAGAAATATCGGCATTAGTAGCACACTGAAAACGCTACCATAGGGTTTTAGTAGCGTTTTCATAAACGCTATGTCAGCCGCAGCTATAATAGACCCCCCTACCATAGCGTTTTTTCAATGCTATAATAAATGGACATATTGTAGCATTATATAATCGCTATCGGAAATTATTTTATAACACATGTGTAGTGCTATGATGCAGTTTTCCATGGCGATATTTTTGTGCTGTAATCAATACTATTAAAAAATTAGGGTCAAAAGTAAACTAACATTTATGGCATGTGTTATTTACAATTTGTAGTAAACTAACATTTATGGCATGTGTTATTTACAATTTGTGCCATTGTACACTAATGATTTAATTAAATTTCATTAAGGGTAATTAGGGAATATAACATTATCTCTACAATCCATGTTTCCAAACAAGACAATTATTAAACATGTAGCCAAACAACCAAAATATAATTAGTCATACTTTTCTAATTAATTAAAATTGAAACAAATGTATATACAATCATTAAACTATTAAATCAATTGATAAATACAATTAAATAACTTATATATCAACTATTTTATATATATATATAAGTTAATATTCTATAATTTATGATTTAATTCAAAATATATTTATAATATAATCTAATATCTTCTTTATTTTTGTTTTAAAATATATATATATATATATACATATTACAATAGATGTTTTTACGATTGCAATTTTTAGCGGGTTCTTCCATCAAATTTCAAAATATTTAAATCATTGAATGGGTTAAAAAATAAATTAGCCAATTTCGATTATAAATTTTCTTAAAAAAAATCTTCGCATGGGTTTAATATATATATATATATATTAAATAATTTCAGTTGATATATTTTAAACTTAATAAAAATATTAAAATTATTTCATATTTATATTATTCAAATATTTGAGGCGCCAAATTATATTTTATGTTTGAATGCAGTTTTTAACTGGTTGTTCAATCAAATTTGAAAATTATATATACCACTACAACATGTGTTAAATATATATATAAACGGATTGTTTTATTTCTACTTTCGTAAATATTTAATTATTAAATATAAAACATAATAATATTTTTATAATTATCTATTGTTTTATAAAATAATATTTTAGGTAAATGCAGTAAAATTAAACTTATACCACATAACTTTTACAATGGTTGTTTTCACACATATATATATTTTCAAACCATGATCTTACGATACAACACGGATTAAAATATATAATGTGAAATCGTTATTTTAATATCTCTTTCCAAATAACACACAATTTCTTTTTAAAATAATATAAATTATTAACTCACATTTTATAGTATGTGTTAAACAATTATAATCAAAATTAGATTATATAATTAAAAATCTAAATTATTATGAACAAAATAAATAAAAATTAAAATTTATAAAGAAAATAAATCCGCGCTTTCTAAGCGCGGGTCAAAATCTAGTATAAATTATGATAACACATTTTCAGTGCCAGTAAATATGTTTTCACGACGTATTTTATTATACCATTAGTTTAGTGCTATTGTATATTACAATAAACGACTAAAAATAATTTAAATTTGTTAAAATTAATTTATGAAATTAATTAAAATTAAAAATAAAGATTCTGCTAAAAACAAAATTAATTTAGGAAAAAAATAATATATTTATTGATATAACCAAATATCACTACATTAGTTATAAATATTGAACTACACCATCCATCAAATCACCACGTCTATGATCTTCTCCTTCTTCTTCTTCTTCTTGGTGATCAACGGTCTCAAGAACAGTGGCATCTGACGTCTTCCTCTTTTGGCCACTTTGTTCAGTTTCAATCCCGTAAAGATTAGAGCTTTCTATGTTTTGAGAACCAAGTTTTACATCTTCTTCTGAGGACTGATGAGAAGATCTGTTTTTGTAGTTACCATAATCAACTGGTATCATCTCCGTTGTACCTTGTAAGAAAGAGGATGAGGATCTTGAAACAGGTTGGAAGGTGAATGATGCTCCAATGCCATCAAAGAACTCCTCTTTCGCTTTATCAGAAGCCAATCCATTACTGTTAACACCGGGAAGATATGGAATTTTCCCTGTAGTTGGAGACGGTTGAGCCTGCAAGGTCACAAAGATTTTCAGAAAAAAGCTCCACAATAACATGGAAAGGAAACAACTTAGACCTTACCAATGGGTTAGAATAGAAAACCGGAGAGTATTAAATCGGTGGAAAAGTCGGTGTTTAACTTGGGAGTATTAAATCCAGCACGAGCAGCGATTCTTTCTCCTAAACCACCTTTTGAAATGTTGTTGGTGTGAGAAGCATCCTTGTTATTAACATGCATCTTTTAGCGCAGACTACAATATCCTCCTATGATGTTATATCTCAGTAACTTACTCATCAACTCTCTGCGAATATTCAGAGTCTTGATTGAGGAGCTCACAAAGCTGCAGCAACTCCAAATGGCACAGCTGTCTCAGCCACAAGTCTCCAGATTATAACTGCAAGAGAACATTGATCACCAGTTCAAAACAGAAAATGATCAATATTGGTTTAAACTTATTACGCGCATAAGAGCTACAAGTTTGCTTAACATCTTAAAGTTTCACTTGTCTAAGAAACATTTTAACAAACAGTTTGTATGCAATGATATAAAAGAACTCTCAGAATTTGTTTAGCGGATCCATAAGTACCATACGAAACCATGAATCAAGACAAATGAATCTGAGCTATCAATAATTGAAAACGAGACAAAATATGAAGGCGATTTCTCTAGTTTTGCGATGAATCCATGTTTTATATACGTTCCAGCAAGATGGAGAAAAGAAAGATGATACCTTTTGAGAACAGATTGGCTTCAACAGTCTTAGTCGCAGGCAACTGAGGATCTGCCGGAGTATTTCCTTGGTACCCATTAATGGCAAATCGATTTAAGAGAAGAATCAAGCTCGCGACTGATCGAAAGTAAAAGAAGAAGGATAATAGATTTAGGACATGAACAGAATTCACGCCATCTCTGCTACTTTTTCGATCCGACGAGGCTCGGAGAACCCCAGAAAGATCGAGGTTGTGGGAAGGAGGAGAGCAGAGGAGGCCGAAGATCGTTCGATCTTGGACTAATTAGATTTAGGGCTGTAACATTGATCCGTATCGTTTCCGTGTATTTCACAACCATTGATATTGTTAATCAACGGTTGTTACTAGTGATCCGTGTGATTGCTTTTCAACCAATAAATTTTTTTTCTAGATTTAGTTAATATTTTTTTTTTGAACAAAGATTTAGTTAATATACAATAACAAAAAATCATTTAAAAATAAGAAATATGATTAAAACTAATTAAAAAGTTGTAAATTTGAACATAGATTAGTTACTTTTATGAATAATTGTAATAAATTTCTTTTTAATAATTATTTTATACTTAATATAAATTTTATATAAAACATCAAATTATAATAAAATTAAATAGAAAATATGTTACAAGTGTAAATGCTAACCCTATATTCCAATACCCTAAATTCTAAACTTATACCACAATGTCTAAACTCTAAATAAAATAATAGTATTTCAAACCCTAAATCCTATTTATACCCTAAAATCAAACTGAAGAATTTGTTTGTTCTAACTTTTTCTTATAGACAATTGTTTGATTTGGAAAATACCATAAACCCTAAACCTTTAAATGACAAATAGATAATTATGTTTAAGTGTGAATTCTAAACCCTAAACCCTAAACTTTTATATTTTTTCAAATCCTAAACCCTATTTATTTGGAGTTTAAGATTAAAGGGTTAAATTTCATAATTTAGAATTAATGATTGAGTTTATAGCTTATGAAAGAATTTGTAAGGTCAATATTATTATATTTATAATTAACATCAATTACAAAAGGATTATATTTAGTTTATAGCTTATGATATGATTCAAGTTTGGAGATTAGGGTTTAGGGGTTTATGTTGTTTGAAAAATATTAATTTTATGTATATACAATTAAGAATTTAAGGTTTAAAGTATGATTTATGGTTTTGGGGTATATGGTTAGAAGTTTGAGGTATAGGGTTAGGGTTCAAACCCTAAATCCTATCTATACCCTAAAATTAATTTTTTCCCAAAAAATCATAACTTTTCTATTTATCTTTTGCAAGTTTTAGTTTTTTGGTTTTAGATAACTTTAATAAACACACAATTAAATCATAAAAATATCAGATGCTTTTCCATTAAATATCCAAAACACACTTAGTAAATACATGAAAACCATGAACTCCCAAAGAGAACATGTAACCATCAAACCAAGTCATAAATAAAATCAGAGAACAAGTTAAAAGGTAACTGAATACTAGGCTTGAATCCGTCTCCACCTGTTCTGGTTTGGACAATGGCATCTTCATGGCGAGCATACTTGACAGCTTTCTTACCAGTGCCTGATGCAGTAGCCTTTGCTGTCTCAATGCAAGCATCATATTCCCCGCATCGAAATGCCTTCACCCTCACTTCTCATCATACCAAACCTTGGAAAGATAAATTAAGATCTTCTTTTGTTAACAAGAATGCAAGGATAAGCTCTTTCCACTAACGAGATTCTGATAATCACATCTAATGCTCTCATCCTGCTGTTTTGGCAAAATGAATTAGAAATAGAATCAGTAAACACAACTTTTGGATATAAAATAATGAGCAGAAGAAATCCTTGATAATTAGAGACTTACATTTATAGGAATATTGATCTCGGTCTGGAAATTAATCTCTTCTACCAGTATACTACAAGATTTGGTTTAGTTTCTGGTTACTTTACCTTCTCACCGACCAAAGGTTGTGAAGGAGCAAGTCTTGCTACACTGCAGTTTAACAACATAAGCAGTTTCGAAATGGGCAAAAAGATGTATTATTATATGTACTTTCCAAGTATTTTGAGCAATTTAGATTGACTAGCAGCTGGGAACCGCTGGATATCTTGTCTCCACATCTTTGCAAAATCTAACCACTAAATCAAACTCCTGCATCAATAGTCAAACTTAAGAATCTCAACTCAAGAAAGAGAAGAAAATTACAAAATTTATAGAATATATAATATAGATACAAACCTTTCCATCATATCCAAATGGATGACCGATCCAACTTCTCTGATAAAATGAAGTTAAAGAAAGCTTTACGAGTTACTCAAATCAACCAATGCAACAAAGCAAAACTCGTTTAATTCTTCATTACCAGGAAATGCAAGTAATCACTAATCTGGTTTAGAGACGATGGTGAAGCGAAGATATTACAATGGTAAAGCGAAGAGACCAAAGGAAATCACTTCCCTGCATCGATATCAGAAGAAGAAGAAGAAGAAGGGGGTTGAGTCACCGGAGCTTCAGGCATAGCAGGAAGAGGAGTCGTCGAAATAATTTCCCCAAATCTGCCGGATTCCGTAGCTTTCGCGGCCATGACTGATTATGTGTCGGTGTCGGCTCAGGCTGAGAGACAGTAGCGGCTTCAAGAAAATTGGAGATCTGGTTTAGAGACGATGGTGCAGAGGAATAAAGTAGAGTTTTTGGGATGAAGAAGACAAGAAGCTAAGATGCCTAACCCCATGGCGATGCGGATCTGTTTCCTCCTCTTCTCCTTGGATTTCTTGCTTGATCGAAACCCTAGAGACGAGAGAGGATTTTTTTTTGGCAAGAAGAGAATGAATTACTTAGGAAAAAAAGACTTAGGGCTTGAAGGGTATGTCAGATGAATAGCAGAATAACTGAAAAATTGTTGGCGGAACGAACTGAACTGAAACAAGTTTCTGCAGAAAAATTACAAAACGTCGAAAAGCTAGTTTTAGTAGATTAATCACGTTTTGTTTTTTTATAGTTATATTTTTAACACGCTAGTTGTATATAGCGGAATCACGTTTTTAAAACGTGAAAACGTGAATAAGTGATGAATGTTACGAATGGTAAAAAATAGTAGAATCACGTTTTTAAAACGTGAAAACGTGAATAAGTGGTATACCATTCATCACCTTAGAGAAAATGATTTCAATTCACAGAAAACCAAAATAATTTCCACCAAAACCAAAATTTGGCTAAGTGTTGGCGCACTAAAGTGTTACCATAGAAAAAAATTGGCTCCATAATCGATTTATGCCTTCCCGCTTGATGAAATCTTTCCTAGCGTTGATTTAATGCTATGATAGAGTTGGCGTCCCATGCTTACCACATTTAGTAGCAGTTTGTGAATTCGTGCTACCGTGAACTGCTACCAATACTCATATTTCTTGTAGTGTTAGCATTTTGCTATAGTTCATTCCTTCCTTGAGAGATACCTTATTTTTGAAACCCACACTTCATTTGAGATCACTTTTATCTCAAGACCTCAACCCCTTAGCCAAATGTGTTCATTTGATTTGCATAATCATGATCCACCATTGCTTAATGAATGTTAAAGGGAATGAGGATATGAATTCATGTGTAGATTGGGACTTGAACTTGATGTTTGTGTTGATGGGAATGACTAACTGTTTTGAAGTAGAGCAAGCTTGATTGTAGCTCTTAATTGCTTGTCTTGACTTTGTTTCCACTTATGCTTAACAATTGCTTTTGAAAGCTTTGAACTCCCACCTTTTAAACCTTTCTCCCTAACTTGTCTTTGATTGCTTGATGCTTGCTTGTGGAAAAGCAAGGTTTAAGTTTGGGGGAATTGATATTGTTGCATTTTGATGCATTTAAGATAGTCTTTAGTTCTTGTTCTTAATCCTTTTTGCATTCATTCATGTTCCTTTCTTGTTATTTGTTGCATTTAGAGTCTAGGAGCATTTAGAGTTAGGATTTTACATTGTTTGGTCTTTTTGCATCTTTTAGGTGACTTTGGAGCTTTGGAGGAGTCATTGGATGAATGGTGATGAATGATCAAAATGATGTTCTTGAAAGATCGAGTGAAATGAGGCCCTTCCGTGCATATTTAGCTTCTAGGGCATCAAATAGAAGTTGTAGAAAATTGAGTTATATTTCCAATGAAGGTGGTTTCAAGTCGTTTGGAGCTGTATTAGAGAAGTTATGGCCGATTTACCACTGATACTAGGATTTTATCGGATTAAAAGAGGTATCAATTCTCTTAACTATCGCTTAGTAAGAGGATCGAACCAATCCGGGACAAGACTAAACCAACAAGAATGCACAAAACCCTATTAGCTAAGCCAAACTCAAATTTAATAAGGAAACTCTAACAATTCTAAGTGCAATTACTCAAAGACAAAGCAACTAAGCTAGCAAGCAAACAATCACTAATTGAAATAAGAGACAAGACAATCAAATAAGGAAAGCAAGGGTTATGAGTTAAGGTCAATGGACTAAGGGACTAGGGATGATCTTGGGATGTCTATCAAGCCTCAAACAAGCCAATCTCCTAGCAAGAACACATAAGTTAATTAGCCTAATCTCTTAGAGCTAACCTCATTGCTTAATCCTAATTCAAGAACAAACTCTCGTTTGTGAAATGGGATCAAACAAGCATTCAATCAAGTTCTAAGAAGCTAATAATCACTCTAGACATTCATTCCCATGAGCTAGAATGTGAAAACTCTATCTAAGCTATAACTGGAATTTCAACAAACACTTGGTGGGCATGAAATCCTAAACATCCTAGTTCAACTTGATCAAGGTCAAATAGGCATTAAGCACACTTAGATAGAAGAGATTTAAGAAATATTAAACACTAGACACCCCTTAATCATCCCTAATCACACTAATCCTACCTAACCCATAAACCCTTTGGGAAACTACTCACTAATCATCATTTGATCCACAAAATCTAAAGAGATAGTGTAAATCATTGAGGATTAGAGAAAGATGAAAGATTTAAACAAGAAATCTCAAAAGAAGTACTTAGATTATGAAAAGATTAAACTTTGTTCTTACAAAAGGCTTAGAATCAAAAACAAAGCTTAAGATCCCCAAAATGAGGGTTTTTGGCTTATAAATTAACAGTGTTTCGAAACCGGGTCAACCCGGAACAAACCGGGTATTGACCCGGATCCATTGGGCGAAATTGGTCAAAGTTGAGCAGGTCAACGGTTCAGGGGTGCCTCGCGGTTTGGAGGCTAACCGCGAGCCAAGCCGCGTTAACGCCCGGCTTGATTTCATCGTCTCTCGCGGTCTGGTCCTCGGTCGATGCTCCAACCGCGGCGATCGTGTACGATGGGTGGGTGGCTCTCGCGGTCCACCTTCCAACCGCGAGCTAACCCGCGATGCGTCCCGTTCTGGATTCGACCATCACTCGCGGTTTGGCACCGACCGCGAGTCCAACCGCTAGTTGCTCCTAAATCGACCACTCCTTGCATTTCTCCACACCTCATCATCTCCAAATGCTCCAAACTTCCACAATAGCTCCTTTTGCACCTAAAAACAACCTAGAACACACCAAAACAAACCAAGACACAAATTCCTAGTCCTAGATGCCTAAACTCTAAATGCAACACAAAGAAACAACAAAGGAAGGGAACAAGACAAGGAAAAGAAGATGAATCAAGAACAAACACTAACTTAAATGCATGAAAATATAGACATATCAATTCCCCCAAACTTGAATCTTGCTTGTCCACAAGCAAGCATAAGACAATCAATCCATTTGGGAGAAAGGTTTGAAGGCGGGAACTCAAAACCACAAGACTCACAACAAGATACAAGATCTTTCAAAGAAGTTACAAGTTGCTCTAATCATTAACTATCCATGTACTTCCACATTACCGTTCCCTCAATCCCTACTCCAACTCCCGAGATCCTATAGAACACAAGCAATCATCAACTCAATTCCTTACATTCATTTAGAAGTTAAGTGCGATCTCACAAAGGGGCAATCAATCAATCCCAATTGGCAAGGTTCAAGAAAGGCTATTTGAGGTGGCTTAGAGGAGTGTCTTTTGCGGTGGATAACTCTCAAAAATAGGAGCAAAAGGCATTATGCAAAAGCTATCTAAGAAAGGGAACAATTTGCGCATACAAAGATCGAGTCTCATTGTTCTACCCACATCCTAGAAGACTTTTGTTCTACCCTTTCTCATTTAGCTCTTTCCACTCACCAAAGCCCTCAAATCATGATCACTCTTTACAACTCTCACCCAAATAGAACTTCTCTCTTTTTATTACTTCTAGCCAACTAGGGAACTTTTAGCTTTACACTTGAGCAAATTTTTCACTTCTTTTACCCCTTTCTTTCTTTGATTTTCTTTTGATAAACACTTAGGGGACTTAAACAAACTTCTTTTCTTTTACTTACTGCTCTCTTTTGTATATGAATCCCTAGTGACTTTCTTTTACTCTTTGAACCCTTTTCAAGCTTTTTTATTAACCCTTTTATTCCCAAGAACACTCTCATAACTCCCCCAAACTTGTTTCCCATCCTAATGCTAAACTCTTGAGGAACTAGAGCTAGCTAAAAATGAGACAAGACCTTTGTCGTTCCCGATACTCTCAAGATTTTGCACATGCGTAAAGCTATCAGAAAAAGGCCTCACTCAACAAATCAATGTAGGCTTCAAGGAAAGGTTTAGGGTAATAAGGTGGGGATTCCATGATCATAAGATCAATGGTTGCCCGGGTTAATCAAAAGAGTGGCAAAAGGAGGGTATAACCCGGGCAAAGGATCATGGGATTGCATTACAAGCCCCTAAGCAAGATATTTCAAAATTCAAATTAAGTCCAATATCATAGAATTGAGCTAAGCTCATGCGAGTTTCACAAGGATAGGGAATTTCGGAATCTCAAAGTCAAGCAATGGGTTTTCCTTGTTTTGAAAATCAATTAAAGCAACAAGCAACTTAATTGGTGAGCCTCTACAAGGCAAAATCATCATTGTCCCCAATGCATGAATCCTAAACTACTAACTAGACTCAATCCTACATGCTTCTTTTTGTGAAAATTTTTGAAATTTTTCAATTTTTTTTTTTTTTTTGGTTTTTCTATGCCTTAGATGCATGAGACTCAATTAAGATTAAAAACAAGACTAAGAACAAAGAACACAAGATTAGCGACTAGTCTCTCCCCCAAACTTACCTCACACCGTCTCGGTGTGAAAGTAAACTTGAGAAAGAGACTCAAAAGAAACAAAAAGAAAATCTAAATGCAAGTATTTACAAGATGGTGCAAGGTTGGTACCTCAAAAAGTCTCAGACTCGGGAGATGGTTCCCGAGGTGGTGGAGTGGAGAGCGATGGAGACTCGTTGCTGGATGATTTTTCAGGAAGCTCCGGTGAATAACGAGCGCTGTATCTCGGGCCACTGATGGAGGCTCTGCGACGCTGTCTGGGTGCTGAGCTTGATGCTCCTTCTCCTTGATAGGAGTGTCTCCTCGCTACTGGAGGCTGATCAAAATCGAACTCCGGCATTTGCATAGGCATGGGCTGCTCCGCCGAGGCATCCACTGCTGAGGAGGAAGCACAACTAAGATTATCCGTGAGGGATTTGAGCTGCCTCTGCATCAGCTTGCACCCTGCTTTCATGTGGTCATAACCTCTCTTCAGCTCGTCATACCCTTTCTTCATGTCCTTGCAGCTCTGTATCACCCTCATGTTAAGCCGATCCTGGAACTTGTTCCATCGTTGGAGTACATTGATGTGGCCATGCGCATCACGGATCGGGCCTGGTGGAAGAGCTTGCATATAAGGCTGGAAGTGGTACCGCGCACTACCGTAGATATGCTCCGGAGAGTCTTCTTCCACAAGCTCCTCAAGGTCATCAAGTATCGCTTCATCAATCTCAGCTTGGGAGGAATTACCCCTTCTCCTCTTTGAAGCATGAATGCGATCCATCATCTCGTCGGCCTCAGTGAGGAGCAATGAAGGATCCAATTCAAACCGGAGGTTTGCCGGGTTAGAGAGCGTCGTGATAGAGGTGTTCGGGAGGATAACTCTTGCTTCCTCAGAGCGGCGCACATAGAATGTGTAAGCAAACCTCATGGTCATCCGAGAGTACAAGAAGTGATGCTTCCTCAGGTAGGATATGTTCATCAACTCATATCCACATGTCTCCGGACCCAACTCTATTCCCTTGTGCATCAGGATGGGTGTAATGAGACCACCAATGCGCATCTTCGGGTTCTTGTCAGTAGTGGTCCACGCCCATTGCTGGTAGTATAACAACTGGTTGGCAAACAGTCCAGCAGAGCCGAGCCTGGGAAAATCGACTAGTGCACCTTCCTGCAGATTCGGTAGCGGGAGGTACTGCGCTATCATCCATGCCATCAACCTCATTTCCTCAGTTAAGGGTCCTCCCAGATCATGTCTGGCATACAGAGTGTTGGCTAAAAGCTGATGGATATAACGAAGCCCGGGATGGCCTATGTGGGTGCTCTTGCTGCGGCCCGGCTGCCAAACCCCTACACCCATGATTGTCCATGCAGAAGCTGACAAACCTGGTACCCAAGGAACTTCAGTAAGTTCGTCATCGTTGAACCCAAAGATCTCCTCTAAATCCTCAAAGGTGGTCTCATAATCCTCTCCGTTGATCCTGTAAGAGAGGATCCCATGTCCACAGTCACCATACAGCTCGTGAGCATTCTTAGTTACCTCAAGGGAGGCTAAGAATTGGCTTGCCACAGCCTGGTGAGTGGGGTGAGCCATACTGATAAGGCTTTCCAAGTGGAGTACATGGAGAAGGTTTCGCACATCCTCTAATATCCCGAGCTTGGCGAGTGTCTCAGAATCCCCGAACTTTGTTGGGACCCATTTCATTTTGTTGAGGTGATCATACAGCCTCTTGACAGGTGGGAGCTTAGATATGTCCCTTGGTGCAGTATCTTTCCTCCTTGTACCAGAACTTTCGCCCCTTTTCTTCTTACTCGGTTGCTGAACCGGGACCTCAGATACTTTCCCCTTTCCCTTATCTTGAGTTGAGTCGGTGTTCTTCTTTGATCTTGTATTTTCCATTGTGACCTACAAAACAACAAAGCTTGGAAATGTCTTAGTTCACCATTCAACTTGATAGCACATATATTTCTCAAGCAATGCATTAAAGCAATTATCATACAAGGCCATGACAGCATTAAGAGACACACCAACACACCACAAGACAACTTATTCATCTCTAAAATTGATCACATTGACAAATTGCTTAATAAGTGAAATTCTTCAAATTGGATGATCACACAAGTTGTCAAGCATCAAATAAACTTCTCACAAGCATTTAAACATACAATCAAACCCAAATTAAACTCCAATTCATCATCAAACTCATTTTCACTTTTTAAAGAGACTCTTTCATGCAATTTGAAAATTTTGTGAAGTGAAGTTCAAGCAAATCAAGTAGTCTCTCAAGCATAGGCTACTAGCATCCTAATGAGTCCATAGAAACCATCAAACAAGAATTCCCCCAAAATTTTCGAAATTCCAAATTCTCAAGAACCCTAATTCACCAAAGTTCAAATTCATGCAATCCTAGAGTGAAATTGGTGATGGGTGTTCATCTAAACAACTTTGGGGAACATTCTCAAGCATTATCAACAAGAAATCAAGTCTAAATTTGAAGTTCAAAAATTTGCACTTTTCAAACTCGAAAATCACTAAGGGATTTGAGAGTTTTACCTTGATTTGTTGATGTATGGATGGAGTAGAAGCTAGAGGATGAAATAGAGCCTTAGAAATGATGAAAAATGAGCTTAAAAACTTGGAAAACCGAGTTTATTTGAGAGATGAGTGAGTTTTTGAAATTCTCTTGAAATATTTCTTTCCAAATCGCCAAAGAGAGTGAAGGAGAGAGAGGAAATCGCGTTGGAGAAGAAGAATGGGGAGGAAGTGGGACCCAGTTGGTCAAAATCGATTTTTTTAAGTGGAAATCCGGGTTAAGTCCGGTTTTGAAAACCGGTTTCGGGTTAGAGAACTTACCTGGGAAGACGCTCGCGGTCCGGGCCAAGCCGCAAACTAGACCGCGATAACGCTCGCTCGTCTAGAATCGTTGCTCGCGGTCCGGGACAAGCCGCGAGCTAGACCGCGAACTTGCCCGAGTCGGGGGAATTGAGTCCTCGCGGTTTGGCTTATACCGCGAGCTAAACCGCGATCCGTCTCGGTGTGCTTTCGATTCACGCTTGCGGTCTGGGCCAAGCCGCGAGCTAAACCGCGATTGGCTGGTCCGAGCTCAGGCAAGTCCCAATCGTTCCAACAACCTGTCTTTGACCAATTCTATCACCTGAAAACATGAAAAACTAAAGGAGAACTTCAAAAATAACAAG
Organism: Orychophragmus violaceus; assembly: GCA_030180135.1. Lineage (NCBI taxonomy): Eukaryota > Viridiplantae > Streptophyta > Magnoliopsida > Brassicales > Brassicaceae > Orychophragmus > Orychophragmus violaceus. The sequence continues at coordinate 89,877,539 of CM058231.1, forward strand.
AAAATCATCATATGTACAAGGATAAACATGGGAATGTCTCCCAAGTGCGCTTTTGTTTAAAGTCGGTAAGCTCGACTTTTCAAACCGTGTTTTTAGGCGGTTGGAGGGCTAGAGAGTGGAACCGAGGTCCCTTCCTCTATAGCCTCTGAAGCGGAGTAATGCTTGAGGCGTTGACCATTGACGGTGAACTCTTCTTCTGACTTTCCCCAAAGGACAACTGCTCCATAGGGCCTTACCTCCTTTACTTTGAAAGGTCCCGACCATCGAGACCTGAGCTTCCCGGGAAACAGCTTCAACCGGGAGTTAAACAGAAGCACAAGATCACCTTCTTTGAACTCTCTCTTTAGTATCAGCTTGTCATGGAAGAGCTTGGTTCTTTCTTTGTAGATCTTTGAGCTTTCAAAAGCCTCAAGTCTTATCTCATCCAATTCATTAAGCTGAATCAATCTCTTCTCAGTTGCGGTTTTGATGTCAAAGTTCAGCAACTTGACAGCCCACATAGCTTTATACTCAACCTCAACTGGTAGATGGCAAGACTTCCCATACAGCATATTGAAAGGAGTGGTTCCAAGGGGAGTTTTGAATGCTGTTCTATAAGCCCACAAAGCATCATCAAGCTTCTTGGACCAATCTTTCCTTGAAGCTCCAACAGTCTTCTCTAAGATAGCCTTGATTTGCCAGTTGGACACTTCAACTTGTCCACTTGTTTGAGGGTGATATGGAGTTGCTACCTTGTGCTTAACTCCATACTTCTTCAAGAGGCCTTCAAACAACTTGTTGATGAAATGAGATCCTCTATCACTAATCACTACTCTTGGAACTCCAAACCTCGGGAATATTATGCTTTTGAAGAGCTTGATTACAACCTTAGAGTCATTGGTGGGGCTTGCCACTGCTTCAACCCATTTGGATACATAATCCACAGCCACCAATATGTAGTTGTTCCCATAGGAGGATGGGAATGGTCCCATGAAGTCTATTCCCCACACATCAAACACTTCTACCTCCAGAATTGGGTTCTGAGGCATCTCATTCCTCTTGCTTATGTTTCCCTTTCTTTGGCATGGGTCACACCTTGAGATGAAGGTTTGAGCATCTTTGAACATAGTTGGCCACCAAAAACCAGCTTGAAGAGCCTTTTGAACAGTCTTGAATGTGGCAAAGTGACCTCCATAAGGTGATCCATGACAATGTAATAGGATCCCTTCCACCTCCTCATCTACTACACATCTTCTGTAGAGTTGATCTTTGCATAAGGTATAGAGATATGGCTCATCCCAATAGTACCTATTGACATCCCGAAAGAACTTCTTTCTTTGGTAGCTGTCAAGAATTGGAGGTTCTTTCCCACAAGCTAAGTAGTTTACAAGATCAGCATACCATGGCTCCTTATCATCAAGAGAATTAACCTCTTCCAACTTCTGACTTGTATCATGAGCTTCCCTCACAACTTTGACAGCCATAAGTTGCTCCTCCGGAAGTGAATCATCAATGGGAACACTATCTTCAATTCGCAGCCTAGAAAGATGATCTGCCACTCCATTCTCTATACCCTTCTTATCCTTAATCTCAAGATCAAATTCCTGCAGCAATAGAATCCATCTCAGAAGTCTCGGTTTAGCATCCTTCTTTGCCAACAGATACCTTAAAGCCGCGTGATCTGTATACACTATCACTTTGGAACCCACTAAGTAGGATCTGAACTTCTCAAAAGCAAAGACTACAGCTAGGAGCTCTTTCTCGGTTGTAGCATACTTCACCTGTGCATCATCTAAAGTCCGGCTAGCGTAGTAGATCACATGCAGCTTCTTGTCTTTCCTCTGCCCCAGAACTGCTCCAACTGCATAATCACTTGCATCGCACATGATCTCAAAAGGCAAATCCCAGTCAAGAGCTTGTACAATTGGAGCACTAATCAAGGCTTCCTTAATCTTGTGGAAGGCATCCAAACACTCCTCGTCAAACACAAAGTCAGCTTCCTTACACAGCAAACGAGTGAGTGGCCTAGCAATCTTGGAGAAGTCCTTGATGAACCGTCTGTAAAAACCAGCATGACCCAAGAAACTTCTGATCCCTCTAACTGAGTTTGGTGGCTGAAGACTTGTCATAACCTCTATCTTGGCCTTGTCCACCTCAATACCCTTCTCTGAAATCTTGTGACCCAACACAATTCCTTCTGTCACCATGAAATGGCACTTCTCCCAATTGAGCACCAAGTTTGTCTCCTCACATCGCTTCAGTACCCTGCACAAGTTCAACAAACAAGAGGAGAACGAAGAGCCATACACAGAGAAATCATCCATAAAGACTTCTACAATGTCCTCGATAAGATCTGAGAAAATAGACATCATGCACCGCTGGAAAGTAGCTGGTGCATTACACAAGCCAAATGGCATCCTTCGATATGCGAAGGTACCATAAGGACAAGTGAATGTCGTTTTCTCCTGATCATTGGGATGTATCGGGATCTGAATGAACCCACTGTACCCATCGAGAAAACAGTAAAAAGGGTGGCAAGCAAGCCTTTCTAACATCTGATCAATAAAAGGCAAAGGGAAGTGATCTTTCCTAGAGGCTGCATTGAGTTTCCTATAGTCTATGCACATCCTGTGTCCTGTGATGGTCCTAGTGGGGATTAGCTCATTGTTATCACTTTTTACTACAGTAATCCCTCCCTTTTTCGGGACACAGTGCACGGGAGAGACCCATGTGCTGTCCGAAATTGGGTAAATTATACCAGCATCAAGAAGCTTAAGGATTTCTTTCTTTACTACCTCTTTAAGATTAGGATTCAATCTTCTCTGATGTTCAATTGAGGACATAGATTCGTTTTCAAGATGAATCCTATGGGTACATAAACTAGGTGACAGCCCTTTTATATCTTCAAGAGAATAGCTTATAGCCTTCCTAAACTTTTTCAACTCAGTAGTCAAGGCAATCAATTCATCATCACTCAACAATTCATTCACAATGACAGGATAAGTAGAGTTAGGACCAAGAAATGCATACCGAAGCCCCCGCGGAAGGGGCTTTAATTCAACCTTTGGTGCCTTGAGCTCACTCCAGTCATCAGCTACAAGCTGCTTCTTCATACCCTCAGCTCCATAGGCTCCATCAGCTCCCATACCCACTGCGAAGACTTCTATCTCTGTACCAACTGAATCTGATCCCAACTCAATGTACTCAACCTCTCCTTGCAAAGGCTTGTGTGAATCAAGAGCTCTCATGTAAGCCCAACTCTCATCTTGAAGATAGCCATACTCCCCACATTCCTTTGTTAGAGCCACTTCCAATGGATCACTCATATTCAACTCTTCAAGAAGTTCATCAGCTAGCATATCCATAGTCTCAATATAGAACATTTGCCCTTCTATGGTTGGCTTCTTCATCACCTTGTTGATGTCAAACTTGAGTACTATGTCTTTTCCCAGGTTGAGATCAATCTTCCCTTTCTTGACATCAATGATAGCACCAGCTGTGGCAAGGAATGGTCTCCCAAGAATAAGAGGATCCTTTGGTTCTTCATCCATCTCTAACACAATAAAATCTGTTGGAACCTCAAATCCTCCCACTTTTACCGGAAGATCCTCTAGTAAGCCAATTGGATATCTAATTGATCTATCAGCCAACACCAAGGAGATCCTACAAGCTTTGTAGGTGGAGAAGCCTAGCCTCTTGGCTACTGAGAAAGGCATTAGACTAGCGCTTGCACCAAGGTCACACAAGCAACTCTCAAATCTGAAGGGACCAATAGCACATGGTAGAGTGAAACTGCCCGGGTCTTCAAGCTTTTTAGGGACAATGCTCCTTTGAATGAATGCACTACACTCATGAGTAAGCATGACCATACCCTGCACCTCCTTAGTTCTTTCCTTAATGGCATCCTTTAAGAACTTGTTGTACTGAGGAACAAGTAGAAATGCATCTATCAAGGGCATTGTGAGCTCTACATTCTTCATCTGTTTTTCAAAAAGAGCCTTATACTTCTCTAAGAGCTGCTTTTTGAATCTGCCCGGAAAGGGTAACTTGAGTTCATAGGGAGGTGGAACAAACTCACTAGCTTTCTTCTTGGGTGCCTCTTCCACTACTTCTTCTACCACAGCCTTTCCCTTTCTCTTGGCAATCTCACATTCACTTTCTCTGTTGAGAGCAGAATTTTCAGAATTCTCCTCCCCCTCTTGAACTTCAATGTCCTCATTGATTTGAGGAATCACCTGAGGTTTGTGAACTTGATGAGGTTGCAGCTCTTTACCACTTCTCAATGTTATGGCATGAATATACTCCTTTGGGTTTTGCTCAGATTTTCCGGGTAGAGTTCCTTGAGGTCTAGAGGTTGAAGCATTTCTGTTCTCCATGTTGGTGACCCTAGATGTCAAACTCTGCAACTCATTCTTCAAATCTCGAACTTCCATAGCTCCTGAGGCTTGTCCCTGAAGTAGTTGCTGCATCATACCCTTCAACTCACTGTCCAAACCTGAAGAAGAAGAGGCTTGTGGCTGTTGTTGATTAAATCCGGGTGGAGGGTATTGTTGCTTTGGGATAAAGGGTTGTTGACTCTGAAACTGTGGTTTATTAGCAAACCCTTGCTGGTTAGTATAAGGGATAAAAGGCTTTTGTTGCTGAGGTTGTTGAAAGCCTTGTTGCCCTTGTTGTGTAGCTTGAGCTTGTGGTTGAGCTTGAGGATAAACCTGATCCTGTGGGTTAGCAACATTGGGGTTTCTGTAAGAGAAGTTTGGGTGATTCTTGTAGTTTGGATTGAAACCCCTATTGAAACCTCCTTGGCCAGCAATGAAATTTATCTCTTCTTGGGTCATATCTCCTTCAACACTGAATAGGACTGGTGTGGAGTCATCATAGTTCTCTACAAAGCTTATTTGCTTTTGGTTGGATGAGATCATCTTGTCTATCTTGTCATTTAGAGACTTTATTTCCTTCTCATACCTCTCATCCATTGAAGATGATCCTCTAGGAGTCCTCTCATAGTCCTCATTGTAATTCCCATCACTTGTAGCCAAGTTCTCAATCAATTCCATAGCCTCATCAACTCCCTTGCCTAGGAAGTGTCCATTACTACAAGAATCCAGCATTGCCCTCATCCTAGGAAGCACTCCCCGGTAGAGGTTACTGAGTAGTGTCTCCTTGGTGAATCCATGGTGGGGGCATTGAGTGGTGAGCTTAGTAAACCTGTCCCAAGCTTCAGCGAAGGTCTCATTGTTTCTTTGCACAAACCCGGATAGCTCATTGCGAAAGCGGGCAGTTCTTGTAGGTGAGAAGAATTTCTTTAAGAAAGCCTTCTTGAGATCTGCCCATGTAGTGATAGACCCTGGAGGAATAGTGCTCTCCCAATCTTTGGCTTTATCTGCCAAGGAGAATACAAAGAGGCGCATCTTGAGACCCTCATCCGTCACACCGTTGAGTCTTGTAGTATCACAGATTTTGTCGAATGTATCTAAGTGCTTCAATGGATCTTCTGAGGAAAGTCCATGGAATTGGTTGTTCTGCACCATATTCATTACCATGGCCCTGATCTCGAAGTTGTTATTGTTCACAGGTGGTGGAATGATACCCCGCCGAATAGCGTTGGTGTCGGGTGTATCGCCATCGCCAATGGCTCTGAAAGGTCTCTCACGATGAACCGGGATCCTGTTTCCCTGTCCATCTCTAGCATCCGCATCCTGGTGATGCTGCTCTTGATGGCCCTGTTGGCCCTGTTGGCCCTGTTCCTGATGATCTTGCTGATGCAGATCCATAGCTGGCTGCTCTAGAGGCTCAAGCTGAGGCTGATCTACTGTTTCCTGCTCCAACCCAAGTCTCTCCAAATGCACAGCTCGTTCTAATGCTCTTCTCTCTCGTGCTAACTGTCTTTCAAGTGCTTTGATGTCTGAAACCCGCGCAACTAAGTCTGTTGGTCCTCTGCTCCGCAAGTTCATACACCTGACATCAAAGAGAAATGAAGAAGCAAAGTTAGTAACTCTGACTTAATCTAAAGAGGAAATGAAATCAAGTTGATCTATCCTTAGTCCCAAATCGGCAACGGCGCCAAATTGATACTAGGATTTTATCGGATTAAAAGAGGTATCAATTCTCTTAACCATCGCTTAGTAAGAGGATCGAACCAATCCGGGACAAGACTAAACCAACAAGAATGCACAAAACCCTATTAGCTAAGCCAAACTCAAATTTAATAAGGAAACTCTAACAATTCTAAGTGCAATTACTCAAAGACAAAGCAACTAAGCTAGCAAGCAAACAATCACTAATTGAAATAAGAGACAAGACAATCAAATAAGGAAAGCAAGGGTTATGAGTTAAGGTCAATGGACTAAGGGACTAGGGATGATCTTGGGATGTCTATCAAGCCTCAAACAAGCCAATCTACTAGCAAGAACACATAAGTTAATTAGCCTAATCTCTTAGAGCTAACCTCATTGCTTAATCCTAATTCAAGAACAAACTCTCGTTTGTGAAATGGGATCAAACAAGCATTCAATCAAGTTCTAAGAAGCTAATAATCACTCTAGACATTCATTCCCATGAGCTAGAATGTGAAAACTCTATCTAAGCTATAACTGGAATTTCAACAAACACTTGGTGGGCATGAAATCCTAAACATCCTAGTTCAACTTGATCAAGGTCAAATAGGCATTAAGCACACTTAGATAGAAGAGATTTAAGAAATATTAAACACTAGACACCCCTTAATCATCCCTAATCACACTAATCCTACCTAACCCATAAACCCTTTGGGAAACTACTCACTAATCATCATTTGATCCACAAAATCTAAAGAGATAGAGTAAATCATTGAGGATTAGAGAAAGATGAAAGATTTAAACAAGAAATCTCAAAAGAAGTACTTAGATTATGAAAAGATTAAACTTTGTTCTTACAAAAGGCTTAGAATCAAAAACAAAGCTTAAGATCCCCAAAATGAGGGTTTTTGGCTTATAAATGAACAGTGTTTCGAAACCGGGTCAACCCGGAACAAACCGGGTATTGACCCGGATCCATTGGGCGAAATTGGTCAAAGTTGAGCAGGTCAACGGTTCAGGGGTGCCTCGCGGTTTGGAGGCTAACCGCGAGCCAAGCCGCGTTAACGCCCGGCTTGATTTCATCGTCTCTCGCGGTCTGGTCCTCGGTCGATGCTCCAACCGCGGCGATCGTGTACGATGGGTGGGTGGCTCTCGCGGTCCACCTTCCAACCGCGAGCTAACCCGCGATGCGTCCCGTTCTGGATTCGACCATCACTCGCGGTTTGGCACCGACCGCGAGTCCAACCGCTAGTTGCTCCTAAATCGACCACTCCTTGCATTTCTCCACACCTCATCATCTCCAAATGCTCCAAATTTCCACAATAGCTCCTTTTGCACCTAAAAACAACCTAGAACACACCAAAACAAACCAAGACACAAATTCCTAGTCCTAGATGCCTAAACTCTAAATGCAACACAAAGAAACAACAAAGGAAGGGAACAAGACAAGGAAAAGAAGATGAATCAAGAACAAACACTAACTTAAATGCATGAAAATATAGACATATCAACCACCCAGCGGTTTGGCCGGCGGCCAAAACGAGACCACAAGCTTCAGGAGAAAAGCACGACGTAATGCCGTGTGTACAGCGGTTCAGCTAGCGGACAGGATGAAACAGCTGGAAACCCAGCGGTTTGGCCAGCGGCCAGAATAAAATAGCAAGCCAGAGAAGAAACTTCACCAAAATTACCATTTTGCCATCTCGACCCTTTCTTGTATAAAAACTCTTTTATGGGTCTTTAAGACCCTAAGCTACCTAAGCCTTAGATTTATTTTGTCTTATGTTTTTTTTATGATTTTAGAACTTGTAAACCTTTGTTTTAAAGTTTAATTAAGTGTTTCTCTTAATCTTTTTTTTTTTTTTATGATTTCTCATATCTCTTTTATGATTAGGGAGTAGAGTTTTGGGGTTTTGTGGATGGGGTTTATTTAGGTGGTTTGTGTGATGATTAGTGATGTTTATAACTTGATTATGAATGATCCTACTCTAATTGGTTGTGCTCTATTCTAGGTTGTAAGGAATTGTTGAATCTAGATGTTAGACTTTTTCATGCTCGAAAAGTGTTCGATGAAATGCTTGAATGAACTCTTTAGAGGATTTTCACATCTTAGCCTAAGAGATTAGATGTCTAAGGTGATTATTGGTAATGAGAACTTGATATGATTGCTTGTTTGTCTCTTAATCACAAATGAGAATTTGATATTGATTGGAGATTAGACAAAGGGATTAGTGCCAAGATATTGGATTAGTCTAATGATTAGTGTTCCTAGCCACTACAAGAAAAATGCACATTGATAGCGTCGTGAAAAAGCTATAATATGCCTATTACAAAGTTTTATTGTTGGCCATGACATGAGGAGCTATCTTAGACCCCCCTCTTACAATAGCGTAAATTTCTCATGCTATTATATCGTGATCTATTATAGCACGAATTTCTTTGCCATAATATTCTTAATAATAATAACATATTATTGCTATGTCATATCTTATAATGGCTTTTTTATTTCGCTCTAATATATGCGAGCCATATTCAAGATTTTGAGCCGAGCTGAGCCGAACCATATTAAAATAATATTATATATTTTATATAAAAAATTATATTTACTATTTTGTTTTTAGAAGTTGATTTTATTAATAACCCAAAACATGTTGTTACACCAATATTAAGTACATATGTTCTTCTAACTAAACATCCTACGGCAAAACAAGAAATTCTATGATCTACTCCGTCTTTTTAAGCTGCACTTCTTCCATTATTGCGGTACTCCGTCCATGGGAAAACCCTTTGATGCCAAACCGTCTCTGGATTTCTCTGGATTCTATACACGGAGCAGAACAAGTTTCCCAAGCTTTTCTCTTGTTGCAGTCTCCATCCGCATTCCGTCTAAGAATAGAAATTCCACCGTGAGTGCTTATGTCGGAAGCAGTCAACATCTTGTAGACAGCGTGGACATGGAACCTGGGGGTAGAGAAGGAGGCGCCACTTTCTCCATTGCATTCTCCATTGGTGTGTTCATCAACCAGAAAAACAAACCCATGAGCACATGTATGTATCACAGAAATAAACAATACCTAAATCAGCAGTCAACAGTTAGAAAGTTAACCTTCAGATATAGGACTTGTGAAGTCATCAGATGTTTCTCAAACCCATAAAAGAAACTCAGCAGAAAAAGAGCATTTAGTTAAACCAGCTAGAAAAAACTGCAGTAAACATAGCCATGGATCTCATAAAGTTATTGCATCAACCCTTTCACATAACCAGCTGTTGTTCATCCGATTAAGTTTTCCTGTCAATCAAAGACAAAATAATTAGCCAAAAGATAAATATCCAAACGACATTTATGTTATGTGTGAACATCAACAAGAAACGTTTTAAATGGTAAATATGTAACCTTTGGATTTCATCGTTGAGCAGGTGATTCTGTAACATTGGGAGGATTTGAGAAGCATCGCTAGACAATGATTCCCAAGACCAGCATGTATTATCACAGAGGTCAGCACTTTATCGTTTTACCTCCTTTATCTTAATCTTATATCTGGTGTCTGCAACGTCACTAAAACCACATATCAAACCAGACAAAAGGTCAACTCAGATTGGTCTCTCGAGAGTTTGAAGAAAGAGGTAAAGCAAGAAATATAGCTGTGATGGGAAGACCAAGAGAGCTTGAAACGAATATGTCTCTGTAACAGGGGAAATCACCTGAAATTCCGATTGAGACGAGGGGATTGACAGCTTATCCTGCTCCAAGCCCTTCGTCTCGAGGGCCTAGTTTTCTTCTGCTTCAACGCCTTTCTGGTGTCTCTCAAGTTTTAGCCGGAGCAGGATCTATGACTGTCATGAATATTGAGAGATTAAGCAAGAGCCTAGTGAAGGTTAGTGAATCATAAAGCCAACATTATAAGGCACAACACAACACATCTAAACATGTAATAATACACTAAAATATGATAACCAAAAACACAATGGTTAAGTTTTTCTTACAAGTCCAACAAGGTCGGATACATAAGAGACTGTTGCACCAGAAGCAGCACCAAGGTATAGAACTTTAGCACCAGGTTTCTACATTGAAACGAATATAAACAATCAATGTATGAACAAGTATCAAAACCCTTTGCAATGAACTCTCCTGTGTGTCAGTGTGGCTCCACAATCACTTTGCTGCCTCCCTTCATTCCTCCACGACCACCGGGTCCTCCTCTACCACAATCTTTAGAGCTTTGAAACCCCAGACAAATAAACAGACCATGGAATAAGCGAACTAGATTAACAAAACTTCATACAAATTATTCACTCATATTACAGGCATTCAATATTAGGAATACAACCTATCTGACAGAAATTTACTAGATATCTCTATATCTTTCACCACGGTAAGATTCAAAACCAGTTCCAACCTTCCAAGTGCAGGCAAACACAATCTAGTATTCTCTAGAGCTACGCCAATCTTATAACAACAGAACTACTATGGGATCTTACCACTCAGCCTTGTCTGGTTCCATCTTAACAACCTCAGCAAACCCAGAAGTGCATCTTCAGGCTCAGTCTCAACCATCCCTTTAAGAAAGAAAAGACACTAAGATTATAACCATAACAGAAATTGAGAATACAAACATCATAATCGAACGCAAAAGAACCTTTAACCTTGTCAAACGTCAGCCGTAACTGGTGACTATAAAGGCATTGATTGGGCGTATCATGAAGTGTGTTAAGGAACAGGGATGGAACAAGATGGGATTTGTCCCTCTTATATAACAGGAGATAAATATCTCAGGGCCCATCGAAGATTTGATACTGAGAAATGTGTGGCCACACTCAAACGAGGTGATTGTCAGTCATTTGTCTTGTCAGTATAAATTGGAGTTCGATGAACATGATATTGGCTTAATAAGGATTACACAGATCTTTCCTTATGCCAGATCGAGATATAGTGACGAAGGGATTATGGGAATAGATGATTCCAGTACAAGTTCACGTTGTTGGGAATGTCCTGAAATCACACTTGTAATCACTCTAGAGATAGTTGTGTTGTCGAGATTAGACATTCATACAATACTAGATGGTCATAATGCTTTGCTAGAAACCACTTGTGATATGTGAGTTGTGAACTCATTACTAGTATTATATGAACCTACAGGGTCACACACCTAAGCAAACTGGATGTACTTCATGTGGGAATGATCATTAATGTAATGATCAATAAATGTGTCTTTGATACACATTTATATGCGTGTTTTGAGAGTGTGTCGACCGACGCTAAAGTAGTGTCGATCGACACAAGAGTCTAATCGGTGTGTGTCGATCAACACAGTTAGGTTTTACTCGTGCATATATATACGAGATATATGAGACAAGAGTGGCATAGCCGTCAGTCGTAAAAAAGGAACCTAAAACTCAGAAACAAACACGTGAATCCTAAAGAGATCCGATCTCCCGGCACTAGCATCCCGGCGGATTCCAGTTTGTGTGTGTGTGGATACCCGTAGAGGTGCAGCACTTGAGGCGCTCCTGATCTCGTGTTCCTGACCATATTTCCGCTGACTGTATTCGAGGTAAACACGAGGTACTCTTTAGATTTAATCAAAACAGTAAACTCGAGATCCGGGCTATGAACTTGCCAGGTTGTTTAATAGAGATTAATCAGCACCAAGTTCCAACACACGTACCTTCGGTAGTGGTTCTGGCAGGTGTTAACCTATGGAGTGACGTCTGTAGGTGTGTGGTCCGGAGAATATGGGGTCGTGTCCTAGGGGACAGCATGGAAACTCGGGTTGCCAGGGGTAACTTGAGTCACCGCTTATCGATGGACGGAGAACGGTGTCCTAGTCGTTGGACTTTGTATTATCGTCTAGGAGTCGTGGGAGGTTTTAGCTACCGTGGCGGCAGCTAAGTATTCTCGTGGAAGTCAACGAGTTCGCAAAGTGGGCCCAAATGGTGTGGAGTTGTGTAGTGCCGCGATTGATAGAACGAGTCTAATCAAGAACATGTGCTGCAGTGTTCTCGATTCCCTTCGTTGATGATTGTGTTGTTATTTGAATGCTTCTGTGTTGTGGAGCTCATCACGTCTTGGTAGCACGTGATCGGCTATTATACTTGATTGTTATTTTGGGTTTGGGCGGGATTAATAGATTGTTAGCCGCCTTTAGTTGGGAGCCGTCCCACTGGGTAATCTTAGATTACTCATTAGACTCTTTTGTGTGTTTTCATGTTTGGCGTAGCTCGGCGGACGCGTAGGACACTCGGAGTAGTCTCGGGTTGGCATTGGGTATCGGTTATTACGCATTTTGACTGTACTTTCGGTTTCGTATTTTGTTGGAACGTTCCGCTAAATGTTTTGTATTAGACCGTATATTGTTATGAATAAGATTTATATTTTTCAAGTAATACAAACGAAATAATTCCCTGATATACGGTTTCGTCCGAACCGAACATAAATCGTGGAAGCGGTAAAGGTTGCAAAGCCTCGTATCATGGAAACGAGGTAAACGGAGTCAAAGATAGTTTGGTTCGAGAGTTTGGCTCAAACCATATTGTCTCTGGCTTTCGTATTGTGACAAACTCTTCTCATATGCCTGCTTGGGTTCGATTGGTCATGTTCTTGTTTGATTGTTGGCCGGTCAGCTCGTCGGTCAGCAGAAAATGGGAAGTGGGCATTACACTTTGCCAATGGGATTTTATGTCTAAGGTGTTTAATAGTCAAATGAACTTGTTTTGCATGCTTAATTGATTCTTGATCACAATTGATAAATTTTTCTTGATTAGGAGTTGATTAAAGGGATCTTTGCTTAGAGATAAGACTGATCTAATGTTTCAAGTTCTAGACTAAGCATTAAAGCTTGCTTGAATGGTTTAATTATTGATATTGAATGCGATCTCTTGTACTTTGATATTGAGAAATGATTATTTCTTGATTGGCATAGAGTTAATTGCATGAGAGTGTAATTAGCTACTTGTAGGATCATTTAACCTTCCTTATTTGTTTGTGTAATTGATTGGCACTTTGATCAGATCATCACTTGATATATTTAACTCATTGACCTCATCTCTAGGACTCTCTTTATCTTATTGCCTTACTTGTTGTTATCTTCTTTGTTCAATTTGGTTTTCTAGTTATTAAAATTGATTTATTTGGCTTAGATAGTTTTGTTGTATGTATTCCATTTGGCAAGACTCACACCCATTGGATTGATAACCTTGAATACTAAAATGATTAATATAGTGTTTTGAGTTGATTGATATAACAAGAACTGAAAAACTCTTATATCAGGAGCTGGAGGGCATTTCAAGAAAGATTGTCCCAAGAAGGGACAATCAAGCAGATCTAATGTAGAAGCAAGCATAGACCTAGATCAATATGATGGTTCAATCGTCTTGACAGCATCCAAGAGATCCTCTAGAGATGAATGGGTTTTAGACTCTGGATGCTCATATCATTTTATCTTCAGGAAGGATCTCTTCTTTGACATAGAAGAAGTTGATAGAGGAAATATCCTAATGGATAATGATACCTATTGCTATTGGAAAGCTTGAGATTGTTAACTACAACAACACAATTGTTGTATTAACAAAAGTCAGATACTCAGCTACTGCTATAAGGAATCTGATCTCCCTAAGACAATTGGAGTCACAAGAATGTTGGTTTTAGTCAACATGTTAAAATTATTTATGAAGTAGAAGGAAGTGTTAGCTGGTGATTATAAAGATATTCTCTACATCTTAGATGGGAAGCCAATTGAACCTCAAGTAAATGCAGCAGTCAAAGCAGTTGACAAGACGTCTATGTGACACAACATATTAGGTTACATGAGTGCAAAGGGTTTATAGATTCTTTTTAAGAAAGAGTTCATAAAGGCTGGTGAAGTTTCAGAGCTAAAACACTGTGAATTATGTGTTCTTGGAAAATTTCACAAGAGTTCATTCAAGAAAGGAAAACATACATCCAAAGAACAATTGTAATATGTGCACTCTGACCTATGAGGCTCTCCAAACGCCACTCCTAGTTTGACCAAGTGTCATACTACATTAAATTTGTGGATGACTTCTCCAAAAAATCATGAATTTATTTCCTCAGGACCAAGGACGAAGCTTTTGAGAAGTTCATAGAATGGAAAGCTTTGCTAAGAATCAAAGTGGGAAGAAATTGAAGGTGTTAAGGATAGACAATGGGCTTGAGTACAAGGTGTTTGATGATCATTGTAAAGCTCAAGACATTGTCAGGCACAAGACCTGCCCATACACCCCTCAGCAAACTAGGATAGCAGAAAGACTTAATCGGACTATACTAGAGAAGGTAAGAAGTCTGTTAAGTGAAACAGGTTTGGGAGAAGCTTTATGGGCTGTTGCTGCTTCTACTGTTGTTTACATGATCAATAAATCTCCATCGGTTTTAATAAACTTTTAAGTGCCTAAGTGCCTGAGGAAGTCTGGATTGGAAGGAAGCATGTATACTTGTATATGAAAAGATTTGGGTGTCTGGCTTATTTCCATGTTGATCAGGGAAAGCTCAAACCCCGAGCAAAGAAAGGGGTATTTGTTGGGTATCCTGAAGGAGTTAAAGGATACAAAATATGGAGTTCTAAAGATAGGAAATGTGTGACAAGTCGGGATGTCATATTTCATGAGGAGATTGTTTACAAGTATTTTCATAAGTTCTATGAAATTTTGAATAGAGAAATGAATGTTAAAAGAAAGGAGAAGATCTCTTTTAACATTCCAACTAATGAAAGTCAACAAGAAACAAAGGGTCAAGAAGGACAACCTTCAGGTGAAGGTGGAGCTATTTCAGATGAAGAAGTAGCTGATGATCCAGAAGAAGGATCATAAGAAGGAGATGGCTCTCCTAATCCCCAAAGTCATATACGCTCTCCTAATCCCCAAAGTCATATACTGGCTAGGGATAGGGAAAGAAGAATGATCAAGCTACCAAGCAAGTTCGCGGATTAGGAAGTAGCTGCCTATGTTCTTCTTATGGCTGAACTCATAGAGAATGATGAACCAAGATCTGTTCAGGAGGTTATGAAATGAATTTATAATAAACAGTGGAAAGGAACTACTTATGAAGAAATGCACTTTTTAGAAAGTAATGCGACTTGGAAACTAATTGACACGCCAAATGGACAGGGGACAATTTGTTGTAATGGGTATTCAAACTAAATCTAGGAGTACCAGACGTAGAAGAACCAAAGTTCAAAGCATGTCTGGTAGCTAAGGGGTATTCTCTAATCGAAGGGATCGATTACAACAAGATATTTTCACCAGTGGTTAAACATACAACTATCTGGTTAATGCTTCCAATGGTGGTAAACTTTGATTATGAGTTGGAGTAGTTAGATGTTAAAACAACGTTTTTACATGGAAATCTGGAGAAAAGAATACTAATGGATCAACCAGAAGGATATAAAAAGGGTGATAAAGTCTATCTACTTCAAAGATCCCTGTATGGATTGAAAAAATCTCCACGGCAATGGAATCTCAGGTTCGATCAGTTTATGAAGTCTCAGGGATATTCAAGGAGTTCTTTTGACACTTGTGTATATTATAAAAGCTATGATCAAGAAAGCTTTATATATCTTCTACTATATATAGATGATATGTTAGTTGTTTCTAAGGATCCTAAGGAGGTTAAGAGGCATAAAGACCTACTGAGCAAGGAGTTTGAAATGAAAGACCTAGGACCAACAAAGAGGATCATAGGTATGGACATTGTTAGAGACAGGGCTAATGGGGTTTTAGTCTTATCTCAAGAAGCATACATCAAGAAGGTTCTCAAGAATTTTGGTATGGAGGATTCTAATCTGTACAGACTCCTATGCGTTGTCATTTTAAAATATCTTGCACTAAAGATGAAGATAAAGCTCAAGAAGAGATATAGATGAAGAACATACCTTATTCTAGTGCAGTTGGCAGTGTGATGTATGCAATGGTTGGGTCGCGTCCTAACATTGCTCATGCGGTGGGTCTAATTAGCCAGATGGGTTCTAAGATACTTAAAAGGTACTTCTGATTTCAAGCTAACATTTACATAATCAGAAACATTTGAAGTAAAAGGCTATTGTGATAGCGACTATGCATCTGACCTGGATAGAAGAAGATCCATCACCAGATATCTTTTCCAACATGTGGTAATATGGTTAGTTGGCGATCTGGTCTGCAACAAATAGTAGCCTTGTCAACAATAGAGGCGGAATATATAACTTTAGCCGAAGCAACGAAGGAGGCTATGTGGTTAAAGAGAATTACCAGTGAGCTCGGGGTTCCTCGGAATTCGGTTGACATGTTCTGCGACTCTGATATGTCATGGTTTTTATAGGTTTTAAACCATGATATAGTTGTATATATTGAGTCTTTAACCTGATTTTTAAAGTCTATTGAGTCTTCTACAGGTAGGCTTGCGTTTGGAGCAAAAGCTGGAATTATAGGACGTTTCTGGTGATTTGTGCAACGAGATGAAGTTGGTGTCTTGGCCACGACTGGATGTCGACCGACACTAACCTTGATGTCGGTCAACACTTAGAGCGACTGAGAGTTGAAGATATGTTTTGAAGAATTGCAGAATTGCCCAGAAGTTTCCCTAATTCTAATTTAGCCTCAAAACGTGTTTAGTGGTTTTTTAATTAGGTTTTTGAGAGCAGACTCATTACGCTATCTTTTCATCTTGTTCTTACTTTTTCTTTCTTTGGAGATTGAGAGATTTTGGCTAGGGGCTGATTCTTGCTACTTGTAACCTTGAGAGAAGGATTTCGAACCCCTTTACTTTTATCTATTCAATCTTTGGTTTTCTATTCAATGATGTGTTGTTTAACTGATAGTATGTCTGAGTAGTAACCTAGTTAGATTTAGGAATTCTCACAAGGTTTTTATGAAAGTTTGATAACTGATTTATTAGGGTTCACCATCTGTTTGTTCATCGCCTAAGTTGTGCTTAATACTAAATTATGGATTGATCACCTAGGGTTTAGATCTGAGATAATTGACAATAGCACGAGAGTGTGAGTTATAATCTGAATAAACTTAGTGTGAGCAATTTGACTAGATACAAAGAGATTTGGTTTAGGAAAATTGTGAACCGATAGAACTTGTTCTTAATGCTTGTTTAGAACTCTAGGATCACAAAAAGATTTGGATCGCTAGGTTGATAGATATAGAAATAATCACATTGTGTTTATATTTCTTGAACCTGTGTTTAATCTGAATCTGGTTAGTTAAGTGTCTAGCATTGCATAATTCGCGAGAACTTCCTAAGTCTAGCGCCTTTCTCCTATTGAAAACACCTTCCTGTTTACTTGCTTTTTGTTTACTGCTTTCTTGAATTGATTTAGCTTAACTTGACAACATATAATCTATCGTGTGACCGTGAGTCCTTGTGGATTCGATACCCTAAGTACTACATTCGCATATCTGTGCACTTGCAGTAGTATAGGGATAATTCTTGACTTATCAAGTTTTTGGCACCGTTGTCGGGGACTCAACTGAGTTCGTGATAGATTTTGTTTTAGAGTTTAGTCTAAGTCGTTTTTATTTCTTTTGTTACTGATTTTTCTCGGTTTGCTTGTTTTGTTGCTGCAGGAATTCACAGACGCATCCAGTGTCGACCGACATCCTCTTTAGTGTCGCTCGACATCGACCTCGAAACAGTGTTTTGAAGTCAGTGTATGCCTAGTCTAAATACCGAAGCAACCAGAGCGAAGAACTTTTGAACCTCGGACTTGAGGAGCTTGCTAAACTAGAGAGAACGAACAGAAAGGGTCAGAGAACAAGAATGATGAACAATCGTTTGATTTTGAGACCAGATGCTGAAGGAGTTATGAGAGACCAACAGAACAACACCTACAATGATCAGGGGCAAAGGATTGATGCTGAGGGACGAGTGATCCCTGAACTTGAACCTGAACAGCCTCAAGGTCAGAGGCAGATGGTTAATGCTGAGAGGACTCTTGCTGACTACAACCGTCCCGATGAGTTTTATGCTAGCCGGTCAGCAATTGTTCCTCCACCTTTTGAGAGGAATGACTTTGAGATCAAGACTGTCTATTACTCTATGCTGAGACAGCACCCCTTCCATGGTCTCCCACATGAGCAACCCATGGACCCTATTGAGGATTTTGAAGCCTTCATCACTGGAATAAAGTACAACGGGGTGGATTATGACTTCCTTTATCTGGAGCTTTTCCCATATTCTCTCGCTGGAGAGGCTGCTGCTTGGCTGAAGCAACTTCCACTTGGGAAGTTGACTACTTGGGATGGCGTGAAGAGAGAGTTCCTGCGATACTTCTATGATGACGCTCGCTCAGATCAGCTCAGACAAGATCTTATGACATTCATTCAGGGACCTACAGAGCCACTCAAGTCAGCTTGGGTAAGGTTTAAGATGTACCAACGAGATTGTCCTCATCATGGATTCTTTGAAGTTCAGCTGCTGGTAATTTACTTCAGATGTGTGGATCTCTGGTACCATTCTGCATTGAATGCTGCCAGCAATGGTAACTTCAACACAAAGACTCCCGAGTAGGCTAGAGTGTTGATTGAGAACTTGGTGAGTAGCAACAACACTAAGACTGCAGATCAGAGGAGGAAAGAATCTGGTGGAAAGATGGATCACATGCAGATTTCTGAGATTAAGAAGCAGCTGGATGGTGTTCACAGCTTGTTGATTGGTAAGAAAGTTGTTCACTTTGCTCAGGACGTTGAAGTGTTTGAGGTTGAAGAAGGCTGCACTGAAAAAGATGTGAACTACATCAATGGTTCTGGATTCCAAGGAAACAGGTTTGGGAATCATCAAGGCAACAAGTTCTTTAATGGTGGACAGAAGAGTGCTTTCACAAACAATCAAAACTCTTCTGGGTATGGTCAGAATGCTGATTACCAGACGCCTTTTCAGCAGAACAACTCCTATCAGAGGACCTACAAATCATCTTCATATCAGACACCTCCTGCTACCAATGCTCGTGAGAGAAAGCTGGAAGCTATGATGGAACAGTTGCTGGAAGGTCAGACAAATACCATTGTGTACTTCAACAAGAAGCTTGATGCTGTGTATGAAGATCTGAATGGGAAGTTTGAGTCTTTGAGTACTCACATGAAGCAACTGGACACACAAGTGCACCAGATTTCAAGCTCAGTCAAGGGAAAGAATGTCATAGACACCCACAATGCTTGGTCAGTTCAGATTGATGATGGGTCAAGTCAAGGAGAAAATTTTGAGATTAAGACTGCTGAACTCGACGAGGATAGTGAAAAACCCGAGACTAAAATCCCAATGTCGGTCGACATCGACTTTGATGTCGGTCGACATCCACTTTCAACAGGGATTTCGAGTGTTCATGACGAATGGAAATCGACCTTAACCGATTTTGGAGTCGACATCAAGGGTGAATCAGTCAATGTCGACCGACATCAGTTCAACTTCGGTCGACATCAAGAGCGTGAGGAGCCAGATTTTCCAACATCTTATGCTATTGTTGAAGAAACAGACCATGAGCCTCATGTACCTTTCCCTAAGGTATCTGTGAAGTCTCAACAAGAGCTTGGTGAAGCTAAACAACTGGGAGTGATGGATAAGAAGTTGAAATAAGATCCACAAGTTGATACTTCACCCTATCATCCATGTATACAGAGATACTTAGAGATGATGCTGCCTATGGATGAGGTATTGAAGGAATGGGTAGTAGTGCTTCCTAAACAAGTCAGTGACGTGTTACTTAATCAGGTCCCCAAGAAGCTATCAGATCCTGGTGTGTTTTTGTTGAGTTGTTATATCTTTGAGAATGGCTTCAAGCATTCCTTATGTGATATAGGAGCTGCTGGAAATCTCATGCCATACTCTGTGGCAGAGAGACTGGGGATGATAGATTTTTCAAATACTAGGATCTCTCTGGTCCTAGCTGATCAGTCAAGAAGGGTTCCGGAAGGAGTTCTTGAGGATGTCCCGGTCAGAGTTGGAAACTATTTAGTTCCAACAGACTTTGTAGTGCTAAGGTACGATAGTGAGCCGGATGATCCTCTGATATTGGGAAGACCTTTCTTAGCCACAGCTGGAGCAAAGATTGATGTGAGGAATGGAATGATCGATCTCCACCTGGGAGATGAGCCTCTACACTTTGAGATGGATATGCTGCGCAGGCCCAAGATTGATGGTCAAACCTTTAGCATTGAGTCGGAGCAAGAAGCTCAGATCAGTGAGACTTCAGTGTCTTATACTGGAGAAAGGAAGATGGTGGTTTCTCGAGATTCCACTCTAGCATCTTCAGATCTTGCAACTGCTCATAAGCAGAAAGCTCCACACATCAGAGCTCCACCCAAGCAAAGGTATGCATCTCCTAAACCCAAACCTACTAATTTCACTACTATGACTGCATGGAAACATTCTGATGCACCCAAGTTTAACCTTGATCCTAATCCCTCGTTCCTTGGACGAGCTCATGCTGACACTGCTTACTCTCCACCATGGATGAGAAGACTTTCGCAGAGGCACTCACAACCTCTGTCGAAACCATCGAGAGTCTAATTCTCCCATCCAAGTCAAGCTAATGACTTAAAACATGCGCTGAGTGGGAGGAAATGTTGGAATTGTGTCCAGTAATCTCGGTACTGTCTCTAGAAAGTAAGAGTATGTCAATGATCAGACATAAGTCATATAATACTGGGGGTCATGATGGCTTGCTAGAGTCCGCTCATGATCTATAAGTCTTGGACTTATTGCCTTTATTATATGATCCCATATGGGTCACACGCCTAAGCTAACAGGAAAATGTGTTGGAACGGCTTAGCAGAAGTACGGTAAAAGTGCCAGGCATTTGTCGTACTAAGAGAGAGATTAATGGGTCTGATTAAATCCAAGGGATTTAATCAGATTGGTATTTGGGCCCAAAAGCCCAAAAGGAAATAGACAAGTTTTATAATTAAAACTTAAGTCTGATTTTCCTCCAACCCTAAGCCCTAGCCGCGCCTCTCTCTCTCTCTCTCTGCGCCTCCCACAGCTTGGTCTAGCAGCCTCTCTTCCTGACGGTGTGCGTGTGTGAACCTCTGGAGGAGTTATCACTTGGTGGCTCTCTGATCTCTGACCTGTTCTCTCTTTCCGCTGCATAAACAGGTAAAAGGTGAGATCTATATTGTTTCTATTCAAGAGAACCTAGATCTGCATGTTTAGGATCTATTAATCTGATGAATTAAATCAGGATTAACTCCAAAACATCCTTCAGTGGTATCAGAGCCAGGTTCTGGTTTTTCTTGTTTAGAATCAAGTTTAGGATTGTTTACAAGTGTTTTGAATCAATCATTGCTTGAATTTGATTTGTAAAACACTTAAAGAACAAGTTTAAAACCTAAACTAAATCGCATGGACCGATCACAAAATGGATCGGTATGCGACCGAGAGTTGGCCGATCGGATGGTTTTGATGCACGGATCGATCACGGATCGATTGCGTGATCATGGCCGATCGATTGCTTGCGCGCGAGGACCGTGAGATGCTCGGCAGAGACGATCGCAGGTTGCGTGACCGAGCTGATCGCATACATCGATCTCGGATCGATGGTATGGATCGATGCTTGCGTCGCGTCCTGCCCGTCCCGTTGTGACCGAGAGCCGTGCATCGTCCAGCACTGTCCCGTGTGATCGAGGCCGAGCATCGACCCGAACATCGTCCCGTCCCACGCCGTTCATGCTTGCATCGCGTGATGCTTACGGCCGGTTAGGGTTTTGGCGAGTAATGGTTCGGTTCGGTTTAAGGCTCGGTTTAAAATTTTATTAAAATTAAACGTCGCGGTTTAATAAACAGATTTAATAATATTTATTAAGTTCTGGTTAAACCGGGATAAGAAATCCAATGTCGAAATAATTATTGGATTTTGTGCCTAAACCAGGATTTTCTAATTTGATTTGGTTGGACCAAATAAATTGAGAAAATCCGGTTTAGTAAATAACCGGTTGACAATTGTGGTCATCGTAGTAATTAAAATTTGGTTAGACAAATTTTAATGAACCAGACCGGTTATGTCATTTAATTGGACAATTGGGTCATGTCTTGGACATGGACCAATTCTTGGGCCTCGGGCCAAGAAGTTAAAACAATTGGGCCAATTATTTGAGTCTTTCTTCAGATTTAATTTAAAATTTATTTTATAAAATTATAAATCAATTTTAAATTAAAGTTTCCGAAATTTTGAAATTAGAAAGTTTCTTAAAATAGAAGTTTCTAGATTTGCATGTTTTGGATTTTAAGAAATTTCTAAAGTTAGAAAGTTTCCGGTTTTAGAAAGTTTCCAATTTTAGAAAGTTTCCAAAAATAGTAGGTTTCCAAAAATAGAAAGTTTCCCGAAATAGTAATCTTCTATTTTGGGAATGAAATTTTAATAAACCTACGAACCTCAAATAATATCAAGCGTTGGATGTCTTGTCCAGGCTATGTCAGTTGTCGAAGCCCATTCAATTGTATTCATGGCCTTACAGTGTGAGGGTGTCTACTTTTGCGTGGATAAGACGGTTTGTGATTCATAAATGTCATTGGGAGTCCCAGACATTAATGATTACATGACTGTATAGTCTGGTTTTCTTGACTAGGCCATCGGGAGTCCCGGGCCTTGAGACATCAGAGTGGATTGGGCCTCGGGCCCAGATTCGTAACCAAGAGTTATATCACGGATATAATTAGCCGACATAGGGCTTACCGATATAAGCTAAGGTTGGGTGATGGCCAGTGGCCCACTTTGATCTTAGTTATATGTGGATCTTGGAATCATTATATTCTATTGAGGGTAACTTATGTTATTGAATATAATGCGTGATTAATCATATTAAATTTAATACGAGATTAATCATATTGAACATATTAACTAATAACCTTTTTATATTATATTTCAGCTATGACTACTACAAGCACTCAAAACACATTCTCAATCCGGTCTGTTCTCGAGAAGGAGAAGCTGACTGGAACGAACTTCCTGACGTGGTCAAGGAACTTGAGGCTGGTCCTCAAGCAGGAGAAGAAGGATTATGTCCTTCGTGATCCCCTCCCCGAGAGGCCTGCTAACAATGCCGCCAGGACTCTGCATAATGCTTGGGAAAAGCATTCGTCAGATGAAAATGATGTGTATTGCCTTATGTTGGCGACAATGACTGCTGAGCTGCAAATGCAGTTCGAGAGTGTGTTGTCACCAATTGAGATAATGGCAAGCCTGAAATCGCTTTTTCAGGAGCAAGCAAGGACTGAGAGGTTTCAGACAGTTAAGAACCTCTTAGACTGTAAGTTGGCTGCAAATGCGGCAGTGAGTCCTCATGTCTTGAAGATGATGGGTTATCTCGATCATCTTCAGAAACTCGACTGCCCTATCAGCCAGGAACTTGCCTGCGACATCATTCTGCAGTCATTACCTGCAAGCTATGATCAGTTCATTCTGAACTTTAACATGCATGGCTTGAGTAAGACATTGCCTGAGCTTCACGGAATGCTCAAGACTGCAGAGCCCAACTTGAGGAAAACCGCCAAGGACCCCGATGTGCTTATGGTGCAAAAGGGCAAGGGGTTTAAGAAATCCTCTGCTAAGGATAAGGGAAAGGCCAAGGCTGTCCAAGTCGCGGACAAGGACACGCCAAAGCCCAAGCCCAAGTCCAAGGCTGGGCCAACTGACATATGCAGGTTCTGTAAAGAACCAGGGCATTGGAGGAGAGAATGTAAGAAATTCCAAGAAGGTCTAAAGGAATTAAAGAAGAAGACTCTCGAGACTTCTTCGACAGGTATTTTTGTTATAGAAGTTAATACAACTACTTCTGATAATACCTCATGGGTTATGGATACTGGTTGTGGGGCTCATATTTGTACTAATATGCAGGCACTCAGCAACAGTAGAAGGCTGAAGCAAGGACAAGTGGAGCTACGAGTTGGGAATGGAGCGAAAGTTCCAGCACTAGCTGTAGGCACATACTTGTTGTCTTTACCTTCGGGATTGGTTTTAGAACTCAATAATTGTTATTTTGTACCTGCTATAAGCAGGAATATTATTTCAATTTCTTTGTTGGATTTGGAAGGTTATGATTTTTCAGTTAAGAATAAATTATGTTCCTTCAATCGCAACAATTTGTTCTATGGTTCTGCCCCTCTTACGAATGGGCTTTACATACTCGATCAATCCGCGCCAATTTATAACATTAATACCAAACGGTTCAAACCTAATGAGGAGAACCGAGCGTTTCTATGGCATTGTCGTTTAGGGCACATAAGCGAGAAACGCATCAAGAGGCTCCATTCGAATGGACTTCTTGGCTCATTTGACTTTGAGTCATGTGAGAAATGCGAATCCTGCATGATGGGCAAAATGACACGGGCCCCCTTTAATAAACCTAACGAGAGGGCCAGTGACTTATTGGGCCTGATACACACTGATGTGTGTGGCCCAATGTCCACAAATGCAAGAGGAAACTATCAGTACTTCATTACCTTCACTGATGATTTCAGTAGGTATGGATATGTTTATTTAATGAAACATAAGTCTGAATCTTTTGAGAAGTTCAGAGAATTCCAAAATGAAGTACAGAACCAACTTGGCAAAAGCATTAAGGCTCTTCGGTCCGACCGAGGAGGAGAATACTTAAGCCAAGAATTCAGTGATCATCTAAGAGAGTGTGGGATCGTGTCCCAACTCACTCCTCCTGGAACACCTCAATGGAATGGTGTGTCTGAGAGGAGAAATCGGACCTTATTGGATATGGTTCGATCTATGATGAGTCACACAGACCTTCCAATATCCCTTTGGGGATATGCTCTGCTAACAGCAGTGTTCACTCTAAATAGAGCGCCATCGAAAGCAGTAGCAAAGACACCATATGAATTATGGACTGGAGTGGCTCCAGTGTTGTCTTATCTTAGAATTTGGGGTTGTGAAGCCTATGTCAAGAGATTAATCTCAGACAAGCTTACACCAAAGTCTGATAAATGCTACTTCATTGGTTATCCGAAGGAAACCAAGGCTTATTACTTCTATCTACGTTCCGAGAACAAGATCTTTGTTGCCCGGGATTGTAACTTTCTTGAGAGGGAGTTTCTCTCTAAGAAAGACAGTGGGAGTAAGGTACTGCTTGAAGAAATTCAAGATGAACAGGATACTGCTCAACCTAATGAGGAAGAGCAGCAGGAGGACCTACAAGAAATTGTAGAGCCTGAACCTGTAGTACCTGAAGTTCGAAGATCCGGGAGGATCCGTCACGAACCCGAGAGATATCAAGGATTCCTCGTGACTGACTGTCATGATCTACTGATCATTGATGGTGATGAACCATCGAACTTCAATCAAGCCATGATGGGCCCAGATTCCTCGAAGTGGCGCAAGGCCACTGATTCCGAAATGGACTCCATGTCGGTCAACCAAGTGTTTTCATTGGTTGACTTACCCGCTGGTGTAAAAGCCATCGAGTGCAAATGGATCTTCAAGAAGAAGATTGACGTGGATGGTAATGTCCAGATTTATAAAGCCAGGTTGGTGGCAAAAGGTTTCAGACAAGTTCACGGTGTGGATTACGATGAAACCTATTCCCCAGTGGCTATGATGAAATCTATTCGGATTCTACTAGCAACTGCAGCTTTTCATGATTATGAAATTTGGCAGATGGACGTGAAAACCGCCTTCCTGAATGGAATTCTGGAAGAGGATGTGTATATGACGCAACCTGACGGTTACATAGATCCAAAGAATGCTGGGAAAGTATACAAGCTTCATAAATCCATTTATGGATTGAAGCAAGCATCGAGGAGCTGGAATCTTCGTTTTGATGAAGCGATCAAGCAATTTGACTTCATCAGAAACGAAGAAGAACAATGCGTGTATAAGAAAACTAGTGGGAGCAAGATAGTATTTCTTATTCTGTATGTCGATGACATACTGCTTCTCGGAAACGACGTTCCAATGCTAAAGTCGGTAAAGGACTGGCTTGGAAGTTGTTTTTCCATGAAAGACATGGGTGAAGCCGCATACGTTCTTGGAATTAGGATCTACCGGGATAGATCTAGAAGGCTGATAGGCTTGTGTCAAGACTCATACATTGACAAAGTCCTACAAAGATTCAGCATGAAAGATTCCAAGAAGGGCTTCACGCCAATGGTGCATGGCACAACGCTAAGCAAGAAGCAGAGCCCTACGACGGCTGCTGAGCTTGAGCGCATGAAGAATATTCCTTATGCATCTGCAATAGGATCTGTCATGTATGCCATGATCTGTACTCGTCCTGATGTTGCTTATGCATTGAGCATGACGAGTAGATACCAGTCAAATCCAGGTGAAAACCATTGGATTGCCGTAAAGAATATCTTGAAGTATCTAAGACATACTAAGGATAAGTTCTTGGTGTACGGTGGAAGTGATGTGCTTAAAGTCAGTGGATTCACGGA
This sequence comes from Orychophragmus violaceus, assembly GCA_030180135.1. Lineage (NCBI taxonomy): Eukaryota > Viridiplantae > Streptophyta > Magnoliopsida > Brassicales > Brassicaceae > Orychophragmus > Orychophragmus violaceus. The sequence goes on from CM058231.1 coordinate 89,903,945, forward strand.
CGCAAGTTTCCAGACAGACCAAGATGATTTCCGGTCACAGTCCGGTTATATCTTTTGTCTGAATGGCGGTGCAATAAGTTGGAGAAGCTCCAAGCAAGACACCGTTGCTGATTCCACTACAGAAGCTGAATATATCGCCGCTTCAGAAGCTGCGAAGGAAGCTGTTTGGATACGAAAGTTCATTATTGAACTAGGTGTGATACCAGATGCGGCTGAGCCTCTGGCACTGTTTTGTGATAACAATGGTGCTATTGCTCAGGCAAAGGAACCAAGATCACACCAGAAATCCAAGCATGTTCTAAGAAGATTTCACTTGATACGTGACATCATTAATAGAAAGGAAGTCAAGATCAGCCGAGTTCAGACAGATGATAACGTCGCTGATCCGTTGACAAAGCCACTCCCAAGGCCTAAGCTCGAGTTTCTGACTGAAGCTGTAGGCATTAGAGACATTGAAATGTAATCTAAATTTGAGTGGGAGTTTGAGGGCTTTTATTTAGTTATTTGATATGTTCTTGTAAAACATTCTTATGTTTAATGAAATTATTATTTCAAGATTATTTTAACTGTGATGAAATAATCGTTCCAAAGTGATATAAACCATTTTATAGGTCATCGAAGTAAGTGACTTGATCTTAAGTCATCAAAGTCATTTAGCTTGATCAAGAGACCCTATATTTGATAGATGGATTATATCATCCTGTCCCTAGTCGAAGGTTGTTGGAATTGGAACACCAACAACCGTGAGAGACAGGATTGGTATGTGACTTATGACAAAGTCTCAGTGTGTCATAGATGCGCGGCATCAAAGTCAGTACATAGGTGTATGTTGGGAACATACGACCGGACATGACCCGCTTATGAGAACTCTTCAGGATATTTATATCTGTGTCATAAGAGATTCTCACTACGACTATAGAGTATAGTCCTTAGACATGAGTTCGCATGCATGTAACTGCACATGGACTGATGCACTTTGATCATTGTCTAACGCTGTCGTTCTGCGATAGTTATAAGGACCTTGTTTGGGTACATTATGAAATGAGTAGTTTACAGTGATGGAACAAGACGGAATTTGTCCCTCCAATATAAATGGAGTGAATATCTCTAGGCCAATCGGAGATTTGAATACTGGAAAATGCATGGCCATGCTCAAACGGACTGTCCCGAGTCGTTTGGATTGTCAGTATCGAATCAGAGTCCGATGAACAAGATTAGGCTTTATAAGGATGACACTAATCTTGCCTTATGACTAATCGAGATATTGAGACAAAAGGATTATGAATACAGAGATTCCAGTACAAGTGGGAGATTGTTGGAATTGTGTCCAGTAATCTCAGTACTGTCTCTAGAAAGTAAGAGTATGTCAATGATCAGACATAAGTCATATAATATTGGGGGTCATGATGGCTTGCTAGAGTCCGCTCATGATCTATAAGTCTTGGACTTATTGCCTTTATTATATGATCCCATATGGGTCACACGCCTAAGCTAACAGGAAAATGTGTTGGAACGGCTTAGCAGAAGTACGGTAAAAGTGCCAGGCATTTGTCGTACTAAGAGAGAGATTAATGGGTCTGATTAAATCCAAGAGATTTAATCAGATTGGTATTTGGGCCCAAAAGCCCAAAAGGAAATAGACAAGTTTTATAATTAAAACTTAAGTCTGATTTTCCTCCAACCCTAAGCCCTAGCCGCGCCTCTCTCTCTCTCTCTCTGCGCCTCCCACAGCTTGGTCTAGCAGCCTCTCTTCCTGACGGTGTGCGTGTGTGAACCTCTGGAGGAGTTATCACTTGGTGGCTCTCTGATCTCTGACCTGTTCTCTCTTTCCGCTGCATAAACAGGTAAAAGGTGAGATCTATATTGTTTCTATTCAAGAGAACCTAGATCTGCATGTTTAGGATCTATTAATCTGATGAATTGAATCAGGATTAACTCCAAAACATCCTTCAGGAAACCCACTGGTAAGTTGTAAATATTAGGATTTTTGGTTTTTCATTTTGATTTATTTTGTTTTTGGAGTTTTTGTGTCAAGTTATGCAGAACCCGTAGCACTGTTTAGTCAGTGTCGGTCGACTTCCACTTGGATGTTGGTCGGCATTGACTCGAGAAGTTTCGAGCACAGACGATAATCAACCGAGGTCAATTTTCAAGGTCGATTTGGTTGAAACAGGTAAGTGTCGATGAAATCGAGGTACGGATTCCTAAAAACCCGAGACAGTCTTCTTCTTCTTCATTTTCTCTCTTCTGCCGAAAATCTTCCAAAATCGCCATCTCTCTCAATTTTTCACCGTTTTTGACGATTCAAAGCTTCATTCCACTTGTTTTTCCGTGCTCTATCCATTTCTATCATCCATTTAATCGATCTGCGAAGGTATGGCTCTGAATCTCCATTTTTCAGTTCGTGTTCATAAGAAGAAAGCCTCGATTTTGCTCCAATTTATTGATGTTTAGGATGATTGTCTAGTGGAATGTGATTGCTTTTGATATTGGGAATGAATACATAGAGTCAATTCATGAGAATATGTTGATGCAAAAATCCGTATTTTAGAATCTCATGCTTGTTGGTCTGTTTGTTCGTTTTGCAGATGGAACATTATCTGAACCAAGGAAAACACCCATGAAGAGCCTCTACAACCGATGTTTCTGGTTCCTCATCGCAGCAACGCGATGCTCAGAACCAAGCACCTTGGCCTAGAATGGAAGCAAAGAAGTTCAAGATCACTTGCTTTGATGACGAACCTGGAGTAGAGGTGAAGAAGCGAGAATGCGTCCACAGGGAAATATCAGAGCAGTGGGACATCTATGACAGCTTATTCTACAACGCCTGATGTGACGTCAAGATCGAGCCCACACGGCTTCCAGACATGACCACAATGGGCAAGCTGAAGATATGATCATATGTGGTGCGCGTCTTACGGACTATAGGCTTGGGTACGATATGTACCAAGTACTACGATTTATATCCAGAGATGGTGAGACAGTTTATGGCCACGGTATGTGTGTACTACACCAATGATGTAGTGAGAAAAGCTTCTGAGGGTACATTGACATTCATGGCCAAGGGCAGGAGGTACAGACTTAGTCTCCATGAGTTATGCGATATCTATGAGTTTGGCAGGACGAAGGAGAGAGTCAGTTTGTCGGAGCACTGGTCCGATGTGGAGCTCTTTTGGAAACACTTTGGCACGAGAGTAAATGATTCTCAGACCACTAGGCAGACCGCTGTGCGACATACGGTTCTGCGCTATCTTGTCCGCATATTCTTGATATATCATGGTTTTTACTAGTTTTAGACCATGATATAAGTGTGTTTTAGTGTCTTTTTGTGTTCTTTTAGAGTCTTTTACAGGTATAATCAGGTTTGGAGCATATTTGGTGATTATGGCACTTTTTGGAGATTTTTGGAGTGTTTGGCCGAGAGATAGAGTTCACTGTCCGAAACAGAGTAATGCGTCGATCGTTGCACACTAGCACCGATCGTTGCACCAGCGAGATGGGCCGAAACTCGGCGGTTTATGAAGAGTCAAGATATTGCACTCTGATCCAGAAGTTCCTGATATTTACAAAGAAGCCCCTGGCCGAGATTAGACCTATATAATTAAGTTTTTGGTGTTTTAATTACTTACGCTTTCATAATTAAGAGCAGAGGATTTTTAGAGCTTTTGGGGCTGATCTGAACCTTTACTTCATCTGTATTTGGAGAAGATTTCGAACCCCTTTAATTCTTTATCTTTTATGCAATTTATTCTTCATATGATTATGTTTTCATTATCTATGTCTGAGTAGATTCCTTGTTAAGTTTAGGGTTTCTCACATAGGATTTCATGACTTGCTAGACTTGTTTAATTCAGTTAAGGATTCATAACTCTATCTGTTCTTCAATCTAATTGTGCTTAAAGCTAGTTATAACCTGATCAATTAGAATCTAGATCTTAGGTTGCTAAATACGACACGAAAGTGTGGTTTAGGAATCTGAACTAATTAGGTTGAGCAATTAAACTTCTCGCAAACGAAAGTTTGGTTTAGGATAATTGTGAACATATCAAACTTGGAATTAATGCTAGTTTAATCTGTTAGTTCTCGCAAACGAAAGTTTGGTTTGCTGCACTTAGACTTAGAGAATTATCGCAAAGGAATTTGGTTAATTCTATATCTGTGTTTTGAGTTCTAGAACTGCGCTTAATTAGATCCTTGCTGAATGAACTGTCTGCTTGTCTGATTTCCTGAGAACGCCCTAGACTTAGCGCTCTTAATAACTTGTTTTCACAACCAATAATCTCTGCTTTCTGTTTACTTTCTCGCGTTGCTTTTAATTCAATCACATTGCTTTCTTCCTAGTTTAATTTCCTGTTCTTGAGCTATTGAATACCAGAGTCCCTGTGGATTCGATACCTATATACTACAACTACTGAACTGTGCACTTGCAGTTAGATATAGGATTAAAACCTGACCCTATCAATTCTCCAACACTATCTTGTGTAAGATGGAGCCTGGGATGATGAGGATTGCTGAGCTCTTCTTGCTTTATATTGGGATTGGCAAGAGCATTGATGTCAGTGAGTTTGTGGATTCTCATTTGGAGTTGGATGCTAACATGGGAGCTCTCTTTGCTCACCATTTGGAGACATTAAAGGAGACGAAGCCTTTCACTGGGAAGGCAACGAAGACGGAGTCAATCGGGAGTCTCTTAACTCCCATATTTGATCACTTTGGGCTTGACAGGAGTCAGATGAGCATTTGTACTAAGAAGCTCACCATGAACTTCACGCATCTAAAGAGCAGTCAGTGGATCAAGGGAGACACCAATGGGAAACAGTTCTGGTGGAGATTCCATGACATATCTGGAGTAGAACGCCTCTTTCCTCTCCCAGAGACTAAGCTCACAAGCATCACTGATGATCCTCTCTCACTCTCCTTCCAACCGAATGTAGATCTCTGCCGAGCTATTCCGCGCCGAGCTACTGTGCTTCGAGGCACATCTTCTGTAGCTGCTGCCTCTGCTGCTGAGCGTGAGGCTGTCCATGCTGATGATCCAGACAAAACCTATGGGTTTCCTGAGCTTCTCGGTCCAGCAGAAGACATGCCACCACCGCAGTTCCAAAAATGGGCAGCAGCTGTACTTAAAGGAATATGGAAGAAGGTTCACAAGATGTCCTGCCAGTGCTCACAGCATGTACACCACCCGCAGCCTCGATGTCGCGCATCAGCTCAGGCACCTGTCCATCTGAGCTCAGAGGAGGGGGAGATGGAGGAGGCTGCTGACTCGGAGGAGATGGACGATGGAGACTCTCCAGTCTTCTAGACAGTTGTTGGTTCTGCGTTTGTTTTTCTTTTCCTTTTCTTGAGTCATTTGTATGTTTCTTTTGAGTCAGTTTTCAGTCTTGTTTGCTTGGAACCATGACTATTTGAGCCTATTGCATCTTCATTGTTGTTTCTGATGAGATTTTGAGTGATCTAACGCAGCTAACAGGTGAGAAAATTGAGTACTAACTCATGATCTTAACCACAGACAGATTGCACACTCTGCGTATGGTACTATGAGCTCGATGTCGAGCGACACTAAGCTTAGTGTCGGTCAACAAGTGTCGCTCGACATCAGCCATGATCAGGTTCGGATTTTCAGCTCAAAAATTCTTTGCACTACAAGAAATATGGGCATTGGTAGCACACGGAAAACGCTACCAGGGTTTTGGTAGCGTTTTCATGAACGCTATGTCAGCCGCAGCTATAATAGACCCCCTCCCCTACCATAGCGTTTTTTTAATGCTATAATAAATGGACATATTGTAGCATTAACTAATTGTTATTGGTAACTATATGGTGACACATTTCTAGTGCCATCATGCAGTTTTCCATGGCGATGTTTCTGTGTTGTAGTATAAATTATAATAACACATTTTCAGTGCTAATGAATTTGTTTTCGTGACATTTTTGTTCGTCGAATTGAGCACCTATTATAGCATCTATCATATGCAATATGAAAGTATTATCTAGCACATTATTCGTGCTAGGATGTTTGCTATTATAGAAACTATCATATGCAATATGAAAGTATTATCTAGCACATTATTTGTGCTAGGATGTTAGTTTTCATGACTTTTTGTGAGCTATATAGTACATTGTAAAATGACACTTTTCTGGGTCATTTTGTGCTATAATTTTCTTAATTGGATGATTGAATTGCAATAATTAAACACTCTGATAGTATTTTTACTAAATCACTGACACTAATTAAACAGACTTAGAGAAACAAAGTAAAACCAAATCAAAAGCCATAGAATGGTAATTACAATGGTCCAAAAGCAAAGAAAGTCATTACAACAAAAATATCATAACAAAAGGTTGAAGGTTCAAATGTTTTACAATGGAGTGGTTCATACCAAGCAGTTAGTCTACATGAGCATCCTTGCCTCGTGAGGACTGTCCATGTTCCTGTTTAGGGCGTTTTGATGACTTGCGTGCATCCTCCATCATGTTTCTTATACATATACGGAACATTGGCTCGATGTCCTCTTCAGGTACTTCAACCCGAAACAAGTAGCCTTGAGAGCGTCTAAATTCAGTTCTGCTGATCTCTACCACATCATCTTCTGCTCCTTGTGCTTGTTGTTGTGGGTGTTGTTGTAGTTGCGGCTGCCGTGGCTGTTGGTGGAATGGTGGTTTCTGTCCGAGTGCTGGGAGTCCGCAGATGATGACCTTCCTTGGTTCCATTTGTGTTTCTACATGTCAAAAAATAACACAAATTAGTTTTGATGAAATCCGATGCTTGTTATAATGTAACATAACACAGATTTGAAGCGATTGAGAAAAAGAAATATATAACCATAACCTGGAGGTGGTACTGGATATTGACTCTCTTGTTTATCTCTGTATTAGGTCCACTCCGAGATCCGTAGGGCTTCGAATCCTCCTACATAGAAAAGCTAGCAATTAAGGAAATCTAAGACTTTTAGAATGTGGAATAAAATCTAGGGTTTAGGTATCGATTACTTGTCCTCGTTTTATTCCGACTGATTTGTAGGTGGACGAGCTCGACGTAGACGCAGAGGTAAATCGACTGGAAGAAGACAAGATAGGAAATCGATGTGACGGAGACAGAGGGGAAGCGACGGAGAGACTAGACCGGAGGTTGATTTTCCATGGCGGCGGAGATTGAGGGTTTGAGAGAACGAGAGACCTTTGTGTGTAAAATATAAAGATTAGCTAAAATGTTTGGCTGCAAACCTGAAATTTTTTGCTCCAAACATGAAAATTTTGGCTCTAAAAATTGGCAAAATATTTTTCACCGACAGTTAAGCAATTTCTTATAAAAGTTATATACAAATTATCTGATGGTGTGTTTCATATATAAGCAATTTTATTTGAAAATAATTCTTTTCGATTATGTATTATGTTTAACTATAAGAGTTTAGGATTTTATAAATTTTATATTTAAAATTTGTTATAAGTGTTAATTTTTGGTAGGGTATAGAGTTAAGGGTTAGTAAATTATTGTTTAGAGTTTGTGTTTAAGGTATAGAGACTATTGTATAGAGTTTGTGATTAAATGTTAAGAATTTATTGTTTAGGGTTTGTGTAAAGGGTATATAGTTAGATGTTTGTTAGACATTAGTTTGGTTTTCAATAATTAATATTAAAAATACAATGAAAATAATAGTATTTCAAACATTAAACCCGATTTATATCCTAAAACACAAATAAAGACTCATATGTTTATATAACTTTTAATTTTATGAAAAAAAAACTTTGTTTTATTTTAAAAACAATTGGTATTCAACAATTAATACCATAAACATTGTTTCCAATACATTAAATCCTTCAATACAATAGGGTTTTGGTAGCGTTTGCATGAACGCTATGTCAGAAAATGCAACCATAGGGTTTTGTGTTTAGGGTTTAAGGTTTAGGGTTAGTGTTTGTAGGGTTTAGGGTTTAGTTTTCAATTATAAAAACATTGTTTCCTATACATTAAACCCATCAATAAAAATAAGCCCTCCATACCCTTACCCCTAAAAATACCCTAAAATAAAAATCAAAATAAAAATCTACAATTTTGAAAACTACAAACAAGACAAATATACCATAACCCCAAATTATACGAACGAATAAATAATATATTCTCAATTTCAACCCTAACCTAAATATACCCTAAAATCAAAATCAAGATTGTCATTAACATCTTTTATTTTTAAAATTGGTATGTTTGGTTAAAGTTTTATTTTATATTTTCTTTGTTAGTATATATTATTTCCTCTAACTTGATATAACAATCTTGATACCAAAGAAAAACATTCAACCAGCAAATTAGTTTGGTTTAATGTAATTTAGCAACACTCCACAAACCGAAGGTCTAACGTAAAGGTTGCACAAACAAGATCCAAACCAAACAAAGTTTGCCAAAAAAAAAAAAAACAAGTCAACAAACCACAAACACATGTTCTGAAACACAAAGCTCAGTCTTCCAAGAAATAAAATGCAAGGTTCTTTCTGGTATGAAACCTGAAAAAAAAAGATATCCTAGTTTATTTTCACACTTATATAAGACCAAATATTAACCAAATGACTGAACATCTCACCATAATCACTTTATCCTCTGGCCAAGCAATACAGCTTCCAAGTGCATCTTCAATGTATTCTATCTCAGAAGTTGTCCTCCACACTGCAGCATCTTTAACTTTCACCACATCCACGAATACTCTACATGCACCAGGGCCCAAAGGTACAAAGTAGACACGTCGGTTAGGATCATTCGATGACCAACGTCCCTCAGCAACGATGACCTTCTTTCCTGCCAGATCTAGGAGCTTGCATTTTTGATTTTCCTTGAACTTGGTACGATACAAGAACATAAAGCCAAAAAATCCACAGAACCAACAATCAACTTCAAGCAGCATACCATAAACAATCAACTATATCATATAATAGAAATTACCCCTGATCTGCGAGGAGGAGATGCTGGAGTTACTAGTAACTTTTCACGCAAAGACTTCTCTTTCAAACCCGAAGCTGGTTTCTTTGTAGGAGCTGATGGAGTTATAGGAGACTTTTGGCACTGATTAGTAGGACTAACTCCTTTACACTTGGATGGCTCTACATCAGGAGAAGTTGGAGTTCTTCCATCTACTACAACTCTATTTGCAGGCCATGCTACAAAACAGTTCAGATAATCCTCCACAGTTCTCTTCTCAGCCGTAGGCCTCCATATAAATTCATTTGGGTTTACTACTGAAGGAATTTCTAGCAGTTCCTAATCAGATTAGCAACCCTAGGTATAAATTCCAAGCCTAGGATCTAGGGTTCATGTATATTGAATCTACAACAGATCTCGGATTACCTGGAGATTAGCAGCGGAAGATGAACAAATAATCGAGATCTTAAAGCGCCTCAAATGCTGCGCCTCTACTGGTATCCACACGCACACAAACTAGAACGGACGGGATGCTAGTTCCGTAGAGATCAGATCTCTCAGAGGTTTGTCAGTTTCTCTAAGGTGGCTGTGAATTAGCTTAAATCTGTGTAAAAGTCGACCATGTATCTTATATATATTGACTTATACCACGACCCGATTAACCAAGGATTAAACCGAAGTTAATTAAGTCATCCGCGATCCGTGTCGATCGATACACTTGTTGTGTCGATCGACACTGCCTCAGAAACTCGATATTGAATGCATATCAAATATGCATTTACCAGATCATTACATTAATGATCAACCTCATGTTGGATTATGTGTGTGTTCATGGTTTAATTCTCAGATTACAACCTAGCACACATAACTCAGATCTAGGTGATTTGCAGTTGAATCATACAGATCAGGATCATTACCTCTTTTAGAGTGCAGCGGATTGATTGGTAATGTCGAGATCACTTAGAGCAGATGATTACCGGCTCCTCCTTGGTATCCACACGCTTACAAGCTATGGATCAGGCTGCTAGACCAAGCTGGAATGAATCAGAGAGAGAGAGGACGGCTCAGGTGAAATCGCAGGGGTGGGTGTAGAATAACCCTAGTCTGCGCCTCTCATCCCTTATATGGGCCCAAGGAATTATCCTAATGGCCTATTGGGATTTTGGGCCCAAGACACAAATCAGACAAAAGCCTGTATTTTGTCTGGCCCAATTCTCTGTACAAATACAGTAAATGCCTTTGCATCTTACCGTATTAATTCCATTTAACTTTCCCGTTAGCTATGGTGTGTGACCCTTTGGGATCATACAATACTGGTAATAAGTCCTAAACTTATAGATCAAGAGCGGACTCTAGCAAGTCATCATGATCACCCAGTATTTATGACTTATGTCTGATCTCGACACTTATCATACTTTCTAGAGATAGTACGGTAGATTTCAGGACATTCCCAACACCTCATATACTATGTCCAGTTTGCTTAGGTGTGTGACCCTGTAGGATCATATAACACTAGCAATGAGTTCTAAACTCATTGATCATAAGTGGCTTCTAGCAAAGCAATATGATTGCCCAGTGTTATATGACTGTCTCATCTCGACAATACAACTTTCACTTAGAGTGAGTACGATAGATTTCAGGACATTCCCAACAATCTCCCACTTGTACTGGAATCATCTATTCCTATAATCCCTTTGTAACTATATCTCGATCTGGCATAAGGCAAGAACTATGTCATCCTTATTAAGCTAGATCATGTTTATCGAACTCTGATTTATACTGATAAGACAAACGACTGACAATCACCTCGTTTGAGCGCGGCCACGCATTTCCAGTATCAAATCTTCGATAGGCCCTGAGATATTTATCTCCTGTTATATAGGAGGTACAAATCCCATCTTGTTCCATCCATGTTCCTTTCACATTTCATGATACGCCCAATCAGTGTCTTTATAGTCACTAGTTACGACTGACGTTTGACAAAGTCAAGACGGACAATTCCATATGAAAGAAATCATGATGAACTCAGGTCTAAGGACTATACTCTATAGTCGCAATGAGAAACTCTTATAACACTCATATAACCATCTTGTAGAGTTATCATTAACGGGTCAAGTCCGATCCTGTGTTCTATAACACATATCTATGTGATTGACTTTAATACTCTTATTAATGACTCCATGAAACTTAGTCATCAGTCACCTCACATACTAGTCTCATGCGGTTGTTAATGTCCCACTTTAACAACCTCGACCAGGGACCAACATAATTTATGTCATTTATTATTTATAGGGTTTCATGATCAAGTCACATACTTGATGACCTATAAATGCCATAAATTACTTTGGGGCTATTATTTAATAACACAATTAAATAATTCTGAAACTAATTTCATTAAAATAACATAACCATATTATGTTTTGTGAACATCATGACATAACTAAAAACCAAATACAACTCCCACTAAAATCAAGATCATATCTTAAGAAATCTAATGCCTATAGCCGCAGTATGACTCTCATGCTTAGGCCTTGGGAGAGGCTTGGTCAAAGGATCAGCAACATTCTCATCCGTCGGGACTCTGCTGATCTTCACATCTCCTTTATTAATAATATCACGGATAAGGTGATATCTCCTCTCTATGTGTTTGGACTTCTGGTGTGGCCTAGGTTCCTTCGCTTGCGCAATGGCTCCATTGTTGTCACAATACAAAGCCACTGGCTCAGAAATACTAGGAACCACACCAAGTTCAGTGATCAACTTCTTGATCCAAACAGCCTCCTTTTCCGCTTCAGAAGCGGCGAGGTACTCAGCTTCGGTTGTGGAATCTGCTACAGTGTCCTGCTTGGAACTCTTCCAGCTAACTGCACCGCCATTCAGACAAAAGACGTAACCAGATTGTGATCGGAAATCGTCTTTGTCTGTCTGAAAACTTGCGTCTGTGTAACCACTTACTACAAGCTCATCACTTCCTCCGTACACCAAGAATTTGTCCTTAGTATTTCTCAAATACTTTAGGATATTCTTGACAGCTGTCCAGTGACTTTCACCTGGATCATATTGGTATCTACTTTTCATGCTTAAAGCACACAACATCTGGACGAGTACAGAGCATGGCATACATGATGGATCCTAAAGCAGAAGCATAAGGAATCCTACCCATGCGTTCTCGCTCAGCAGGTGTCGAAGGACACTGCTTCTTGCTGAGACTAATGCCATAAGACATTGGTATGAAACCTTCTTGGAATCATGCATACTGAACTTGTGTAAGACCTTATCGATATAAGTATCTTGACACAGTCCAATTAACTTGTTCAATCTATCTCTATAGATTCTTATTCCAAGAATGTAAGCGGCTTCTCCCATGTCTTTCATTGAAAAACAACTTCCGAGCCAAGTCTTAACAGACTGTAACAGCGGAACGTCATTTCCGAGAAGAAGTATGTCATCTACATACAATACGAGAAATGCAATTGCGCTCCCACTAGTCTTCTTGTAAACACACGGTTCCTCTTCGTTCCTGATGAAATCAAACTTTTTGACCGATTCATCAAAACGAAAATTCCAACTTCGAGATGCTTGCTTCAATCGATAAATGGATCGATGAAGCTTGTATACCTTCCTAGCAGCATTAGGATCGATGAAACCTTGAGGTTGTGTCATGTACACATCCTCTTCCAGAATTCCATTAAGGAAAGTTGTTTTCACATCCATCTGCCAGATCTCATAATCATAATGAGCGGCTGTTGCTTGGAGAATCCGAATGGATTTAAGCATAGCGAAAGGGGAATAGGTTTCTTCATAGTCAATACCATGAATTTGTTTGAAACCTTTTGCCACTAGCCTTGCTTTGTATATCTGAATATTACCATCCACATCAATTTTCTTCTTGAAAATCCATTTACACTCAATGGCTTTTGCACCATCGGGTAAATCAACCAAAGTCCACACTTGGTTCTGTGACATGGATCCCATTTCGGATTCTGCGGCTTTCAGCTACTTTTCGGAGTCAGGGCTCATCATCGCTTCTTCAAAATTCGTAGGCTCGTCACTGTCTATGATCAATAGATCATGACAATTAGTTACGAGAAATCCATATCTCTCGGGTTCGTGACGGATCCTTTCGGATCTGCGAATTTCCGGCTCCACAGGCGTGGTCTCTACAACTCTTTGTAGATCCAACTGTTGCTCTTCCTCAGCGGGTTGAGCGGTCTCCTATGGTTCTCGAACTTCTTCGAGTTGTACTTTACTCCCACTGTTCTTCTTGGAAAGAAACTCTCTTTCAAGAAAGACGCAGTTCCGAGCAACAAACACTTTGTTCTCGGATTGGTTGTAAAAGTAGTATGCCTTGGTTTCCTTAGGATAACCAACAAAGTAGCATTTATCAAATTTGGGTTCGAGCTTATCAGTTATTAACCGTTTAACATAAGCTTCACAACCCCAAATCTTCAGGAACGACTAGCTTGGAACATTTCCAGCCCACATCTCATGTGGTGTCTTTGTAACTGATTTTGATGGAACCCTATTTAGTGTAAACGCAGACGTTTCTAGAGCGTATCCCCAGAAGGATAATGGAAGAGACGAGTGACTCATCATTGATCGGACCATATCCAATAAAGTCTGATTCCTCCTCTCAGACACTCCATTCCATTGGGGTGTTCCAGGAGGAGTGAGTTGTGAAACAATTCCACAATCTCTTAGATGATCACTGAATTCTTGACTCAAGTATTCGCCTCCACGATCTGATCGAAGAGCTTTAATACTTTTGCCAAGTTGATTATGTACTTCATTTTGGAACTCTTTGAACCTTTCAAAAGATTCCGACTAGTGTCTCATTAAATAGACATAGCCAAACCTACTAAAGTCATCAGTGAAGGTAATGAAGTACCGAAAGTTTCCTCTGGCACTTGTGCTCATTGGACCACACACATCCGTATGTATAAGGCCCAATAAATCACTGGCCCTTTCATTTTGTTTGTTGAAAGGGGCCTTAGTCATTTTTTCCAATAAACAAGATTCGCATTTCTCACATGATTCATAATCAAATGAGCCCAAAAGCCCATCACTATGGAGCTTCTGAATCCGTTTCTCATTTATATGGCCCTAACGACAGTGCCAGAGAAAAGTATGATTCGTGTCATTTGACTTGAATCTCTTGGTATTAAAGTTATAGATTGACGTGCTTTGATTTAGAACATAAAGTCCATTCTCTAATGAACTGCTACCATAAAATATATCATTGTAATCAAAAGAACAACATTTATTCTTAATTGAAAACTGATATCCTTCCATATCCAAAACATGAATAGAAATAATATTTCTGCTTATAGCAGGTACATAGTAGCAATTATTGAGTTCTAAAACCAAGCCTGAAGGTAAAGACAAATGAAATATTCCTACAGCCAATGCAGCAACTCTTGCTCCATTTCCCACGCGCAGGTCCACTTGTCCTTTCTTCAAAGTCCTACTGTTGCTTAGGCCCTGCATATTTGTACAAATATGAGCACCACAACCGGTATCCAATACCCAAGAAGTAGAACTAGAAGTAGTAACATTTACTTCTATAACATAAATACCTGAAGATGAAGTCTCGAAAGTCTTCTTCTTCTTCTTTTTCTCTTCCATGAATTTATTGCAATTTCTCTTCCAATGCCCAAGCTCATTACAGTAATGGCACTTATCAGTCTCAGATGGGCCGAGCTTGGGTTTCGAAGAGGACACAGTCTTGTCCTGATTTTCAATCTGGACAGCCTTACCCTTTCCCTTGCCTTTGCCAAGTTTCTTAAACTTCTTACCCCTTTGTTGAAGGAATTTCTAGCAGTTCTAATCAGGATTAGCAACCCTAGTCTGAATTCCGAGCCTAGGATCTAAGGTTCATATAATTGAATCTATGGGATCTCAGATTTACCTGTTGATTTGCAGCGGAAGTATTAGCAGATAATCGAGATCACGAAGCGCCTCAAATGCTGCGCCTCTACTGGTATCCACACGCACACAAACTGGACCGCAGGGATGCTAGTGCCTTACAGAGATCTAATCTCCAGAGAGGTTTCTTTCTGTGTTCTGGTGGCTGTGAATTAGGTTAGTCTTAGTTTAGGTCGACCATATATCTTATATATGTCGACTTAAACCATCACGGAATTAACCAACGATTAAACCGTTTTAACCTGATTAATCCGTGAGTGCATCGATCGATGCACTATCTGCAAGGATCGACACTGCCCCAGAATATTGATATCGAATGCATATCAAATATGCATTCATCCGATCATTACATTAATGATCAACCTCGTCTTTAACGCCCAGTTTGCTTAGGTGTGTGACCCTGTAGGATCATATAACACTAGCAATGAGTTCTCAACTCATTGATCATAAGTGGCTTCTAGCAAAGCGTTATGACTACCTAGTGTTATGTGATTGTCTCATCTCGACAGTACGACTTTCACTTAGAGTAAGTACAATAGATTTCAGGACATTCCCAACAATCTCCCACTTGTACTGGAATCATCTATTCCTTTAATCCCTTTCTAGCTATATCTCAATCTAGCATAAAGCAAGAACTGTGTCATCCTTATTAAACCAGATCACGTTTATCGAATCCCGATTTGTACTGATAAAACAAACGACTGACAATCACCTCGTTTGAGCGCGGCCACGCATTTCCAGTATCAAATCTTCGATAGGCCCAGAGATATTTGACTCCTGTTATATAGGAGGTACAAATCCCATCTTGTTCCATCCATGTCTCTTTTATATTTCATGATACGCCTAATCAGTGTCTTTATGATCACCAGTTACGGCTGACGTTTGACAAAGTCAAGACGAACCAATCCATATAAGAGAGGACATGATGAACTCAGGTCTAAGGACTACTCTCTTTAGTCGTAATGAGAAACTCTTATGACACTCATATAACATCTTGTAGAGTTCTCATTAACGGGTCAAGTCCGATCATGTGTTCTCTAACACATATCTATGTGATTGACTTTAATACACTTATTAAATGACTCCATGAAACATAGTCATCAGTCACCTCACATGCTAGTCTCATGTGGTTGTTAGTATCCCATTTTAACAACCTCGACCAGGGACCATTTATAATTTATATCATTTATTGTTTATAGGGTTTCATGATCAAGTCACATACTTGATGACCTATAAAATGTCATAAATTACTTTGGGACAATATATATTTAATTATACACAATTAAATAATGCTGAAACAATTTCATTAATGTAACATAACTAAATTATGTTTTTCGAACATCAAGTCATAACTAAAAACCAAATATAACTCCCACTGAAAACAAGATCATATCTTAAGAAATCTAATGCCTACAGCAGTAGTATGAAACTCATGCTTAGGCCTTGGGAGGGGCTTGGTCAGTGGATCAGCAACATTCTCATCCGTCGGGACTCTGCTGATCTTCACATCTCCTCTATTCACAATATCACGGATAAGGTGATATCTCCTTTCTATGTGTTTCTAGGTTCCTTTGCTTGCGCAATGGCTCCATTGTTGTCACAATACAAAGCCACTGGCTCAGAAATGCTAGGAATCACACCAAGTTCAGTGATGAACTTCTTGATCCAAACAGCCTCCTTTGCCGCTTCAGAAGCAGCGAGGTACTCAGCTTCAGTTGTGGAATTTGCTACAGTGTCCTGCTTGGAACTCTTCCAGCTGACTGCACCGCCATTCAGGCAGAAGATGTAACCAGATTGCGATCGGAAATCATCTTTGTCTGTCTGAAAACTTGCGTCTGTGTAACCACTTACTACCAGCTCATCACTTCCTCCATACACCAAGAATTTATCTTTAGTATTTCTCAAATACTTCAGAATATCACTGGACTGTCCGATTGGTATCTACTCGTCATGCTTAAAGCACAAGCAACATCTGGACGAGTACAGAGCATGGCATACATGATGGATCCCAATGCCGAGGCATAGGGAATCCGACTCATGCGATCTCGCTCAGCAGGTGTTTCAGGACACTGCTTCTTGCTGAGACTTATGCCATAAGACATTGGTATGAAGCCTTTCTTGGAATCTTGCATTCTGAACTGTTGGGAATGTCCTGAAATCTACTGTACTATCTCTAGAAAGTATGATAAGTGTCGAGATCAGACATAAGTCATAAATACTGGGTGATCATGATGACTTGCTAGAGCCCGCTCTTGATCTATAAGTTTAGGACTTATTACCAGTATTGTATGATCCCAAAGGGTCACACACCATAGCTAACGGGAAAGTTAAAAGGAATTAATACAGTAAGATGCAAGGCATTTACTGTATTTGTACAGAGAATTGGGCCAGACAAAATACAGTCTTTTTGTCTGATTTGGGTCTTGGGCCCAAAAGCCTAATAGGCCATTAGTTTAATTACTTGGGCCCATATAAGGGAAGAGGGGGCGCCAGTTAGCCAAGGCTTCTGCGATTTCTAGGTTTGGCCGTCCTCCTCTCTCTCTGTTGTTCCAGCTTGGTCTAGCAGCCTGATCCAGTAGCTTGTAAGCGTGTGGATACCTAGGAGGAGCCGGTAATCATCAGCTCTCAGTGATCTCTTCATTCCCTTGATCAATCCGCTGCAATCATAAGGTAATGATCCTGATCTGTTTATGATTCAACTGCAAATCACCTAGATCCTAGTTGATTATGTGATAGGTTGTAATCTGATAATTAAACCTATGAACCAACATAATCCTTCAGTGGTATCAGAGCCTAGGTCGTTAGGTTTTTGCTGTTTGGATCATATTTAGGTTGTTTTAAATGTTTAGAATCGAATTTGTGTTTAGAAATTTGATTAGAAAACTTGAAAACCTAATATGTAAATCGCATGAACCGATTGAAACCCATCGGTATGCGAAGCGGACGCCCGTATCGATCGACGAGGGAGCGTGATATCGATCGATATCAATCGGATCGATTGCTTCTCGCTGTCCCGATGACCCGATCGCAACGAGCTGATGCACGCGAGTATCGATCGACGAGGGAACGTGATATCGATCGATATCGATCGGATCGATTGCTTCTCGCTGTCCCGATGACCCGATCGCAACGAGCTGATACGCATGTCCCGATCGTATCGCGCGAGGTCCCGAAAGCGAGCTTGGCTCGTCTTCTCGATCCGGCGATGCGTGATCCGGCTGGCGAGGCATACGTTCCGCGAGTAGCCAATCGGTTCAGCCGAGCTTCGCGGTTCGTCCCACCTAACCCGAGACGCGAACCAATCATGCCATTGGGCCATTGCGGTTCGTCGTTGGTTTTGCCTTATCCCGCAAGTTAGGTCAAAATCAGCTAAAATTGATTGGTTAGACCAATCTATTTCTTCCTGATTTTGGACTTAACCGAACCGATCCAATTTAATTGGTGGTTCAAGCGGTTAACCAAATCGCGGTTTGCTGGAAATTATTTAATACAATTGGTATTATTTAATTTCTGGTTAAACCGGATTTAAATTCAAAATTGAATTTTAACCTAAACCGAAGGCTGGTCTAAGTTTGATTTGGTTGGACCAAATAATTTAGAGCTGGTCTGGTTTAGTAAATAACCAGTTGGATTTAGTAGTTAATTTGGTCTTGGACCAGAATTAATGAACCGACTCGGTTATGTCAAATTATTGGGCCAATTGGAATTCTGTGGTCTTGGGCCAAGAATTGGGCCTATAATTTGTGACCCAACCGAAAACTTTAATAAAATATTAAATTAGAAATTTCTATTTTTGGCATGTTTCTAGATTTAGAAAGTTTCCAAATTTAGTAAGTTTCCTGAAATGGAAAGTTTCCCAAAATAGTAATCTTCTATTTTTGGAAAGAAAACCTAAAATCCTCAAAACCAATATCAAGCTTGGATGTCTTGCCCAATCTTGTCAGCTACTTAACGCTTATTCAATTACAAATATGGCTTACAGTGTGAGGTGTCTGTTTTTGCGTAAGTAAAGTAGTATATAGTCACTAATTTCATTGGGAGTCCCAGACTTTAGTGATTATTTGGCTGTAAGAGATTGGTTTCCTTGACTGGGCCATCGGGAGTCCCGGACCTTGAGACATCTGGTGAATTGGGCCTTGGTCCCAATCCACAACCGAGAGTTATATAGATATAACTAGCTGTATGCATGCTTACCAAGTAAAGCTAATTCTGGGTGACGGCCAGTGGCCCACTTTGGTTTTGGTTGAACATGGGTCTCGGAATCATTGCATTCTTATGAGGTTAAACAAAGAAATTTTGAATGCAATGCGAGTTTTCTTATAAGTTGTTAAGATTACTCTTTTATGAACTAAATAACTAAAACTCTATTTATCTCTAAATTTCAGTTATGACTAGTACAAACAATCAAAACACTTTCTCGATCCGGTCTGTCCTTGAGATGGACAAACTGAACGGATCAAATTTCTTGACTTGGTCGCGGAACCTGAGGCTAGTCCTCAGGCAGGAAAGAAAGGACTATGTCCTTGAGAGAGCTCTCCCCGAGAGGATCGGGTCCAATGCCTCTCATACAGTATATGATGCTTGGAATAAGCATTATAATGATGCGGTAGATGTGCGTGGTCTGATATTGGCTACCATGGACTCAGATTTGCTGAAGCAATATGAGAACATGGAGTCGCCAATAGAGATGATCAGCAGCCTGAAATTGAAATTTCAGGAGCAGGTAAGAGTGGAGAGATACCAGTTGGTTAAGTCTCTCACTAGCTGCAAGCTACCAAATGATCATCCAGTGAGTCCTCATGTCAGTAAAATAATGGGTTACATTGATAACCTGAGGAAACTGGATTATCCAGTTAGCCAAGAATTGGCAACTGAGATCATTCTGCAGTCACTGCCGTCAAGCTATGATAAGTTCAAAAGGAACTATATCAAGAAAGGCTTAACGAAGACGCTGACTGAACTGCATGATATGCTCAAGACAGTTGAGCCAAACGTGAAGAGTACCCTGTATAATCTCATAATGGAGAAGGGTAGGTTTACTAAACCTAGTGCTGACAAGGGTGAAGACAAAGTTGTCTAGATTTTGAATCATGGCAAGCCTGTGTCTTCTGAGCCCGAGTCAGATACATCTTACGTTGGTAAGTGCTGCTACTGTAAAGAGACTGGGCATTGGAAGAGAGATTGCATTAAATTCATGGAAGATTATGAGGAGTTGAAGATGATGTATGAGACTACTTCCTCAGGTATTCATGTTATTACTTCAAGTTCTACCTTAAAGGTATTGGATACTGGTTGTGCCACTGATATTTGTTATAATATGCAGAGCCTAAGCAACAGTAGTACGTTGAAGGAAGGACAAGTGGAACTGCGTGTCTGGAAGGAGCTATGGATGCTGCCTCAGCCATAGGGTTTTCACTTGTAGATGCCTTTGAGGCTTGGTTTTGTATTAAGTAATTGCTACAATGTACCTGCTTTAAGCAGAGTTGTCTTTCATTTTCTTGTAAGAATTTGAATGTTTTTCATTTTGATAAAAGACAAGTTTTGTTCTTTTGATCTTAATGAAATATTAATTGTAGCACCCTATTCAAGGAATGGGTTTTATATCTTAAACCAAAGAGTGCCTAAATGTAACATAAATACCGAATTGGTTTAAATCTGATGAATTAAACCTGATTTTTCTTGGCGTAAATGTTTTGGTCACATAGAGTGAGTCGGATTCAGAAATCCCATAGTTATGGACTTTTGGGCTCATTTGATCGAATATCTTATGAGACTTGAATTCTGCTTACTGGACCAAAAGACAAAGGGCCAATCTTAGCCGAGCTAGAGAAAGGCCCAAAGGCTTATTGGACCTTAAACATACTCATGTATGTGGCCCGATGAGCAGTAATGCCAGAGAAAATTTCCTGTACTTCATTATCTTTACTGATTACTTCAGTGAGTATGACTGTGTTCATTTGATGAGACACGAGTCGGAATTCTTTGAAATGGTCGAAAGAGTTCCAGAATGAGGTATAGAATCTGAGTGACAGAAGTATTGAGACTCTGGATTAGATCACGAGTGAGAATACTTAATTCATTGATGGTGTGATCATCTGAATGAGTGTGAAGTCGTTTCACAGCTCATTTCTCCTGAAACCCTGGAGGTGTTTCTGTGAGAAAGAATCAGATCTTATTAGAAATGATTAAAGATGAGTCACACGAATCTTCCATGATATTCTTTAAGAATAACGCTCTAGAAATATCTAAGTTTACGCTGAAATAGTTCCACCAATATCAGTTGAAAGACACCACATAAATGTGGACTGGAAATGATCCAAATTCGTCTTTACTGAGTATTTGTAGTTGTGCTACTTCGCTGGTTGTCCTAGGGAAACCAAGGCTTGTTACTTTTTACGTCCATTCCGAAAACGAAGTTAGGTTGTTCGGAATTTTGTTTTCTAAAAGGAAAGTTTATTTCCAAGAAGAACAGTGGGAGTAAAAGTATAACTCGAAGAAATTCAAGAAATACAGGAGGCTGCTCAACCTGTTGAGGGAGAGCAGCGGATGGATTTACAGATTTCTGTAGAATCTACACCTGTAGAGCCTAAAGTTCGCAGATCTGAATGAATCCGTCACTAATCCGAGAGTGATTTCTCGTGATTAATTGCCTTGATCTGATGATCATTGAAAGTGACGAACCTGCGAAATTCACAGAAGCGAAAGTGAGCCCGGACTCCGAAAATTATACTGTATGTAAGTTAGCTTCATCGATCCATTCATGGATAGAAGCAAGCATATCGGAGTTGGAATCTTCGTTATGTTGAAGTAGTCAAGGTTTTGACTTGAACAGGATCGAAGTAGAACTGTGCGTTTACTAATAGATAAGTGGGAGCGATGTTGCATTTCTCATAGTGTATGTCGATGACATACTGATTCTCGGAAATAACGTTCCAATGCTGCAGTCGGTAAAGGACTGGCTTGGGAGTTGTTTTTATGATTGACATGGGTAAAGCCACATATGTTCTTGGATTTTGGATCTAAAGATAAAGATCCAAAAGAGCTGATAGGACAAAGTCAGGATTCTTATATTGACAAAGTCCTACACGTTTTCAGCATTCCAAGAAGGGTTTTATGCCAATGTTACATGGCATTACGTTAAGCAAGATACAGTGTCCTACGATATCTGCTGAGCTTGAATGCATGGATGAGATTCCAAGTGCGTCGGCAATTGGATCAATCATGTATGCCATGACATGTACTTGTTATGATGTTGCTTTAATATTAAGCAAGACAAGTAAAGACCAGTCAAATCCAGCAAAGAATCACTGGATAGACGTAATGAATATCCTCAAGTATTTGGAAAACACTTAGGATAAGTTCTTGATTTACGGAGAAAGTGAGGTGCTAGAAGTCGGTAGAGTCTGAAAGGCAAGTTTCCAACAGACAAAGATGATTTCCGGTCACAGTCCGGTTATATCTTGTGTCTGTCTGGCGGTGCAAGGCACTGTTGCTGAGTCCATGACTTGAGCTGAACATTTCGTAGCTTGGGTAGCGGCGAAAGAGGTTGTTTGGAAAGAAGAATTCATCACTGAACTTGATGTGATTCCTAGCATAGATGAGGATAGCTGCACATCAGAGGTCCAAACACCATGAGGGTAGGTATAACCTATTCCGTGAGATAAATGACAGAGGTGTTAAGTAGATCAGCAAGTTTCAACGAATGAGAACGTTGCTAATCTATTAACGAAGCCACTCCTTATGCCTAAGCACGAGTCGCGGACTGTAGCTGTAGGATAAGTGAAATTAAAATATAGTCTTAATTTCAGTGGGAGTTTGTAAAGGGCTTTATTTAGTTGTTTTGAAAGGTTCATGTAAACATAATATTTTATGTTTATGAAATTTATGATTTCTGGATTATTTTAACTGTGATATAAATAATCGTTCCAAAATGATTCATGTCATTATATATAGGCCATCGAAGTACATGAGAAAGACTTGATCATGAAACCCTATATTTAACAAAATGACATAAATCAGAGTGTCCATAGTCGAAGGTTGTTGAAATTGGAACACCAACAACCACTTGAGACTAGAGTGTGTTGAGACTTATGACCAAGTTTCATGGGTCATAGATGCCCGGCATCAAAGTCGACACATAGGTATGTGTAGGGGAGCATATGACCGGACATGACCCGCTGATGAGAACTCTACAAGATATTAATATCTGTGTCATAAGAGGTTCTCATCTACGACTATAGAGTATAGTCCTTAGACCTGAGTTCGCATGCATGTGGCTACACATGGATTGATACACTTTGATCATTGTCTAACGCTGTTTCGTAACTGGGAGCTATAAGGACCTTGGTTGGGTGTATTACAAAGTGTGTAGTTCATAGTGATGGAACAAGATGGGATTTGTCCCTCCCGTTTATGGAGGTAATATCTCTAGGCCAATCGGAGACTTGATAGCTGGTAAGATTGTGGCCACACCCAAACGGACTTGCCCAAGTCGTTTGCATTGTCAGTATCAAATCTGGTCCGATGAACATGATCTTGGTTATATAAGGATGACACACATCTTGCCTTATGCCAGATCGAGATATTGAGACAAAAGGATTAGGGAATGTAGAATTCCAGTACAAGTGGGAGATTGTTGGGAATGTCCTGAAATCTACTGTACTATCTCTAGAAAGTATGATAAGTGTCGAGATCAGACATAAGTCATAAATACTGGGTGATCATGATGACTTGCTAGAGCCCGCTCTTGATCTATAAGTTTAGGACTTATTACCAGTATTGTATGATCCCAAAGGGTCACACACCATAGCTAACGGGAAAGTTAAAAGGAATTAATACAGTAAGATGCAAGGCATTTACTGTATTTGTACAGAGAATTGGGCCAGACAAAATACAGTCTTTTTGTCTGATTTGGGTCTTGGGCCCAAAAGCCTAATAGGCCATTAGTTTAATTACTTGGGCCCATATAAGGGAAGAGGGGGCGCCAGTTAGCCAAGGCTTCTGCGATTTCTAGTTTTGGCCGTCCTCCTCTCTCTCTGTTGTTCCAGCTTGGTCTAGCAGCCTGATCCAGTAGCTTGTAAGCGTGTGGATACCTAGGAGGAGCCGGTAATCATCAGCTCTCAGTGATCTCTTCATTCCCTTGATCAATCCGCTGCAATCATAAGGTAATGATTCTGATTTGTTTATGATTCAACTGCAAATCACCTAGATCCTAGTTGATTATGTGATAGGTTGTAATCTGATAATTAAACCTACGAACCAACATAATCCTTCAGAACCTATGTAAGACTTTATCAATATAAGTGTCTTGACACAGTCCAATCAACTTGTTTAATCTATCTCTATAGATTCTTATTCCAAGAATATACGCGGCTTCTCCCATGTCTTTCATTGAAAAACAACTTCCGAGCCAAGTCTTAACAGACTGTAACAACGGAACGTCATTTCCGAGAAGAAGTATGTCATCTACATACAACACGAGAAATGCAACTGCGCTCCCACTAGTCTTCTTGTAAACACATGGTTCTTCTTCGCTTCTGATGAAATCAAACTTTTTGACTGCTTCATCAAAACAAAGATTCCAACTCCGAGATGCTTGCTTCAATCCATAAATGGATCGATGAAGTTTGCATACTTTCCTAGCTGCATTTGGATCGATGAAACCTTCGGGTTGTGTCATGTACACATCCTCTTCCAGAATTCCATTAAGGAAAGCTGTTTTCACGTCCATCTGCCAGATCTCATAATCATAATGAGCAGCTGTTGCTAGGAGAATCCGAATGGATTTAAGCATGGCGACAGGTGAATAGGTTTCTTCATAGTCAATACCATGAATTTGTTTGAAACCTTTTGCCACTAGCCTTGCTTTATATATCTGAATATTTCCATCCACATCAATTTTCTTCTTGAAAATCCATTTACACTCAATGGCTTGCACCATCGGGTAAATCAACCAAAGTCCATACTTGGTTCTGTGACATGGATCCCATTTCGGATTCAGCGGCTTTCAGCCACTTTTCGGAGTCAGGGCTCATCATCGCTTCTTCAAAATTCGCTGGCTCGTCACTGTCAATGATCAACAAATCATGACAATTGGTTACGAGAAATCCATATCTCTCGGGTTCGTGACGGATCCTTTCGGATCGGCGAATTTCAGGCTCCACAGGCGCCATCTCTACAACTCTTTGTAGATCCAACTGTTGCTCTTCCTCTACGGGTTGAGCATTTTCCTGCGGTTCTCGAACTTCTTCGAGTTGTACTTTACTCCCACTGTTTTTCTTGGAAAGAAATTCTCTCTCAAGAAAGACGCAGTTCCGAGCAACAAACACTTTGTTCTCGGATTGGTTGTAAAAGTAGTATGCCTTGGTTTCCTTAGGATAACCAACGAAGTAGCATTTATCAGATTTGGGCTCGAGCTTATCTGTAATTAATCTCTTAACATAAGCTTCACAACCCCAAATCTTCAGGAAAGACACATTCGGAACATTTCCAGTCCACATCTCATGTGGTGTCTTTGCAACTGATTTTGACGGAACCCTATTAAGTGTAAACGCAGACGTTTCTAGAGCGTATCCCCAAAAGGATAATGGAAGAGTTGAGAGACTCATCATTGATCGAACCATATCTAATAAAGTCCGATTCCTCCTCTCAGACACACCATTCCATTGTGGTGTTCCAGGAGGAGTGAGTTGTGAAACAATTCCACAATCTCTCAAATGATCACTGAATTCTTGGCTTAAGTATTCTCCTCCACGATCTGATCGAAGAGCCTTAATACTTTTGCCAAGTTGATTATGTACTTCATTTTGGAACTCTTTGAACTTTTCAAAGGATTCCGACTTGTGTCTCATTAGATAGACATAGCCATACCTGCTGAAATCATCAGTGAAGGTAATGAAGTATCGAAAATTTCCTATGGCACTTGTGCTCATTGTGCCGCATACATCTGTATGTATAAGGCCCAATAGGTCACTGGCCCTTTCATTTTGTTTGTTGAAAGGGGCCTTTGCCATTTTGCCTAGTAAACAAGATTCACATTTCTCACATGATTCATGATCAAATGAGCCCAAAAGCCCATCACTATGGAGCTTTTGAATCCGTTTCTCGTTTATATGGTCCAAACGACAATGCCAAAGAAAAGTCTGATTCGTGTCATTTGATTTGAATCTCTTGGTGTTAATGTTATAGATTGGTGTGCTTTGGTTTAAAATATATCATTGTAATCAAAAGAACAACATTTATTCTTAATTGAAAACTGATATCCTTCCACATCCAAAACAGGAATAGAAATAATATTTCTGCTTATCGCAGGTACATAGTAGCAATTATTAAGTTTTAACACCAAACCAGAAGGTAAAGACAAGTTATATGTTCCTACGGCTAATGCAGCAACTCTTGCTCCATTTCCCACGCGCAGGTCCACTTGTCCCTTTTCCAACGTCCTACTGTTGCTTAGGTGATAGGCTCAAAGTTTATCCCTATACTAAACTGCAAGTGAACAGCAATGTCAAAGTAGTATATAGGGTTATCGAATCCACAGGGACACTTGGTCTCAATAGATCAGAACAGTAGAGACTAATACTAGAAATAAGCAATGTGATTGAATTGAAAGCAGTGCGAGAAAGTAAATCAGTAGCAGAGATTAACGGTTGTGAAAGCAAGTAATTAAAAGCGTCAAGCCTAGGGTATTCTCAGGAAATCAGACAAGCAGACAGTTCATTCAGCAAGGATCTAATTAAGCACAGTTCTAGAACTCAAAACACAGATATAGAATTAACCAAATTCCTTTGCGATAATTCTCTAAGTCTAAGTGCAGCAAACCAAACTTTTGTTTACGAGAACTAACAGATTAAACTAGCATTAATCCCAAGTTTGATATGTTCACAATTATCCTAAACCAAACTTCCGTTTGCGCAAAGTTTAATTGCCCAATTTAATTAGTTCAGATTCCTAAACCCCACTTCCGTGACGTATTTAGCAACCTAAGATCTAGATTCTAATTGATCAGGTTAGAACTAGCTTTAAGCACAATTAAATTGAAGAACAGATATAGTTTGAATCCTTAACTGAATTTGAACAAGTCTAGCAAGTCATGAAATCCTATGTGAGAAACCCTAAACCTAACTAGGAATCTACTCAGACATAGATAATGAAAACATAATCATAGAATGAATAAATTGCATAAAAGAATAATAGTAAAAGGGGTTCGAAAATCTTCTCCAAATACAGATGAAGTAATAGGTTCAGATCAGCCCCAAAAGCTCTAAAAATCCTCTGCTCTTAATTATCAAAGTGTATCTCATAAAAACAACTAAAACTTGATTATATAGGTATAATCTCGGCCAAGGGCTTCTTTGTAAATATCAGGAACTTCTGGATCAAAGTGCAATAACTTGATTCTTCTAAACCACCGAGTTTTTGGCCCATCTCGCTGGTGCATCGATCGATGCTAGAGTGCAACGATCGACACCTTCCTCTGTTTCGGACAGTGAACTCTATCTCTCGGCCAAACACTCCAAAAATCTCCAAAATGCTCCATTATCTCCAATTTAGCTCCAAACCTGATTATACCTGTAAAATACTCTAAACAAAGACAAAAGACACTAAAAACACATCTATATCATGGTCTAAAATGGGTAAAAACCATGATATATCAACTCCCCCACACTTAGCCTTTGCTTGCCCTCAAGCAAAACAGAGAACTAAAACATGGTGAAGAGGTTTGAAAACTCTTCAGAAACTCATTTCATCCTAGAAGCTACAATACTCAGATTCCCCTTAGTAAACCACTGAAAGAATCAATTACAGGATATCAAGACCAACATGTACTTCCCCCACACTTAGCAACTGTCCTAGGTAAACTCCACAATCACATTCAAGCATTCAAATTCTCCCTACTGACTTCTGCAAGTATTTAAGTGCGGTCTCACCTAAGGAGTATCGATCAAAGGGCACATGGATTCTTACCTAGTCAGCTCTAGACCACCATACTATCTTTCTCTAGTCCCTTTCTTCTCTTTCCCTTCTTTAACAACTGATTTTTCCCCACTGGGTATCATTTTATTTTTTTTATCAGTGTTCTTCCCGTTATGGGGTGTACTTTGGACACATTCCATGGATCACATGAGAGATAATAGTGTTTGCTACTATTCCCATGACCACTTCGGAGTTACTAACTCATCCTCAGTTTATTATCTTTTTTTTTTTTTTTTTTTTTTTTACTTTACAGAAGGGGAGAAGGGAACTAAATAGGATAGGTTGACAGGTTGTGTCAGAACTAACAAGGGAATCCGACACAAAGTATACCAAGCCCTTAGGTGAGAAATCTAAGTCAGTATTAAAGTTGAAGTCAGTAAAGGATCCTCTGATACCTGAAGTGATGTGGGTGTTCCCAGTAGGTTGATCTGTGATGGGGTTTTCTAATAGTCAGAGATAGATCCTGCAACTTCATCCCAATGGTTACTTAAGTTCCTGCAAGTCTTGTAAATCTTCTCATAAAATCATAGTTTCTTACTTAAACAATTTTGACTCAATAAAACAAAATTTTTTTTGAAAAACGGACTGACTCTTAAGAAAACAGAAAACAAAAGTCAGTAGCACCTCCCCCCACACTTAAGACACACTGTCCCCAGTAGTGTCAAGCGAAGGATCGGTAAAAAGAAAATAAAAATTGAAAAGGTGAAATTATGTCTGTCGGGTTACCTCTGTCGCTCAGGCATCGACCGATGCACTAAGTGCATCGACCGTTGCTTGGCGATTTTCGTGTATAGTCGATCGTTGCTCAGGACCGCAACGATCGCTGCAATGCGATTCCTTTCGTGTTGTGACGATCGACACAGAAGTGCGTCGTTCGTTGCACTGCGATTTAACCGAGACCTGCAAACATAAACTCACCAGAAACAAAAACAAACGTAAAATCCTAACAAAAACACCAAAAATTAAGTAGAAAAACACCAGTACCTAATGGTGGGTTGCCTCCCACCCAGCGCTTGTTTAAGGTCAATAGCTTGACCGGACGGATGGAAATTTTCAAGTGGAGGGTGCAGCATCCAGAGGCAAAATCTGACCTCTTGGAATCTCGGCCTTAGCCCAATAGTGTTTTACCCTCTGCCCATTAACAGCAAACTCGTTACCTTCCTTGCCAATTAAAATGACAGCTCCATATGGACGCACTTCTTTGATCGTGTAGGTTCCAGACCATCTTGATTTCAGCTTGCCTGGAAACAAATGCAAGCGAGAATTGTACAACAGTACCTGATCGTTAGGCTTAAATCGTCTGGAGACAATCTTTTTGTCATGATAAACCTTAGTCCTTTCCTTGTACAACTTTGAGTTCTCATAGGCAAAATGTCTAATCTCATCCAACTCATTGAGCTGTATCAATCTCCTCTCTGCAGCTGGTTTGAGGTCAAAGTTCATCTGTTTTACAGCCCATGCTGCCTTGTGCTCAAGTTCTACTGGCAGATGACATGCTTTCCCATACAGCAAATGGAATGGAGTAGTCCCCAATGGCGTTTTAAATGCAGTCCTGTAGGCCCATAAAGCATCATTGTAAAATGACACTTTTCTGGGTCATTTTGTGCTATAATTTTCTTAATTGGATGATTGAATTGCAATAATTAAACACTCTGATAGTATTTTTACTAAATCACTGACACTAATTAAACAGACTTAGAGAAACAAAGTAAAACCAAATCAAAAGCCATAGAATGGTAATTACAATGGTCCAAAAGCAAAGAAAGTCATTACAACAAAAATATCATAACAAAAGGTTGAAGGTTCAAATGTTTTACAATGGAGTGGTTCATACCAAGCAGTTAGTCTACATGAGCATCCTTGCCTCGTGAGGACTGTCCATGTTCCTGTTTAGGGCGTTTTGATGACTTGCGTGCATCCTCCATCATGTTTCTTATACATATACGGAACATTGGCTCGATGTCCTCTTCAGGTACTTCAACCCGAAACAAGTAGCCTTGAGAGCGTCTAAATTCAGTTCTGCTGATCTCTACCACATCATCTTCTGCTCCTTGTGCTTGTTGTTGTGGGTGTTGTTGTAGTTGCGGCTGCCGTGGCTGTTGGTGGAATGGTGGTTTCTGTCCGAGTGCTGGGAGTCCGCAGATGATGACCTTCCTTGGTTCCATTTGTGTTTCTACATGTCAAAAAATAACACAAATTAGTTTTGATGAAATCCGATGCTTGTTATAATGTAACATAACACAGATTTGAAGCGATTGAGAAAAAGAAATATATAACCATAACCTGGAGGTGGTACTGGATATTGACTCTCTTGTTTATCTCTGTATTAGGTCCACTCCGAGATCCGTAGGGCTTCGAATCCTCCTACATAGAAAAGCTAGCAATTAAGGAAATCTAAGACTTTTAGAATGTGGAATAAAATCTAGGGTTTAGGTATCGATTACTTGTCCTCGTTTTATTCCGACTGATTTGTAGGTGGACGAGCTCGACGTAGACGCAGAGGTAAATCGACTGGAAGAAGACAAGATAGGAAATCGATGTGACGGAGACAGAGGGGAAGCGACGGAGAGACTAGACCGGAGGTTGATTTTCCATGGCGGCGGAGATTGAGGGTTTGAGAGAACGAGAGACCTTTGTGTGTAAAATATAAAGATTAGCTAAAATGTTTGGCTGCAAACCTGAAATTTTTTGCTCCAAACATGAAAATTTTGGCTCTAAAAATTGGCAAAATATTTTTCACCGACAGTTAAGCAATTTCTTATAAAAGTTATATACAAATTATCTGATGGTGTGTTTCATATATAAGCAATTTTATTTGAAAATAATTCTTTTCGATTATGTATTATGTTTAACTATAAGAGTTTAGGATTTTATAAATTTTATATTTAAAATTTGTTATAAGTGTTAATTTTTGGTAGGGTATAGAGTTAAGGGTTAGTAAATTATTGTTTAGAGTTTGTGTTTAAGGTATAGAGACTATTGTATAGAGTTTGTGATTAAATGTTAAGAATTTATTGTTTAGGGTTTGTGTAAAGGGTATATAGTTAGATGTTTGTTAGAC
This sequence comes from Orychophragmus violaceus, assembly GCA_030180135.1. NCBI lineage: Eukaryota > Viridiplantae > Streptophyta > Magnoliopsida > Brassicales > Brassicaceae > Orychophragmus > Orychophragmus violaceus. Next base: position 89,934,817 of record CM058231.1, read on the forward strand.
ATTAGTTTGGTTTTCAATAATTAATATTAAAAATACAATGAAAATAATAGTATTTCAAACATTAAACCCGATTTATATCCTAAAACACAAATAAAGACTCATATGTTTATATAACTTTTAATTTTATGAAAAAAAAACTTTGTTTTATTTTAAAAACAATTGGTATTCAACAATTAATACCATAAACATTGTTTCCAATACATTAAATCCTTCAATACAATAGGGTTTTGGTAGCGTTTGCATGAACGCTATGTCAGAAAATGCAACCATAGGGTTTTGTGTTTAGGGTTTAAGGTTTAGGGTTAGTGTTTGTAGGGTTTAGGGTTTAGTTTTCAATTATAAAAACATTGTTTCCTATACATTAAACCCATCAATAAAAATAAGCCCTCCATACCCTTACCCCTAAAAATACCCTAAAATAAAAATCAAAATAAAAATCTACAATTTTGAAAACTACAAACAAGACAAATATACCATAACCCCAAATTATACGAACGAATAAATAATATATTCTCAATTTCAACCCTAACCTAAATATACCCTAAAATCAAAATCAAGATTGTCATTAACATCTTTTATTTTTAAAATTGGTATGTTTGGTTAAAGTTTTATTTTATATTTTCTTTGTTAGTATATATTATTTCCTCTAACTTGATATAACAATCTTGATACCAAAGAAAAACATTCAACCAGCAAATTAGTTTGGTTTAATGTAATTTAGCAACACTCCACAAACCGAAGGTCTAACGTAAAGGTTGCACAAACAAGATCCAAACCAAACAAAGTTTGCCAAAAAAAAAAAAAACAAGTCAACAAACCACAAACACATGTTCTGAAACACAAAGCTCAGTCTTCCAAGAAATAAAATGCAAGGTTCTTTCTGGTATGAAACCTGAAAAAAAAAGATATCCTAGTTTATTTTCACACTTATATAAGACCAAATATTAACCAAATGACTGAACATCTCACCATAATCACTTTATCCTCTGGCCAAGCAATACAGCTTCCAAGTGCATCTTCAATGTATTCTATCTCAGAAGTTGTCCTCCACACTGCAGCATCTTTAACTTTCACCACATCCACGAATACTCTACATGCACCAGGGCCCAAAGGTACAAAGTAGACACGTCGGTTAGGATCATTCGATGACCAACGTCCCTCAGCAACGATGACCTTCTTTCCTGCCAGATCTAGGAGCTTGCATTTTTGATTTTCCTTGAACTTGGTACGATACAAGAACATAAAGCCAAAAAATCCACAGAACCAACAATCAACTTCAAGCAGCATACCATAAACAATCAACTATATCATATAATAGAAATTACCCCTGATCTGCGAGGAGGAGATGCTGGAGTTACTAGTAACTTTTCACGCAAAGACTTCTCTTTCAAACCCGAAGCTGGTTTCTTTGTAGGAGCTGATGGAGTTATAGGAGACTTTTGGCACTGATTAGTAGGACTAACTCCTTTACACTTGGATGGCTCTACATCAGGAGAAGTTGGAGTTCTTCCATCTACTACAACTCTATTTGCAGGCCATGCTACAAAACAGTTCAGATAATCCTCCACAGTTCTCTTCTCAGCCGTAGGCCTCCATATAAATTCATTTGGGTTTACTACTGAAGGAATTTCTAGCAGTTCCTAATCAGATTAGCAACCCTAGGTATAAATTCCAAGCCTAGGATCTAGGGTTCATGTATATTGAATCTACAACAGATCTCGGATTACCTGGAGATTAGCAGCGGAAGATGAACAAATAATCGAGATCTTAAAGCGCCTCAAATGCTGCGCCTCTACTGGTATCCACACGCACACAAACTAGAACGGACGGGATGCTAGTTCCGTAGAGATCAGATCTCTCAGAGGTTTGTCAGTTTCTCTAAGGTGGCTGTGAATTAGCTTAAATCTGTGTAAAAGTCGACCATGTATCTTATATATATTGACTTATACCACGACCCGATTAACCAAGGATTAAACCGAAGTTAATTAAGTCATCCGCGATCCGTGTCGATCGATACACTTGTTGTGTCGATCGACACTGCCTCAGAAACTCGATATTGAATGCATATCAAATATGCATTTACCAGATCATTACATTAATGATCAACCTCATGTTGGATTATGTGTGTGTTCATGGTTTAATTCTCAGATTACAACCTAGCACACATAACTCAGATCTAGGTGATTTGCAGTTGAATCATACAGATCAGGATCATTACCTCTTTTAGAGTGCAGCGGATTGATTGGTAATGTCGAGATCACTTAGAGCAGATGATTACCGGCTCCTCCTTGGTATCCACACGCTTACAAGCTATGGATCAGGCTGCTAGACCAAGCTGGAATGAATCAGAGAGAGAGAGGACGGCTCAGGTGAAATCGCAGGGGTGGGTGTAGAATAACCCTAGTCTGCGCCTCTCATCCCTTATATGGGCCCAAGGAATTATCCTAATGGCCTATTGGGATTTTGGGCCCAAGACACAAATCAGACAAAAGCCTGTATTTTGTCTGGCCCAATTCTCTGTACAAATACAGTAAATGCCTTTGCATCTTACCGTATTAATTCCATTTAACTTTCCCGTTAGCTATGGTGTGTGACCCTTTGGGATCATACAATACTGGTAATAAGTCCTAAACTTATAGATCAAGAGCGGACTCTAGCAAGTCATCATGATCACCCAGTATTTATGACTTATGTCTGATCTCGACACTTATCATACTTTCTAGAGATAGTACGGTAGATTTCAGGACATTCCCAACACCTCATATACTATGTCCAGTTTGCTTAGGTGTGTGACCCTGTAGGATCATATAACACTAGCAATGAGTTCTAAACTCATTGATCATAAGTGGCTTCTAGCAAAGCAATATGATTGCCCAGTGTTATATGACTGTCTCATCTCGACAATACAACTTTCACTTAGAGTGAGTACGATAGATTTCAGGACATTCCCAACAATCTCCCACTTGTACTGGAATCATCTATTCCTATAATCCCTTTGTAACTATATCTCGATCTGGCATAAGGCAAGAACTATGTCATCCTTATTAAGCTAGATCATGTTTATCGAACTCTGATTTATACTGATAAGACAAACGACTGACAATCACCTCGTTTGAGCGCGGCCACGCATTTCCAGTATCAAATCTTCGATAGGCCCTGAGATATTTATCTCCTGTTATATAGGAGGTACAAATCCCATCTTGTTCCATCCATGTTCCTTTCACATTTCATGATACGCCCAATCAGTGTCTTTATAGTCACTAGTTACGACTGACGTTTGACAAAGTCAAGACGGACAATTCCATATGAAAGAAATCATGATGAACTCAGGTCTAAGGACTATACTCTATAGTCGCAATGAGAAACTCTTATAACACTCATATAACCATCTTGTAGAGTTATCATTAACGGGTCAAGTCCGATCCTGTGTTCTATAACACATATCTATGTGATTGACTTTAATACTCTTATTAATGACTCCATGAAACTTAGTCATCAGTCACCTCACATACTAGTCTCATGCGGTTGTTAATGTCCCACTTTAACAACCTCGACCAGGGACCAACATAATTTATGTCATTTATTATTTATAGGGTTTCATGATCAAGTCACATACTTGATGACCTATAAATGCCATAAATTACTTTGGGGCTATTATTTAATAACACAATTAAATAATTCTGAAACTAATTTCATTAAAATAACATAACCATATTATGTTTTGTGAACATCATGACATAACTAAAAACCAAATACAACTCCCACTAAAATCAAGATCATATCTTAAGAAATCTAATGCCTATAGCCGCAGTATGACTCTCATGCTTAGGCCTTGGGAGAGGCTTGGTCAAAGGATCAGCAACATTCTCATCCGTCGGGACTCTGCTGATCTTCACATCTCCTTTATTAATAATATCACGGATAAGGTGATATCTCCTCTCTATGTGTTTGGACTTCTGGTGTGGCCTAGGTTCCTTCGCTTGCGCAATGGCTCCATTGTTGTCACAATACAAAGCCACTGGCTCAGAAATACTAGGAACCACACCAAGTTCAGTGATCAACTTCTTGATCCAAACAGCCTCCTTTTCCGCTTCAGAAGCGGCGAGGTACTCAGCTTCGGTTGTGGAATCTGCTACAGTGTCCTGCTTGGAACTCTTCCAGCTAACTGCACCGCCATTCAGACAAAAGACGTAACCAGATTGTGATCGGAAATCGTCTTTGTCTGTCTGAAAACTTGCGTCTGTGTAACCACTTACTACAAGCTCATCACTTCCTCCGTACACCAAGAATTTGTCCTTAGTATTTCTCAAATACTTTAGGATATTCTTGACAGCTGTCCAGTGACTTTCACCTGGATCATATTGGTATCTACTTTTCATGCTTAAAGCACACAACATCTGGACGAGTACAGAGCATGGCATACATGATGGATCCTAAAGCAGAAGCATAAGGAATCCTACCCATGCGTTCTCGCTCAGCAGGTGTCGAAGGACACTGCTTCTTGCTGAGACTAATGCCATAAGACATTGGTATGAAACCTTCTTGGAATCATGCATACTGAACTTGTGTAAGACCTTATCGATATAAGTATCTTGACACAGTCCAATTAACTTGTTCAATCTATCTCTATAGATTCTTATTCCAAGAATGTAAGCGGCTTCTCCCATGTCTTTCATTGAAAAACAACTTCCGAGCCAAGTCTTAACAGACTGTAACAGCGGAACGTCATTTCCGAGAAGAAGTATGTCATCTACATACAATACGAGAAATGCAATTGCGCTCCCACTAGTCTTCTTGTAAACACACGGTTCCTCTTCGTTCCTGATGAAATCAAACTTTTTGACCGATTCATCAAAACGAAAATTCCAACTTCGAGATGCTTGCTTCAATCGATAAATGGATCGATGAAGCTTGTATACCTTCCTAGCAGCATTAGGATCGATGAAACCTTGAGGTTGTGTCATGTACACATCCTCTTCCAGAATTCCATTAAGGAAAGTTGTTTTCACATCCATCTGCCAGATCTCATAATCATAATGAGCGGCTGTTGCTTGGAGAATCCGAATGGATTTAAGCATAGCGAAAGGGGAATAGGTTTCTTCATAGTCAATACCATGAATTTGTTTGAAACCTTTTGCCACTAGCCTTGCTTTGTATATCTGAATATTACCATCCACATCAATTTTCTTCTTGAAAATCCATTTACACTCAATGGCTTTTGCACCATCGGGTAAATCAACCAAAGTCCACACTTGGTTCTGTGACATGGATCCCATTTCGGATTCTGCGGCTTTCAGCTACTTTTCGGAGTCAGGGCTCATCATCGCTTCTTCAAAATTCGTAGGCTCGTCACTGTCTATGATCAATAGATCATGACAATTAGTTACGAGAAATCCATATCTCTCGGGTTCGTGACGGATCCTTTCGGATCTGCGAATTTCCGGCTCCACAGGCGTGGTCTCTACAACTCTTTGTAGATCCAACTGTTGCTCTTCCTCAGCGGGTTGAGCGGTCTCCTATGGTTCTCGAACTTCTTCGAGTTGTACTTTACTCCCACTGTTCTTCTTGGAAAGAAACTCTCTTTCAAGAAAGACGCAGTTCCGAGCAACAAACACTTTGTTCTCGGATTGGTTGTAAAAGTAGTATGCCTTGGTTTCCTTAGGATAACCAACAAAGTAGCATTTATCAAATTTGGGTTCGAGCTTATCAGTTATTAACCGTTTAACATAAGCTTCACAACCCCAAATCTTCAGGAACGACTAGCTTGGAACATTTCCAGCCCACATCTCATGTGGTGTCTTTGTAACTGATTTTGATGGAACCCTATTTAGTGTAAACGCAGACGTTTCTAGAGCGTATCCCCAGAAGGATAATGGAAGAGACGAGTGACTCATCATTGATCGGACCATATCCAATAAAGTCTGATTCCTCCTCTCAGACACTCCATTCCATTGGGGTGTTCCAGGAGGAGTGAGTTGTGAAACAATTCCACAATCTCTTAGATGATCACTGAATTCTTGACTCAAGTATTCGCCTCCACGATCTGATCGAAGAGCTTTAATACTTTTGCCAAGTTGATTATGTACTTCATTTTGGAACTCTTTGAACCTTTCAAAAGATTCCGACTAGTGTCTCATTAAATAGACATAGCCAAACCTACTAAAGTCATCAGTGAAGGTAATGAAGTACCGAAAGTTTCCTCTGGCACTTGTGCTCATTGGACCACACACATCCGTATGTATAAGGCCCAATAAATCACTGGCCCTTTCATTTTGTTTGTTGAAAGGGGCCTTAGTCATTTTTTCCAATAAACAAGATTCGCATTTCTCACATGATTCATAATCAAATGAGCCCAAAAGCCCATCACTATGGAGCTTCTGAATCCGTTTCTCATTTATATGGCCCTAACGACAGTGCCAGAGAAAAGTATGATTCGTGTCATTTGACTTGAATCTCTTGGTATTAAAGTTATAGATTGACGTGCTTTGATTTAGAACATAAAGTCCATTCTCTAATGAACTGCTACCATAAAATATATCATTGTAATCAAAAGAACAACATTTATTCTTAATTGAAAACTGATATCCTTCCATATCCAAAACATGAATAGAAATAATATTTCTGCTTATAGCAGGTACATAGTAGCAATTATTGAGTTCTAAAACCAAGCCTGAAGGTAAAGACAAATGAAATATTCCTACAGCCAATGCAGCAACTCTTGCTCCATTTCCCACGCGCAGGTCCACTTGTCCTTTCTTCAAAGTCCTACTGTTGCTTAGGCCCTGCATATTTGTACAAATATGAGCACCACAACCGGTATCCAATACCCAAGAAGTAGAACTAGAAGTAGTAACATTTACTTCTATAACATAAATACCTGAAGATGAAGTCTCGAAAGTCTTCTTCTTCTTCTTTTTCTCTTCCATGAATTTATTGCAATTTCTCTTCCAATGCCCAAGCTCATTACAGTAATGGCACTTATCAGTCTCAGATGGGCCGAGCTTGGGTTTCGAAGAGGACACAGTCTTGTCCTGATTTTCAATCTGGACAGCCTTACCCTTTCCCTTGCCTTTGCCAAGTTTCTTAAACTTCTTACCCCTTTGTTGAAGGAATTTCTAGCAGTTCTAATCAGGATTAGCAACCCTAGTCTGAATTCCGAGCCTAGGATCTAAGGTTCATATAATTGAATCTATGGGATCTCAGATTTACCTGTTGATTTGCAGCGGAAGTATTAGCAGATAATCGAGATCACGAAGCGCCTCAAATGCTGCGCCTCTACTGGTATCCACACGCACACAAACTGGACCGCAGGGATGCTAGTGCCTTACAGAGATCTAATCTCCAGAGAGGTTTCTTTCTGTGTTCTGGTGGCTGTGAATTAGGTTAGTCTTAGTTTAGGTCGACCATATATCTTATATATGTCGACTTAAACCATCACGGAATTAACCAACGATTAAACCGTTTTAACCTGATTAATCCGTGAGTGCATCGATCGATGCACTATCTGCAAGGATCGACACTGCCCCAGAATATTGATATCGAATGCATATCAAATATGCATTCATCCGATCATTACATTAATGATCAACCTCGTCTTTAACGCCCAGTTTGCTTAGGTGTGTGACCCTGTAGGATCATATAACACTAGCAATGAGTTCTCAACTCATTGATCATAAGTGGCTTCTAGCAAAGCGTTATGACTACCTAGTGTTATGTGATTGTCTCATCTCGACAGTACGACTTTCACTTAGAGTAAGTACAATAGATTTCAGGACATTCCCAACAATCTCCCACTTGTACTGGAATCATCTATTCCTTTAATCCCTTTGTAGCTATATCTCAATCTAGCATAAAGCAAGAACTGTGTCATCCTTATTAAACCAGATCACGTTTATCGAATCCCGATTTGTACTGATAAAACAAACGACTGACAATCACCTCGTTTGAGCGCGGCCACGCATTTCCAGTATCAAATCTTCGATAGGCCCAGAGATATTTGACTCCTGTTATATAGGAGGTACAAATCCCATCTTGTTCCATCCATGTCTCTTTTATATTTCATGATACGCCTAATCAGTGTCTTTATGATCACCAGTTACGGCTGACGTTTGACAAAGTCAAGACGAACCAATCCATATAAGAGAGGACATGATGAACTCAGGTCTAAGGACTACTCTCTTTAGTCGTAATGAGAAACTCTTATGACACTCATATAACATCTTGTAGAGTTCTCATTAACGGGTCAAGTCCGATCATGTGTTCTCTAACACATATCTATGTGATTGACTTTAATACACTTATTAAATGACTCCATGAAACATAGTCATCAGTCACCTCACATGCTAGTCTCATGTGGTTGTTAGTATCCCATTTTAACAACCTCGACCAGGGACCATTTATAATTTATATCATTTATTGTTTATAGGGTTTCATGATCAAGTCACATACTTGATGACCTATAAAATGTCATAAATTACTTTGGGACAATATATATTTAATTATACACAATTAAATAATGCTGAAACAATTTCATTAATGTAACATAACTAAATTATGTTTTTCGAACATCAAGTCATAACTAAAAACCAAATATAACTCCCACTGAAAACAAGATCATATCTTAAGAAATCTAATGCCTACAGCAGTAGTATGAAACTCATGCTTAGGCCTTGGGAGGGGCTTGGTCAGTGGATCAGCAACATTCTCATCCGTCGGGACTCTGCTGATCTTCACATCTCCTCTATTCACAATATCACGGATAAGGTGATATCTCCTTTCTATGTGTTTCTAGGTTCCTTTGCTTGCGCAATGGCTCCATTGTTGTCACAATACAAAGCCACTGGCTCAGAAATGCTAGGAATCACACCAAGTTCAGTGATGAACTTCTTGATCCAAACAGCCTCCTTTGCCGCTTCAGAAGCAGCGAGGTACTCAGCTTCAGTTGTGGAATTTGCTACAGTGTCCTGCTTGGAACTCTTCCAGCTGACTGCACCGCCATTCAGGCAGAAGATGTAACCAGATTGCGATCGGAAATCATCTTTGTCTGTCTGAAAACTTGCGTCTGTGTAACCACTTACTACCAGCTCATCACTTCCTCCATACACCAAGAATTTATCTTTAGTATTTCTCAAATACTTCAGAATATCACTGGACTGTCCGATTGGTATCTACTCGTCATGCTTAAAGCACAAGCAACATCTGGACGAGTACAGAGCATGGCATACATGATGGATCCCAATGCCGAGGCATAGGGAATCCGACTCATGCGATCTCGCTCAGCAGGTGTTTCAGGACACTGCTTCTTGCTGAGACTTATGCCATAAGACATTGGTATGAAGCCTTTCTTGGAATCTTGCATTCTGAACTGTTGGGAATGTCCTGAAATCTACTGTACTATCTCTAGAAAGTATGATAAGTGTCGAGATCAGACATAAGTCATAAATACTGGGTGATCATGATGACTTGCTAGAGCCCGCTCTTGATCTATAAGTTTAGGACTTATTACCAGTATTGTATGATCCCAAAGGGTCACACACCATAGCTAACGGGAAAGTTAAAAGGAATTAATACAGTAAGATGCAAGGCATTTACTGTATTTGTACAGAGAATTGGGCCAGACAAAATACAGTCTTTTTGTCTGATTTGGGTCTTGGGCCCAAAAGCCTAATAGGCCATTAGTTTAATTACTTGGGCCCATATAAGGGAAGAGGGGGCGCCAGTTAGCCAAGGCTTCTGCGATTTCTAGGTTTGGCCGTCCTCCTCTCTCTCTGTTGTTCCAGCTTGGTCTAGCAGCCTGATCCAGTAGCTTGTAAGCGTGTGGATACCTAGGAGGAGCCGGTAATCATCAGCTCTCAGTGATCTCTTCATTCCCTTGATCAATCCGCTGCAATCATAAGGTAATGATCCTGATCTGTTTATGATTCAACTGCAAATCACCTAGATCCTAGTTGATTATGTGATAGGTTGTAATCTGATAATTAAACCTATGAACCAACATAATCCTTCAGTGGTATCAGAGCCTAGGTCGTTAGGTTTTTGCTGTTTGGATCATATTTAGGTTGTTTTAAATGTTTAGAATCGAATTTGTGTTTAGAAATTTGATTAGAAAACTTGAAAACCTAATATGTAAATCGCATGAACCGATTGAAACCCATCGGTATGCGAAGCGGACGCCCGTATCGATCGACGAGGGAGCGTGATATCGATCGATATCAATCGGATCGATTGCTTCTCGCTGTCCCGATGACCCGATCGCAACGAGCTGATGCACGCGAGTATCGATCGACGAGGGAACGTGATATCGATCGATATCGATCGGATCGATTGCTTCTCGCTGTCCCGATGACCCGATCGCAACGAGCTGATACGCATGTCCCGATCGTATCGCGCGAGGTCCCGAAAGCGAGCTTGGCTCGTCTTCTCGATCCGGCGATGCGTGATCCGGCTGGCGAGGCATACGTTCCGCGAGTAGCCAATCGGTTCAGCCGAGCTTCGCGGTTCGTCCCACCTAACCCGAGACGCGAACCAATCATGCCATTGGGCCATTGCGGTTCGTCGTTGGTTTTGCCTTATCCCGCAAGTTAGGTCAAAATCAGCTAAAATTGATTGGTTAGACCAATCTATTTCTTCCTGATTTTGGACTTAACCGAACCGATCCAATTTAATTGGTGGTTCAAGCGGTTAACCAAATCGCGGTTTGCTGGAAATTATTTAATACAATTGGTATTATTTAATTTCTGGTTAAACCGGATTTAAATTCAAAATTGAATTTTAACCTAAACCGAAGGCTGGTCTAAGTTTGATTTGGTTGGACCAAATAATTTAGAGCTGGTCTGGTTTAGTAAATAACCAGTTGGATTTAGTAGTTAATTTGGTCTTGGACCAGAATTAATGAACCGACTCGGTTATGTCAAATTATTGGGCCAATTGGAATTCTGTGGTCTTGGGCCAAGAATTGGGCCTATAATTTGTGACCCAACCGAAAACTTTAATAAAATATTAAATTAGAAATTTCTATTTTTGGCATGTTTCTAGATTTAGAAAGTTTCCAAATTTAGTAAGTTTCCTGAAATGGAAAGTTTCCCAAAATAGTAATCTTCTATTTTTGGAAAGAAAACCTAAAATCCTCAAAACCAATATCAAGCTTGGATGTCTTGCCCAATCTTGTCAGCTACTTAACGCTTATTCAATTACAAATATGGCTTACAGTGTGAGGTGTCTGTTTTTGCGTAAGTAAAGTAGTATATAGTCACTAATTTCATTGGGAGTCCCAGACTTTAGTGATTATTTGGCTGTAAGAGATTGGTTTCCTTGACTGGGCCATCGGGAGTCCCGGACCTTGAGACATCTGGTGAATTGGGCCTTGGTCCCAATCCACAACCGAGAGTTATATAGATATAACTAGCTGTATGCATGCTTACCAAGTAAAGCTAATTCTGGGTGACGGCCAGTGGCCCACTTTGGTTTTGGTTGAACATGGGTCTCGGAATCATTGCATTCTTATGAGGTTAAACAAAGAAATTTTGAATGCAATGCGAGTTTTCTTATAAGTTGTTAAGATTACTCTTTTATGAACTAAATAACTAAAACTCTATTTATCTCTAAATTTCAGTTATGACTAGTACAAACAATCAAAACACTTTCTCGATCCGGTCTGTCCTTGAGATGGACAAACTGAACGGATCAAATTTCTTGACTTGGTCGCGGAACCTGAGGCTAGTCCTCAGGCAGGAAAGAAAGGACTATGTCCTTGAGAGAGCTCTCCCCGAGAGGATCGGGTCCAATGCCTCTCATACAGTATATGATGCTTGGAATAAGCATTATAATGATGCGGTAGATGTGCGTGGTCTGATATTGGCTACCATGGACTCAGATTTGCTGAAGCAATATGAGAACATGGAGTCGCCAATAGAGATGATCAGCAGCCTGAAATTGAAATTTCAGGAGCAGGTAAGAGTGGAGAGATACCAGTTGGTTAAGTCTCTCACTAGCTGCAAGCTACCAAATGATCATCCAGTGAGTCCTCATGTCAGTAAAATAATGGGTTACATTGATAACCTGAGGAAACTGGATTATCCAGTTAGCCAAGAATTGGCAACTGAGATCATTCTGCAGTCACTGCCGTCAAGCTATGATAAGTTCAAAAGGAACTATATCAAGAAAGGCTTAACGAAGACGCTGACTGAACTGCATGATATGCTCAAGACAGTTGAGCCAAACGTGAAGAGTACCCTGTATAATCTCATAATGGAGAAGGGTAGGTTTACTAAACCTAGTGCTGACAAGGGTGAAGACAAAGTTGTCTAGATTTTGAATCATGGCAAGCCTGTGTCTTCTGAGCCCGAGTCAGATACATCTTACGTTGGTAAGTGCTGCTACTGTAAAGAGACTGGGCATTGGAAGAGAGATTGCATTAAATTCATGGAAGATTATGAGGAGTTGAAGATGATGTATGAGACTACTTCCTCAGGTATTCATGTTATTACTTCAAGTTCTACCTTAAAGGTATTGGATACTGGTTGTGCCACTGATATTTGTTATAATATGCAGAGCCTAAGCAACAGTAGTACGTTGAAGGAAGGACAAGTGGAACTGCGTGTCTGGAAGGAGCTATGGATGCTGCCTCAGCCATAGGGTTTTCACTTGTAGATGCCTTTGAGGCTTGGTTTTGTATTAAGTAATTGCTACAATGTACCTGCTTTAAGCAGAGTTGTCTTTCATTTTCTTGTAAGAATTTGAATGTTTTTCATTTTGATAAAAGACAAGTTTTGTTCTTTTGATCTTAATGAAATATTAATTGTAGCACCCTATTCAAGGAATGGGTTTTATATCTTAAACCAAAGAGTGCCTAAATGTAACATAAATACCGAATTGGTTTAAATCTGATGAATTAAACCTGATTTTTCTTGGCGTAAATGTTTTGGTCACATAGAGTGAGTCGGATTCAGAAATCCCATAGTTATGGACTTTTGGGCTCATTTGATCGAATATCTTATGAGACTTGAATTCTGCTTACTGGACCAAAAGACAAAGGGCCAATCTTAGCCGAGCTAGAGAAAGGCCCAAAGGCTTATTGGACCTTAAACATACTCATGTATGTGGCCCGATGAGCAGTAATGCCAGAGAAAATTTCCTGTACTTCATTATCTTTACTGATTACTTCAGTGAGTATGACTGTGTTCATTTGATGAGACACGAGTCGGAATTCTTTGAAATGGTCGAAAGAGTTCCAGAATGAGGTATAGAATCTGAGTGACAGAAGTATTGAGACTCTGGATTAGATCACGAGTGAGAATACTTAATTCATTGATGGTGTGATCATCTGAATGAGTGTGAAGTCGTTTCACAGCTCATTTCTCCTGAAACCCTGGAGGTGTTTCTGTGAGAAAGAATCAGATCTTATTAGAAATGATTAAAGATGAGTCACACGAATCTTCCATGATATTCTTTAAGAATAACGCTCTAGAAATATCTAAGTTTACGCTGAAATAGTTCCACCAATATCAGTTGAAAGACACCACATAAATGTGGACTGGAAATGATCCAAATTCGTCTTTACTGAGTATTTGTAGTTGTGCTACTTCGCTGGTTGTCCTAGGGAAACCAAGGCTTGTTACTTTTTACGTCCATTCCGAAAACGAAGTTAGGTTGTTCGGAATTTTGTTTTCTAAAAGGAAAGTTTATTTCCAAGAAGAACAGTGGGAGTAAAAGTATAACTCGAAGAAATTCAAGAAATACAGGAGGCTGCTCAACCTGTTGAGGGAGAGCAGCGGATGGATTTACAGATTTCTGTAGAATCTACACCTGTAGAGCCTAAAGTTCGCAGATCTGAATGAATCCGTCACTAATCCGAGAGTGATTTCTCGTGATTAATTGCCTTGATCTGATGATCATTGAAAGTGACGAACCTGCGAAATTCACAGAAGCGAAAGTGAGCCCGGACTCCGAAAATTATACTGTATGTAAGTTAGCTTCATCGATCCATTCATGGATAGAAGCAAGCATATCGGAGTTGGAATCTTCGTTATGTTGAAGTAGTCAAGGTTTTGACTTGAACAGGATCGAAGTAGAACTGTGCGTTTACTAATAGATAAGTGGGAGCGATGTTGCATTTCTCATAGTGTATGTCGATGACATACTGATTCTCGGAAATAACGTTCCAATGCTGCAGTCGGTAAAGGACTGGCTTGGGAGTTGTTTTTATGATTGACATGGGTAAAGCCACATATGTTCTTGGATTTTGGATCTAAAGATAAAGATCCAAAAGAGCTGATAGGACAAAGTCAGGATTCTTATATTGACAAAGTCCTACACGTTTTCAGCATTCCAAGAAGGGTTTTATGCCAATGTTACATGGCATTACGTTAAGCAAGATACAGTGTCCTACGATATCTGCTGAGCTTGAATGCATGGATGAGATTCCAAGTGCGTCGGCAATTGGATCAATCATGTATGCCATGACATGTACTTGTTATGATGTTGCTTTAATATTAAGCAAGACAAGTAAAGACCAGTCAAATCCAGCAAAGAATCACTGGATAGACGTAATGAATATCCTCAAGTATTTGGAAAACACTTAGGATAAGTTCTTGATTTACGGAGAAAGTGAGGTGCTAGAAGTCGGTAGAGTCTGAAAGGCAAGTTTCCAACAGACAAAGATGATTTCCGGTCACAGTCCGGTTATATCTTGTGTCTGTCTGGCGGTGCAAGGCACTGTTGCTGAGTCCATGACTTGAGCTGAACATTTCGTAGCTTGGGTAGCGGCGAAAGAGGTTGTTTGGAAAGAAGAATTCATCACTGAACTTGATGTGATTCCTAGCATAGATGAGGATAGCTGCACATCAGAGGTCCAAACACCATGAGGGTAGGTATAACCTATTCCGTGAGATAAATGACAGAGGTGTTAAGTAGATCAGCAAGTTTCAACGAATGAGAACGTTGCTAATCTATTAACGAAGCCACTCCTTATGCCTAAGCACGAGTCGCGGACTGTAGCTGTAGGATAAGTGAAATTAAAATATAGTCTTAATTTCAGTGGGAGTTTGTAAAGGGCTTTATTTAGTTGTTTTGAAAGGTTCATGTAAACATAATATTTTATGTTTATGAAATTTATGATTTCTGGATTATTTTAACTGTGATATAAATAATCGTTCCAAAATGATTCATGTCATTATATATAGGCCATCGAAGTACATGAGAAAGACTTGATCATGAAACCCTATATTTAACAAAATGACATAAATCAGAGTGTCCATAGTCGAAGGTTGTTGAAATTGGAACACCAACAACCACTTGAGACTAGAGTGTGTTGAGACTTATGACCAAGTTTCATGGGTCATAGATGCCCGGCATCAAAGTCGACACATAGGTATGTGTAGGGGAGCATATGACCGGACATGACCCGCTGATGAGAACTCTACAAGATATTAATATCTGTGTCATAAGAGGTTCTCATCTACGACTATAGAGTATAGTCCTTAGACCTGAGTTCGCATGCATGTGGCTACACATGGATTGATACACTTTGATCATTGTCTAACGCTGTTTCGTAACTGGGAGCTATAAGGACCTTGGTTGGGTGTATTACAAAGTGTGTAGTTCATAGTGATGGAACAAGATGGGATTTGTCCCTCCCGTTTATGGAGGTAATATCTCTAGGCCAATCGGAGACTTGATAGCTGGTAAGATTGTGGCCACACCCAAACGGACTTGCCCAAGTCGTTTGCATTGTCAGTATCAAATCTGGTCCGATGAACATGATCTTGGTTATATAAGGATGACACACATCTTGCCTTATGCCAGATCGAGATATTGAGACAAAAGGATTAGGGAATGTAGAATTCCAGTACAAGTGGGAGATTGTTGGGAATGTCCTGAAATCTACTGTACTATCTCTAGAAAGTATGATAAGTGTCGAGATCAGACATAAGTCATAAATACTGGGTGATCATGATGACTTGCTAGAGCCCGCTCTTGATCTATAAGTTTAGGACTTATTACCAGTATTGTATGATCCCAAAGGGTCACACACCATAGCTAACGGGAAAGTTAAAAGGAATTAATACAGTAAGATGCAAGGCATTTACTGTATTTGTACAGAGAATTGGGCCAGACAAAATACAGTCTTTTTGTCTGATTTGGGTCTTGGGCCCAAAAGCCTAATAGGCCATTAGTTTAATTACTTGGGCCCATATAAGGGAAGAGGGGGCGCCAGTTAGCCAAGGCTTCTGCGATTTCTAGTTTTGGCCGTCCTCCTCTCTCTCTGTTGTTCCAGCTTGGTCTAGCAGCCTGATCCAGTAGCTTGTAAGCGTGTGGATACCTAGGAGGAGCCGGTAATCATCAGCTCTCAGTGATCTCTTCATTCCCTTGATCAATCCGCTGCAATCATAAGGTAATGATTCTGATTTGTTTATGATTCAACTGCAAATCACCTAGATCCTAGTTGATTATGTGATAGGTTGTAATCTGATAATTAAACCTACGAACCAACATAATCCTTCAGAACCTATGTAAGACTTTATCAATATAAGTGTCTTGACACAGTCCAATCAACTTGTTTAATCTATCTCTATAGATTCTTATTCCAAGAATATACGCGGCTTCTCCCATGTCTTTCATTGAAAAACAACTTCCGAGCCAAGTCTTAACAGACTGTAACAACGGAACGTCATTTCCGAGAAGAAGTATGTCATCTACATACAACACGAGAAATGCAACTGCGCTCCCACTAGTCTTCTTGTAAACACATGGTTCTTCTTCGCTTCTGATGAAATCAAACTTTTTGACTGCTTCATCAAAACAAAGATTCCAACTCCGAGATGCTTGCTTCAATCCATAAATGGATCGATGAAGTTTGCATACTTTCCTAGCTGCATTTGGATCGATGAAACCTTCGGGTTGTGTCATGTACACATCCTCTTCCAGAATTCCATTAAGGAAAGCTGTTTTCACGTCCATCTGCCAGATCTCATAATCATAATGAGCAGCTGTTGCTAGGAGAATCCGAATGGATTTAAGCATGGCGACAGGTGAATAGGTTTCTTCATAGTCAATACCATGAATTTGTTTGAAACCTTTTGCCACTAGCCTTGCTTTATATATCTGAATATTTCCATCCACATCAATTTTCTTCTTGAAAATCCATTTACACTCAATGGCTTGCACCATCGGGTAAATCAACCAAAGTCCATACTTGGTTCTGTGACATGGATCCCATTTCGGATTCAGCGGCTTTCAGCCACTTTTCGGAGTCAGGGCTCATCATCGCTTCTTCAAAATTCGCTGGCTCGTCACTGTCAATGATCAACAAATCATGACAATTGGTTACGAGAAATCCATATCTCTCGGGTTCGTGACGGATCCTTTCGGATCGGCGAATTTCAGGCTCCACAGGCGCCATCTCTACAACTCTTTGTAGATCCAACTGTTGCTCTTCCTCTACGGGTTGAGCATTTTCCTGCGGTTCTCGAACTTCTTCGAGTTGTACTTTACTCCCACTGTTTTTCTTGGAAAGAAATTCTCTCTCAAGAAAGACGCAGTTCCGAGCAACAAACACTTTGTTCTCGGATTGGTTGTAAAAGTAGTATGCCTTGGTTTCCTTAGGATAACCAACGAAGTAGCATTTATCAGATTTGGGCTCGAGCTTATCTGTAATTAATCTCTTAACATAAGCTTCACAACCCCAAATCTTCAGGAAAGACACATTCGGAACATTTCCAGTCCACATCTCATGTGGTGTCTTTGCAACTGATTTTGACGGAACCCTATTAAGTGTAAACGCAGACGTTTCTAGAGCGTATCCCCAAAAGGATAATGGAAGAGTTGAGAGACTCATCATTGATCGAACCATATCTAATAAAGTCCGATTCCTCCTCTCAGACACACCATTCCATTGTGGTGTTCCAGGAGGAGTGAGTTGTGAAACAATTCCACAATCTCTCAAATGATCACTGAATTCTTGGCTTAAGTATTCTCCTCCACGATCTGATCGAAGAGCCTTAATACTTTTGCCAAGTTGATTATGTACTTCATTTTGGAACTCTTTGAACTTTTCAAAGGATTCCGACTTGTGTCTCATTAGATAGACATAGCCATACCTGCTGAAATCATCAGTGAAGGTGATGAAGTATCGAAAATTTCCTATGGCACTTGTGCTCATTGTGCCGCATACATCTGTATGTATAAGGCCCAATAGGTCACTGGCCCTTTCATTTTGTTTGTTGAAAGGGGCCTTTGCCATTTTGCCTAGTAAACAAGATTCACATTTCTCACATGATTCATGATCAAATGAGCCCAAAAGCCCATCACTATGGAGCTTTTGAATCCGTTTCTCGTTTATATGGTCCAAACGACAATGCCAAAGAAAAGTCTGATTCGTGTCATTTGATTTGAATCTCTTGGTGTTAATGTTATAGATTGGTGTGCTTTGGTTTAAAATATATCATTGTAATCAAAAGAACAACATTTATTCTTAATTGAAAACTGATATCCTTCCACATCCAAAACAGGAATAGAAATAATATTTCTGCTTATCGCAGGTACATAGTAGCAATTATTAAGTTTTAACACCAAACCAGAAGGTAAAGACAAGTTATATGTTCCTACGGCTAATGCAGCAACTCTTGCTCCATTTCCCACGCGCAGGTCCACTTGTCCCTTTTCCAACGTCCTACTGTTGCTTAGGTGATAGGCTCAAAGTTTATCCCTATACTAAACTGCAAGTGAACAGCAATGTCAAAGTAGTATATAGGGTTATCGAATCCACAGGGACACTTGGTCTCAATAGATCAGAACAGTAGAGACTAATACTAGAAATAAGCAATGTGATTGAATTGAAAGCAGTGCGAGAAAGTAAATCAGTAGCAGAGATTAACGGTTGTGAAAGCAAGTAATTAAAAGCGTCAAGCCTAGGGTATTCTCAGGAAATCAGACAAGCAGACAGTTCATTCAGCAAGGATCTAATTAAGCACAGTTCTAGAACTCAAAACACAGATATAGAATTAACCAAATTCCTTTGCGATAATTCTCTAAGTCTAAGTGCAGCAAACCAAACTTTTGTTTACGAGAACTAACAGATTAAACTAGCATTAATCCCAAGTTTGATATGTTCACAATTATCCTAAACCAAACTTCCGTTTGCGCAAAGTTTAATTGCCCAATTTAATTAGTTCAGATTCCTAAACCCCACTTCCGTGACGTATTTAGCAACCTAAGATCTAGATTCTAATTGATCAGGTTAGAACTAGCTTTAAGCACAATTAAATTGAAGAACAGATATAGTTTGAATCCTTAACTGAATTTGAACAAGTCTAGCAAGTCATGAAATCCTATGTGAGAAACCCTAAACCTAACTAGGAATCTACTCAGACATAGATAATGAAAACATAATCATAGAATGAATAAATTGCATAAAAGAATAATAGTAAAAGGGGTTCGAAAATCTTCTCCAAATACAGATGAAGTAATAGGTTCAGATCAGCCCCAAAAGCTCTAAAAATCCTCTGCTCTTAATTATCAAAGTGTATCTCATAAAAACAACTAAAACTTGATTATATAGGTATAATCTCGGCCAAGGGCTTCTTTGTAAATATCAGGAACTTCTGGATCAAAGTGCAATAACTTGATTCTTCTAAACCACCGAGTTTTTGGCCCATCTCGCTGGTGCATCGATCGATGCTAGAGTGCAACGATCGACACCTTCCTCTGTTTCGGACAGTGAACTCTATCTCTCGGCCAAACACTCCAAAAATCTCCAAAATGCTCCATTATCTCCAATTTAGCTCCAAACCTGATTATACCTGTAAAATACTCTAAACAAAGACAAAAGACACTAAAAACACATCTATATCATGGTCTAAAATGGGTAAAAACCATGATATATCAACTCCCCCACACTTAGCCTTTGCTTGCCCTCAAGCAAAACAGAGAACTAAAACATGGTGAAGAGGTTTGAAAACTCTTCAGAAACTCATTTCATCCTAGAAGCTACAATACTCAGATTCCCCTTAGTAAACCACTGAAAGAATCAATTACAGGATATCAAGACCAACATGTACTTCCCCCACACTTAGCAACTGTCCTAGGTAAACTCCACAATCACATTCAAGCATTCAAATTCTCCCTACTGACTTCTGCAAGTATTTAAGTGCGGTCTCACCTAAGGAGTATCGATCAAAGGGCACATGGATTCTTACCTAGTCAGCTCTAGACCACCATACTATCTTTCTCTAGTCCCTTTCTTCTCTTTCCCTTCTTTAACAACTGATTTTTCCCCACTGGGTATCATTTTATTTTTTTTATCAGTGTTCTTCCCGTTATGGGGTGTACTTTGGACACATTCCATGGATCACATGAGAGATAATAGTGTTTGCTACTATTCCCATGACCACTTCGGAGTTACTAACTCATCCTCAGTTTATTATCTTTTTTTTTTTTTTTTTTTTTTTACTTTACAGAAGGGGAGAAGGGAACTAAATAGGATAGGTTGACAGGTTGTGTCAGAACTAACAAGGGAATCCGACACAAAGTATACCAAGCCCTTAGGTGAGAAATCTAAGTCAGTATTAAAGTTGAAGTCAGTAAAGGATCCTCTGATACCTGAAGTGATGTGGGTGTTCCCAGTAGGTTGATCTGTGATGGGGTTTTCTAATAGTCAGAGATAGATCCTGCAACTTCATCCCAATGGTTACTTAAGTTCCTGCAAGTCTTGTAAATCTTCTCATAAAATCATAGTTTCTTACTTAAACAATTTTGACTCAATAAAACAAAATTTTTTTTGAAAAACGGACTGACTCTTAAGAAAACAGAAAACAAAAGTCAGTAGCACCTCCCCCCACACTTAAGACACACTGTCCCCAGTAGTGTCAAGCGAAGGATCGGTAAAAAGAAAATAAAAATTGAAAAGGTGAAATTATGTCTGTCGGGTTACCTCTGTCGCTCAGGCATCGACCGATGCACTAAGTGCATCGACCGTTGCTTGGCGATTTTCGTGTATAGTCGATTGTTGCTCAGGACCGCAACGATCGCTGCAATGCGATTCCTTTCGTGTTGTGACGATCGACACAGAAGTGCGTCGTTCGTTGCACTGCGATTTAACCGAGACCTGCAAACATAAACTCACCAGAAACAAAAACAAACGTAAAATCCTAACAAAAACACCAAAAATTAAGTAGAAAAACACCAGTACCTAATGGTGGGTTGCCTCCCACCCAGCGCTTGTTTAAGGTCAATAGCTTGACCGGACGGATGGAAATTTTCAAGTGGAGGGTGCAGCATCCAGAGGCAAAATCTGACCTCTTGGAATCTCGGCCTTAGCCCAATAGTGTTTTACCCTCTGCCCATTAACAGCAAACTCGTTACCTTCCTTGCCAATTAAAATGACAGCTCCATATGGACGCACTTCTTTGATCGTGTAGGTTCCAGACCATCTTGATTTCAGCTTGCCTGGAAACAAATGCAAGCGAGAATTGTACAACAGTACCTGATCGTTAGGCTTAAATCGTCTGGAGACAATCTTTTTGTCATGATAAACCTTAGTCCTTTCCTTGTACAACTTTGAGTTCTCATAGGCAAAATGTCTAATCTCATCCAACTCATTGAGCTGTATCAATCTCCTCTCTGCAGCTGGTTTGAGGTCAAAGTTCATCTGTTTTACAGCCCATGCTGCCTTGTGCTCAAGTTCTACTGGCAGATGACATGCTTTCCCATACAGCAAATGGAATGGAGTAGTCCCCAATGGCGTTTTAAATGCAGTCCTGTAGGCCCATAAAGCATCATCAAGCTTAGCTGCCCAATCTTTCCTTGTCTTCCCAACTGTCTTTTCCAAGATCTCCTTGATTTGTCTGTTAGAAACCTCTACCTGTCCACTAGTCTGTGGGTGATAAGGAGTAGCAACTCGGTGATGTACTCCATGCTTCTTTAGGAGCTTCTCAAACACCTTATTAATAAAGTGAGATCCTCCATCACTAATAACTATCCGAGGTACTCCAAATCTAGGGAATATGATGGATTTAAACAGCTTAATGACTACTGAAGAGTCATTGGTTGGACTAGCTATTCCTTCTACCCACTTAGAAACATAATCAACAGCAACTAATATGAATTTATTCCCATAAGATGAGGGAAAGGGACCCATAAAGTCTATGCCCCAGCAATCAAAAACCTCAACCTCAAGAATGAAATTCTGAGGCATCTCATGCTTCCTGCTGATTTTCCCTCTCCTCTGGCAGGCATCACAATGAGAAATAAAGGAGTGAGTATCAGCGAACATTGTAGGCCACCAGAAACCCGCTTGCAAAACCTTAGACACAGTCTTAAATGTAGCAAAATGTCCTGCATAATCTGATCCGTGACAGTGGAAAAGGATATCTGGAACCTCCGACTCAGCAACACATCTTCTATAAAGGCCATCTGAACAATGCTTATAGAGGTAAGGTTCATCCCAATAGTACCTCCTAAGTTCTCTGAAAAACCTCTTCTTTTCATATCCTTTCAGATTATCTGGTTCAGTCTCTGCAGCTAGATAATTGGCTATGTCTGCATACCATGGTCGATCATTTGTTGCGACAGCATTAATCTCGAACTCATGCCTTCCAATACGTATCGTGAAAGTTTCTGCGTCTGTATCCGCGCTGCAACGATCGTCACAGTCGGATGTATCGATCGTCGCTGTCCCGATAGATGCATCGATCGATGCTGACGTAGCATCGATCGACGCAACGCGATTAATCCGACAGTTCTGCAGATTTCTGTCCAAATCTGTCTCACAGATTGTCCCAACCATATTGACGTTTTCTTCAGGCAAATAATCATTAATTGGCACGTCCTCCTCAACTAGCATCCTCGAAAGATGGTCAGCAACTCCATTCTCAACCCCTTTCTTATCTCTCACTTCAATATCAAATTCCTGAAGCAAAAGGATCCATCTCAACAATCTTGGCTTAGCATCCTTCTTCTGCATCAGATACTTCAGGGCGGAATGATCAGTGTGGACAATTACCTTGGAGCCAACAAGATAAGAGCGAATTTCTCAAATGCAAAGACAACTGCCAGCAACTCCTTCTCTGTAGTGGCATAGTTTCTTTGTGCATCATCCAGTGTCCTACTGGCATAATAGATAGCATGAAGCTTTCTATCTTTCTTTTGTCCAAGAACAGCTCCTACAGCAAAATCACTTGCATCACACATTACTTCGAAAGGCAAATCCCAATCCGGTGGCTGAACTATGGGAGCACTCACTAATGCCTGCTTGATCTGTTCAAATGCTGTTTGACAATCTGCAGTGAACTCAAATTTGGTGTCTTTGCACAGCAAAGCAGTTAGTGGCCTAGCAATCCTACTAAAATCCTTGATGAACCGTCTATAGAAGCCAGCATGTCCAAGAAAGCTTCTAATATACTTAACAGAATCAGGTGCCTGCAGGTTGGTCATCACCTCGATTTTAGCGCGGTCCACCTCTATTCCCGCTTCGGACACTTTATGTCCAAGCACAATGCCATCTCTGACCATGAAATGACACTTCTCCCAGTTAAGAACTAAGTGCTTCTCTTCACATCTTTTCAGGACTTTACACAGATTATCTAAACATTCATTGTAGGATGATCCATATACTGAGAAATCATCCATGAATACTTCCATAAAATCCTCAATCATATCTGTGAATATGGACATCATGCATCTCTGGAAAGTGGCTGGTGCATTGCAGAGTCCAAAAGGCATCCTAAGGTAAGCAAAAGTCCCATATGGACAAGTAAAAGTGGTCTTTCCCTGATCCTCTGGATGGATGGGAATATGAAAGAAACCTGAGTAGCCATCTAAGAAGCAGTAGTAAGGATGATTTGCTAACCTTTCGAGCATCTGATCAATAAAAGGTAAAGGAAAATGATCTTTCCTAGTAGCAGCATTAAGCTTCCTGTAGTCTATGCACATCATGTGTCCTGTCACAGTCCTAGTAGGTATCAGCTCGTTCTTCTCATTCTTCACGACTGTAACACCGCCCTTCTTTGGTACTACATGGACTGGACTCACCCAATCACTATCAGAGATAGGATATATAATTCCAGCGTCAAGGAGTTTCATAATCTCCTTTTTGACTACTTCCTGCAGATTAGGATTAAGTCTCCTCTGATGTTCGATTGATGTCTTGGACTCATCCTCAAGATGTATCCGGTGCATGCACAGCTCTGGTGAGATACCTGAAATATCATTAAGGGAATAGCCAAGAGCTTTGCGATGCTTGCGCAGCTTGCTTAGCAGTAAGGTGAGTTCTGCGTTGTTCAGGCTAGCATTAACAATCACTGGGTATGTTGAATTAGGTCCAAGAAAAGCGTACCTTAGCCCGGATGGAAGTTGTTTCAGATCTATTTTCGGAGCCTTTTCTTCTGCCCAGTCTCTGTCGTCTTGCAACGATCGATGCTTAGATGGTGTCGATCGTTGCAGTCCCGCGTCGGACACTTCTACTTGCATTGCAAGCTCGACAGAATCCATCAATCTTGTATAGCACATCGCAGGCTCGTCCTGTAGGTATTCCAACTCCAAAATAGAACTCAGTAAAGCCCTTTCTAGTGGGTCCTCAGCATGTGATTGATGGAAGTACTCTGCAGCTAAATCACCCAATGTGTCCACATAAAAGGTTTGCCCGTTGATGGTTGGTCTCTTTACCAGTTTTTTCATGTCAAAACTCATCTTCAGATCTCCTACATTTAGAACTATTTTGCCTCCTTGACAGTCAATCATCGCACCAGCTGTTGCTAAGAAAGATCTGCCTAGAATTAATGGGTCTTTTGGCTCCTGTCCATATTGTAGAACCACAAAATCAGTTGGGATTACGCACTTGCCAACTGTTATAGGCACATCCTCTATTACTCCTTCGGGAATCCTGACTGATCTGTCTGCCAAAACCAGTGATATCCTAGTTGGTATAAAATCTGTCATCCCTAGTCTTTTAGCAACTGAAAGGGGCATCAGATTTACACTGGAGCCAAGATCACATAGGGACCTTTCGAACCTCTCCTTGTAGATAGCACAATCCAATACGAAGCTGCCCGGATCTTTTAATTTCTCTGGAATTCTGCCTTGAACCACTGCACTACATACTTCATTGAGCATCATTATGCTTTCTTCATCAGACCATTTTCCAGAAATTCCATCCTTAAGGCATCTCTTCATCATGGGGGAAGTTTCAATGGAATCCAGCAGAGGTACTTCAACCTTTACCTTCTTTATGAACTCCTTCCACTTTGCATACTGCCTATCATTCTTAGCTTTTCTGGGGTTCTTGGGATAAGGTATCTTAGGCTTGTATACCCTTTCAGCCGACTGTTTTGGGTTTTCAGCACTCGAACTTTCTGCAGTCACCTTGTGTCGATCGTTGCTCTTATCGCACCGATCGATGCTAGGCGACTTTGTTACGACCTCCGGTTCCTTGATTTCGCTTGGCAACGATCGTTGCTTAGATGCATCGATCGATGCGCGGTGAATATCGCGTATCTCATCTTCCAACTCTTCAATTTCCACGAGTTCCTCAACGCTCAACTGCTTTTTCTGGCCAGATGACAGCTCCTTACCACTTCTCAATGTCACGGCATTGCATTGGTACTTAGGATTGGCATCAGTCCTTCCCGGGAGATATCCCTCTTCCCTTTGAGCATGTCCAGCAGTTCTTGCAACCTTAGCATCAAGCTCTTTTATGTGTGTGTTCAAACTCTCAAACTTCCCATTCAGTTCCCTGTAGATTGTATCCATTTTCGCGTCAGCATCTGCTGCGTACTTAGTCTGACTCTCCATTAGCTGTCTTAGCATTATCTCTACTTTACTATCAGACTCGTTGGCTTTCTCAAAACCACCTCGCTGAACTCCATTTGAGAATTTGTTTCCCTGTTGACTTCTAAATCTACTACCTTGGAAACCAGAACCTCCCATGTAATTCACTTCTTCTTCCTGAGTGTCCTCCTCAGTCTGAATTACCTCTACATCCTGGGTAGAGTGGACAGCTTTCTTACTCGTTAGGAGATCGTACACTGTGTCTAGCCTAGATTTAATCTCAGTCATGTTAGAATCCTCTATACTTCCACCGGATTTCTTTCTCTTTTCATTTATAGTCTTGCAACTGTAGCTGTTAATAAGGTTCCCAATCAACTGCATAGCTTGTGTAGGAGTTCTAGTGTTGAAATTAGCATTACTGGAATTATCCAGCGCAGTCTGATAAGGGAGATCTATGCCTCTGAAGAAAATACCAATCAGCTGTACTTCTGTGAATCCATGGTGTGGACAGTCACGCTGATACTGCTTAAATCTCATCCAGGCAGTCTTCAAGGGCTCCACAGCTCCTTGGGAAAAGGTGAGTATGTCCTGTCTGGACTGATCCGAGCGCGCATCATCATAAAAGTGACGCAGGAACTCACTCTTTAAGGCTTCCCAAGTAGTATACTGACCAGGTGCCAGTTGTCTCAGCCATGCACTAGCGTCTCCAGCAAGACTGTGCGGAAACAGCTTAAGGAACAAATAGTCCGGGCATACTCCTTCATACTTCATGCCAGTGACTATGTCCTCAAACTTGTCAATGTGATCCATAGGCTGCTCTGCTTGAAGACCATGAAAAGCAATCTGTCTCATCAGCTGGTAGTAGATGGTCTTTACCTCAAAATCATTCCTCTCAAAAGCAGGAAGCACTAGAGCTGCTCGGTTTGCATGAAACTCGTCAGGTCTATTGTAATCAGCTAGTGTCCTCTCATGAACCACCATCTCTCTACCTTGGGCCTGTCCTTGACCCTGGTTTCGGTTCAGCTCCTGTTGCTGTTGCTCAGGAGGATCAGGGATGAAATTCCCTTCAGCATCAACCCGATGCCCAGCAGCATTGTACGGGTTGTTATCTTGGTCCCTCAGGGTACCTTCAGCATCTGGTATCAAGATCAGACGTTCTCGAACCATTCTCTCTCTCTTTTCTCTTCTGATAGTCCTCTCTAGACGTCCAAGTTCCTCTAGTCCGAGATTAAGCAAGCTCGAGTTCGGATTACTTCGAGTTTTCTGCGTTGGCATAAACTGTCTGTAATCGTCCAGCAACGATCGATGCTATCAGTGCAACGATCGATTCAATCTCAGAATCGCCTAGTGACGATCGACGCAAGGGATGCAACGATCGACGCAAGGCGAAATTCGTACCTGCGACAGAGAGAAATCAGAGAAAAAGTTAGTAAAATAAAAACAAAACGAAAAAAGCAAAAACAAAAAGAAAAATTTCTAGTAGAAACCCTAAGTTCGGTTCTATCGAAGACTCTAAGAGTCCCCGGCAACGGCGCCAAAAACTTGATAGGCTCAAAGTTTATCCCTATACTAAACTGCAAGTGAACAGCAATGTCAAAGTAGTATATAGGGTTATCGAATCCACAGGGACACTTGGTCTCAATAGATCAGAACAGTAGAGACTAATACTAGAAATAAGCAATGTGATTGAATTGAAAGCAGTGCGGGAAAGTAAATCAGTAGCAGAGATTAACGGTTGTGAAAGCAAGTAATTAAAAGCGTCAAGCCTAGGGTATTCTCAGGAAATCAGACAAGCAGACAGTTCATTCAGCAAGGATCTAATTAAGCACAGTTCTAGAACTCAAAACACAGATATAGAATTAACCAAATTCCTTTGCGATAATTCTCTAAGTCTAAGTGCAGCAAACCAAACTTTTGTTTGCGAGAACTAACAGATTAAACTAGCATTAATCCCAAGTTTGATATGTTCACAATTATCCTAAACCAAACTTCCGTTTGCGCAAAGTTTAATTGCCCAATTTAATTAGTTCAGATTCCTAAACCCCACTTCCGTGACGTATTTAGCAACCTAAGATCTAGATTCTAATTGATCAGGTTAGAACTAGCTTTAAGCACAATTAAATTGAAGAACAGATATAGTTTGAATCCTTAACTGAAATTGAACAAGTCTAGCAAGTCATGAAATCCTATGTGAGAAACCCTAAACCTAACTAGGAATCTACTCAGACATAGATAATGAAAACATAATCATAGAATGAATAAATTGCATAAAAGAATAATAGTAAAAGGGGTTCGAAAATCTTCTCCAAATACAGATGAAGTAATAGGTTCAGATCAGCCCTAAAAGCTCTAAAAATCCTCTGCTCTTAATTATCAAAGTGTATCTCATAAAAACAACTAAAACTTGATTATATAGGTATAATCTCGGCCAAGGGCTTCTTTGTAAATATCAGGAACTTCTGGATCAAAGTGCAATAACTTGATTCTTCTAAACCACCGAGTTTTTGGCCCATCTCGCTGGTGCATCGATCGATGCTAGAGTGCAACGATCGACACCTTCCTCTGTTTCGGACAGTGAACTCTATCTCTCGGCCAAACACTCCAAAAATCTCCAAAATGCTCCATTATCTCCAATTTAGCTCCAAACCTGATTATACATGTAAAAGACTCTAAACAAAGACAAAAGACACTAAAAACACATCTATATCATGGTCTAAAATGGGTAAAAACCATGATATATCATTAGGTCCTGCATATTTGTACAAATATGAGCACCACAGCCGGTATCCAATACCCAAGAAGTAGAACCAGAAGTAGTGACATTTACTTCTATAACATAAATACCTGAAGATGAAGTCTCGAAAGTCTTCTTCTTCTTCTTCTTCTCTTCCAAGAATTTATTGCAATTTCTCTTCCAATGCCCAGGCTCTTTACAGTAATGGCACTTATCAGTCTCAGATGGGCCCGGCTTGGGCTTCGGGGCTGGCGCAGGCGTGTCCTGGTTCTCAACCTGGACTGCCTTGCCCTTTCCCTTGCCTTTGCCAAGTTTCTTAAACTTCTTACCCCCTTGTACCATAAGTACATTAGGAGTTCCCTTCTTGATATTAGGCTCAGCTGTCTTGAGCATGCCATGCAGTTCAGTCAACGTCTTCGTCAAGTTGTTCATGTTATAGTTCATAACAAACTGATCATAACTTGACGGCAGTGACTGCAGAATGATGTCAGTAGCCAACTCTTGGCTAATGGGACAATCCAGTCTCCCCAGGTTATCAATATAACCCATCATCTTAATGACATGAGGACTGACCGGACAGTCCTTTGGTAGCTTGCATTCAATGAGAGATTTAACTGTCTGGTATCTCTCAGTTCGTGCTTGCTCCTGAAACATGCTTTTCAGGCTAGTAATCATCTCCACTGGCGACTCCACGTTCTCGTATTGCTTCTGCAAGTCCGAGTTCATGGTAGCCAACATGAGACAATTCACATCGACCACATCATTGGAATGCTTATCCCAAGCACTCCTTTCTGCATGTGCAGCATTGGCTCTCGGTTTTTCAGGGAGAACAGTTTCCAGGACATAGTCCCTTTTCTCCTGCTTGAGAACAATTCTCAAGTTCCGATACCATTCGAGAAAATTCGATCCATTTAACTTGTCCTTCTCAAGGACGGATCGCAGGGAGAAAGAGTTATTATGAGTGTTAGTCATAGCTGAGAACAAAGAAAGGAAAAGTTTTAGTTATGATGTTCAAGAAATGAGAAATCTTAACTTTTAAGAAAACTCGCATTGTATTCAAAACAATGTTTCCTCAGATGAATATAATGATCCAAGACCCATACTTCACTAAACTTGAGTGAGCCACTGGCTATCACCCAAATTTAGCTATCTAGGTAAGCAACAACTTTGCTAGTTATATCCAATATAACTCTTGGTTGTGGATCGACATCTCATGTCCAATCCACCTGATGTCTCTGGGCCCAAAACGATTTTGATAGCCCAGTCAAGCAAACCAATCTCTTCAGTCATGTAATTGTTGATGCCTTGCACTGCAAGCCCATTAACACGATTACTTCCTGCCTTACTCATGTAATTGTTGATACCTTGCACTGCAAGCCTATCGTACAATGAAATGAGTCTTGACAGTTGACAAGATTGGAAAGACATCAAGTATCACTTGATATTTGGTTGAGGAACGGAACCATTTAAAACGTTCAGTTTTATTATGTTTTAATTCTTATAATTAATTGATTTGTCTTGCTTCGGTTATGTGATTTCAGGTTCAATAACCCAATCATCAAACCTGATGTCGACCGACACTACTATAGTGTCGATCGATGCAGGATAACCAAAAGCAATCCGCGATAACCGATCAATCCAATTGATCCGGTTTTGAATACCGGTCAGCGTCGATCGATGCTACGTTAGCATCGGTCGATGCCAATCTAATCAAGACAATCGCAATTAAACCATTCACAGTGTTCGACCATCTTTAACCAAGCTCGATAACCGGTCCAATCCAATTGAACCGATTCATCAATCTCGCGAGGTTTGTGTCGATCGATGCAACATTTGTGTCGATCGACACTAGGCGAAAACTGAGTTTTATTCGGGTTTTCGCCCTGTGTCGATCGATGCCGGATTGGCAACGATCGACACCATGCGAAAAACCCTAAATTTTATTTGGGTTTTCGCCCTGTATCGATCGATGCCGGATTGGCATCGATCGACACCATGCGAAAATACCCTAAAACGTTTTCGAACAGAACCTTAAACTAGGTTTATCATGAAAACGAATTTTAGCAAGTTTGTATCAACCATACACAGATTCAGATTCAACCAATCTAATCAACATGCTACAGATTCAATGGAACCCTAAAGCTCTGATACCACTGAAGGAATTTCTAGCAGTTCTAATCAGGATTAGCAACCCTAGTCTGAATTCCGAGCCTAGGATCTAAGGTTCATATAATTGAATCTATGGGATCTCAGATTTACCTGTTGATTTGCAGCGGAAGTATTAGCAGATAATCGAGATCACGAAGCGCCTCAAATGCTGCGCCTCTACTGGTATCCACACGCACACAAACTGGACCGCAGGGATGCTAGTGCCTTACAGAGATCTAATCTCCAGAGAGGTTTCTTTCTGTGTTCTGGTGGGTGTGAATTAGGTTAGTCTTAGTTTAGGTCGACCATATATCTTATATATGTCGACTTAAACCATCACGGAATTAACCAACGATTAAACTGTTTTAACCTGATTAATCCGCGAGTGCATCGATCGATGCACTATCTGCAACGATCGACACTGCCCCAGAATATTGATATCGAATGCATATCAAATATGCATTCATCCGATCATTACATTAATGATCAACCTCGTCTTTAACGCCCAGTTTGCTTAGGTGTGTGACCCTGTAGGATCATATAACACTAGCAATGAGTTCTCAACTCATTGATCATAAGTGGCTTCTAGCAAAGCGTTATGACTACCTAGTGTTATGTGATTGTCTCATCTCGACAGTACGACTTTCACTTAGAGTAAGTACAATAGATTTCAGGACATTCCCAACATTTGTACCATAAGTACATTTGGAGTGCCCTTCTTGATATTAGGCTCAGCTGTCTTGAGCATGCCATGCAGTTCAGTCAACGTCTTCGTCAAGTTGTTCATGTTATAGTTCATAACAAACTGATCATAACTTGACGGCAGTGACTGCAAAATGATGTCAGTAGCCTACTCTTGGCTAATGGGACAATCCAGCTTCCCCAGGTTATCAATATAACCCATCATCTTAATGACATGAGGACTAACTGGACCGTCCTTTGGTAGCTTGCATTCAATGAGAGACTTAACCGTCTGATATCTCTCAGTTTGTGCCTGCTCCTAAAACATACTTTTCAGGCTAGTGATCATCTCCATTGGCGACTCCACGTTCTCGTATTGCTTCTGCAAATCCGAGTTCATGGTAGCCAACATGAGACAACACACATCGACCACATCATTAAAATGCTTATCCCAAGCACTCCTTTCTGCATGTGAGGCATTGGCTCTCGGTTTTTCAGGGAGAACATTTTCTAGGACATAGTCCCTTTTCTCCTGCTTGAGAACAATTCTCAAGTTCCGATACCATTCGAAAAAATTCGATCCACTTAACTTGTCCTTCTCAAGGACGGATAGTAGGGAGAAAGTGTTGTGATGAGTGTTAGTCATAGCTGAGATCAAAGAGAGGAAAAAGGTTTAGTTATGATGTTCAAGAAATGAGAAATCTTAACTATTAAGAAAACTCGCATTATATTCAAACAATGTTTCTTCAAATGAATATAATGATCCAAGACCCATACTTCACTAAACTTGAGTGAGCCACTGGCTATCACCCAAATTTTAGCTATCTAGGTAAGCAAGCTTTGCTAGTTATATCCAATATAACTCTTGGTTGTGGATTGACATCTCATGTCCAATCCACCTGATGTCTCTGAGCTCAAAATGATTTTGATGGCCCAGTCAAGTAAACCAATCTCTTAAGTCATGTAATTGTTGATGCTTTGCACTGCAAAAACATCAACACGATTACCTACTGCGTTACTCATGTAATTGTGGACACCTCGCACTGCAAGTCTATCGCACAATAAAAAGAGTCTTGACAGTTGACAAGATCGGGAAGACATCAAGGGTTACTTGATATTTAGTTTGAGGAACGGAACTGTTTTAAAACATTTAATCATATTATGTTTTAATTATTCTAATAAAAGGATTTATCTTGGTTTGATTCTGTGATTTCAGGTTCAATAACCGAAACCAGCGGACCCTGTGTCGACCGACACTACTTTAGTGTCGATCGATACAGATTTACCAAAACCAATTTGCGATAACCGATCAATCCAATTGATCCGGTTTTGATAACCGGTCAGTGTCGGTCGACACCAACCTTATCAAAACAATCGCAATAAACCGTTTTAGCGGTTTAACCAATTTCAACCAAGCTCGATAATCGGTCCAATCCAATTTAAACGATTGTCCTCATCGCAAGGTCTGTGTCGACCGACACAAATCTTGTGTCGACCGACACAAATCTTGTGTCGACCGACACAAATCTTGTGTCGATCGTCACAAGTAGGTTAAACCTGAATTTTATTCGGGTTATCATTATGTGTCGATCGACACCGGATTGGTATCGATCGACACAGTGCGATAAACCCTAGAATCTTTTTCAAACCAAAAAACCTAAACTACATTACTTTGATCAAAACGAGTTTTAGCATGCTTGTATCAATTATACAGAGATCTAGATTCAACTAATCTAATCATCATGCTACTGATTCAATAGAACCCTAAGGCTCTGATACCACTGAAGGAATTTCTAGCAGTTCCTAATCAGATTAGCAACCCTAGGTATAAATTCCAAGCCTAGGATCTAGGGTTCATATATATTGAATCTACAATAGATCTCGGATTACCTGGAGATTATGTTGGAAATGTGTCCAGTAATCTCGGTACTGTCTCTAGAAAGTAAGAGTATGTCAAAGATCAGACATAAGTCATATAATACTGGGGGTCATGATGGCTTGCTAGAGTCCGCTCATGATCTATAAGTCTTGGACTTATTGCCTTTATTATATGATCCCATATGGGTCACACGCCTAAGCTAACAGGAAATCGTGTAGGAACGGTTTAGCAGGAGTATGGTAAAAGTGCTAGGCATTTACTATACTAAGAGAGAATAAGAGGGTTTGGCCATTGTGCATCGATCGATGCATAAGGTGCAACGATCGATGCAATGCGCGAACGCCTCGGAGTTAATTGGCATTTGGGCCAAATGGCCCAAAACGAACTGAACAAGTTTTATATGAACTTAAGACGAGTTCAGGTAGAAGAGCAGCCCTAGCCGCGACTCTCTCTCTCCCTGCGACCTCCCACAGCTCGGTCTAGCAGCCTTCTTCCTGCTTGGTGTGCGTGTGTGAACCTCTGGAGGAGTTATCACTCGGTGGCTCTCTGATCTCTGACCTGTTCTCTCTTTCCGCTGCAAAACAGGTAAAAGGTGAGATCTACTTATGTTTCTATTCAAGAAAACCTAGATCTGGCATGTTTAGGATCAAGTAATCTGATGAATTGAATCAGGATTAACACCAAAGATCCTTCAGTGGTATCAGAGCCATTGGTTATGGTTTTTCTTGTTTAGATTCAAGTTTAGGATTGTTTTCTTGTTTAAGAAGTGTTTTGAATCAATTACTGATAAGAGAAATCACTTAAGCAACAAGGAATTGAAACCTAAACACATTTGAAATCGCAAAAATCCAAGCTATATTGATTTGGAAGAATGCGATTTTCGTAAAGAAGTATCGGCTGTGATCGCGATGCATCGATCGATGCGATCGCATGATCGGTCGATACAACCACGAGAGATCGCATTGCATCGATCGATGCAATGCAAGGATCGATCGTTGCAGTCGCGAGTGATTGACCGCGATCGCATGGATCGTTCAAACGATCGCATGGATCTCGCGAGAATCTCTCGGCCAAACCTGATAACCGTTCGTGCACGCGTGAGAGCATCGATCGATGCGGTTAGGGTTTAGACTCGGTTTAATTTAATTAACATTAAACGTCTCGGTTTAATAAACAGATTTAATAATTTTATTAAGTCTGGTTAAACCGGGATAAGAAATCCAATGTCGAAATAATTATTGGATTTAGTGCCTAAACCAGGATTTTCTAATTTGATTTGGTTGGACCAAATAAATTGAGAAAATCCGGTTTAGTAAATAACCGGTTGACAATTGTGGTCGTCGTAGTAATTAATTTTGGTTAGACCAATTTTAATGAACCAGACCGGTTATGTCATTTAATTGGACAATTGGGTTATGTCTTGGACATGGACCAATTCTTGTGCCTCGGGCCAAGAAGTTAAAACAATTGGGCCAATTATTTGAGTCTCTTCTTCAGATTAATTTAAAATTTATTTTTATAAAATTTTAAAATCGATTTTAAATTAATAAGTTTCCAAAATTTTGAAATTAGAAAGTTTCTTAAATTAGAAGTTTCTGAATTTGCATGTTTTGGATTTAAGGAAAGTTTCCATTTTTAGAAAGTTTCCTAAAATAGTAGGTTTCCTAAAATAGAAAGTTTCCCGAAATAGTAATCTTCTATTTTGGGAATGAAATTTTAATAAACCTACGAACCTCATATAATATCAAGCGTTGGATGTCTTGTCCATTCTATGTCAGCTGTCAAAGCCCATTCAATTGTATTCATGGCCTTACAGTGTGAGGATGTCTGCTTTTGCGTGGGTAAGACGGTTTGTGATTCATAAATTTCATTGGGAGTCCCAGACATTAATGATTACATGACTGTATAGTCTGGTTTTCTTGACTAGGCCATCGGGAGTCCCGGGCCTTGAGACATCAGAGTGGATTGGGCCTCGGGCCCAGATTCACAACCAAGAGTTATATCACGGATATAATTAGCCGATACAGGGCTTACCGATATAAGCTAAGGTTGGGTGACGGCCAGTGGCCCACTTTAATCTTAGTTATATGTGGATCTTGGAATCATTATATTCTATTGAGGGTAACTTATGTTATTGAATATAATGCGTGATTAATCATATTAATTTTAATACGAGATTAATCATATTGAACATGTTAACTAAAATCCTTTTATCTTAAATTTCAGTTATGACTAGCACAAACAATCAAAACACTTTCCTGATCCGGTCTATCCTTGGGATGGACAAGCTGAACGGATCAAATTTCTTGACTTGGTCGCGGAACCTGAGGCTAGTCCTCAGGCAGGAGAGAAAGGACTATGTTCTTGAGAGAGCTCTCCCCGTGAGGATCGGGTCCAATGCTTCTCATGCAGTATATGATGCTTGGAATAAGCATTATAATGATGCGGTAGATGTGCGTGGTCTGATATTGGCTACCATGGACTCAGACTTGCGGAAGCAATATGAGAACATGGAGTCGCCAATAGAGATGATCAGCAGCCTGAAATTAAAATTTCAGGAGCAGATAAGAGTGGAGAGATACCAGTTGGTTAAATCTCTCACTAGCTGCAAGCTACCAAATGATCATCCAGTAAGTCCTCATGTCAGTAAAATGATGGGTTACATTGATAACCTGAGGAAACTGGATTATCCAGTTAGCCAAGAGATGGCAACTGAAATCATTCTGCAGTCACTGCCGTCAAGCTATGATAAGTTCAGAAAGAACTATATCAAGAAAGGCTTAACGAAGACGCTGACTGAACTGCATGATATGCTCAAGACAGTTGAGCCAAACGTGAAGAGTACCCTGTACAATCTCATGAATGAGAAGGGTAGGTTTACTAAACCTAATGCTGACAAGGGTGAAGACAAAGTTGTCCAGATTTTGAATCATGGCAAGCGTGTGTCTTCTGAGCCCGAGTCAGATACCTCTTACGTTGGTAAGTGCTGCTACTGTAAGGAGACAGGGCATTGGAAGAGAGATTGCATTAAATTCATGGAAGATGATGAGGAGTTAAAGTCGATGTATGCGACTACTTCCTCAGGTATTCATGTTATTACTTCAAGTTCTACCTTAAAGGTATTGGATACTGGTTGTGGCACTGATATTTGTGATAATATGCAGAGCTTAAGCAACAGTAGAACATTGAAGGAAGGGCAAGTGAAACTACATGTCTGGAAGGAGCTAGGGATGCTGCCTCAGTCGTAGGGTTTTTCACTTATAGATCCCTTTGAGGCTTGGTTTTGTATTAAGTAATTGCTACAATGTACCTGCTTTAAAGCAGAGTTGTCTTTCATTTTCTTGTAAGAATTTGAATGTTTTTCGTTTTAATAAAAGACAAGTTTTGTTCTTTTGATCTTAATGAAATATTAATTGTAGCACCCTATTCATGGAATGGGTTTTATATCTTAAACCAAAGAGTGCCTAAATGTAACATAAATACCGAATTGGTTTAAATCTGATGAATTAAACCTGATTTTTCTTGGCATAAAGTCTTGGTCACATAGAGTAAGTCGGATTCAGAAATCCCATAGTCATGGACGTTTGGGCTCATTTGATAAAATATCTTATGAGACTTGAATTCTGTTTACTAGACCAAAAGGTAAAGGGCCTATCTTAGCCGAGCTAGAGAAAAGCCCAAAGGCTTATTGGACCTGGAACATACTCATATATGTGGCCCAATGAGCAGTAATGCCAG
Source organism: Orychophragmus violaceus (assembly GCA_030180135.1). Classification (NCBI taxonomy): domain Eukaryota; kingdom Viridiplantae; phylum Streptophyta; class Magnoliopsida; order Brassicales; family Brassicaceae; genus Orychophragmus; species Orychophragmus violaceus. The sequence goes on from CM058231.1 coordinate 89,971,755, forward strand.
AGAAAATCTCATGTACTTCATTGTCTCTACTGATTACTTCAGTGAGTGTGACTGTGTTCATTTGATGAGACACAAGTCTGAATTCTTTGACATGGTCAAAAGAGTTCCAGAATGAAGTATAGGATCTGAATGACAAAAGTATTAAGACTCTGGATTAAATCACGAGTGAGAATACTTAAGTCATTGATTGTGTGATCATCTTAATGAGTGTGAAATCGTTTCACAGCTCATTTCTCCTGAAAACCTGAAGGTGTTTCTGTGAGAAAGAATCAGATCTTATTAGAAATGATTAAAGATGAGTCACACGAATCTTCCATGATATTATTTAAGAATAACGCTCTAAAATATCTAAGTTTACGCTGAAATAGTTCCACAAATATCAGTTGAAAGACACCACGTTAATGTGGATTGGAATCGATCCAAATTTGTCTTTACTGAGTATTTGTAGTTGTGCTACTTCGCTGGTTGTCCTAGAGAAACTAAGGCTTGTTACTTTTGCGTCCAATCTGTTTTCTAAGAAGGGAAGTTATTTTCAAGAAGAACAGTGGGAGTAAAAGCATAACTCGAAGTTTTCTTAGGGAAACCAAGGCTCGGTACTTTTACGACCATTCTGTTTTCTAAGAAGAGAAATTACTTTCCAAGAAGAACAGTGGGAGTAAAAAGCATTTTTTTCGACCATTCTGTTTTCTAAGAAGGGAAGTTACTTTTCAAGAAGAACAGTGGGAGTAAAAGTACAACTCGAAGAAATTCGAGAAATACAGGAGGCAGCTTAACCTATTGAGGGAGAGCAGCGGAAGGATTTACAGATTTCTGTAGAATCTACACCTGTGGAGCCTGAAGTTCGCAGATATGAAAGAATCAGTCACTAATCCGAGAGTGAATTCTCGTCATTAGTTCAGCCTGATGATCATTGAATGTTCGCATGATCTGATGATCATTGAAAGCGACGAATCTGTGAACTTCAAGGAAGCGAAAGTGAGCCCAGACTACGAAAAATTACATTTTATGTAAGTTAGCTTCATCGATCCATTCATGGATGGAAGCAAACATATCGGAGTTGGAATCTTCGTTCTGTTGAAGTAGTCAAGGTTTTGACTTGAACAGGAACGAAGCGGAACTGTGTGTTTACTAATAGATAAGTGGGAGCGATATTTCATTTCTCATAGTGTATGTCGATGACATACTGATTCTCGGACATAACGTCCCAATGCTGCAGTCGGTAAAGGACTGGCTTGGGAGTTGGTTTTGTGAATGACATGGGTATAGCCACGAAAGTCTTGGATTTTGGATTTAAAGATAGAGATCCAAAAGAGCTGGTAGGACAATGTCAGGATTCTTAAATTGACAAAGTCCTACACGTTTTTCAGCAATCCAAGAAGGGTTTTATGCCAATGTCACATGGCATTACGTTAAGCAAGATACAGTATCCTACGATAACTGCTGAGCTTAAATGCATGGATAGGATTCCATATGCTTCGGTAATTGGATCTATCATGTATGCCATGAAACGTACTTGTTTGATGTTGCTTTAATTTTAAGCAAGACAAGTAAAGACCAGTCAAATCCAGCAAAGAATCAAGTTTCCTAAAGTATGTCCTAAAGTATTTGAGGAATACTAAGGATAAGTTCTTGATTTACGGAGAAAGTGATGTGCTACAAGTCAGCAGAGTCTGAAAGGCAAGTTTCCAACAGACAAAGATGATTTCCGGTCACAGTCCGGTTATATCTTGTGTCTGTCTGGCGGTGCAAGGCACTGTTGCTGACTCCATGACTTAAACTGAACATTTCGCAGCTTGGAAAGCGGCGAAAGAGGTTGTTTGGAAAGAAGAGTTCGTCAATGAACTTGATGTGATTCCCAGCATAGATGAGACTAGCTGCACATCAGAGGTCCAAACACCTTAAGATAAATGACAGAGATGTTAAGTAGATCAGCAAGTTTCAACAAATGAGAACGTTGCTAATCTATTAACGAAGCCACTCTTTAGCCCTAAGCACGAGTCACGGACTGTAGTTGTAGGATAAGTGAAGTTAAGATGTAGTCTTAATTTCAGTGGGAGTTAGTAAAGGGCTTTATTTAGTTATTGATATGTTCTTGTAAAACATTTGAGATGTTTAATAATGAAATTATTATTTCAAGATTATTTTAACTGTGATGAAATAATCGTTCCAAAATGATATGAACCATTTTATAGGTCATCGAAGTAAATGACTTGATCTTGAGTCATCGAAGTCATTTAGCTTGATCATGAGACCCTATATTTGATAGATGTTTTATATCATCCTGTCCCTAGTCAAAGGTTGTTGAAATTGGAACACCAACAACCGTGTGAGACTGGATTGGTACGTGACTTATGACAAAGTCTCAGTGTGTCATAGATGCTCGGCATCAAAGTCAGTACATAGGTGTATGTTGGGGAACATACGACCGGACAAGACCCGCTTATAAGAACTCTTCAGGATATTTATATCTGTGTCATAAGAGATTCTTACTACGACTATAGAGTATAGTCCTTAGACCTGAGTTCGCATGCATGTGTCTGCACATGGACTGATGCACTTTGATCATTGTCTAACGCTATCGTTCTGCGATAGTTATAAGGACCTTGTTTGGGTACATTATGAAATGAGTAGTTTACAGTGATGGAACAAGACGGGATTTATCCCTCCAATATAAATGGAGTGAATATCTCTAGGCCAATCGGAGATTTGAATACTGGAAAATGCATGGCCATGCTCAAACGGACTGTCCCGAGTCGTTTGGATTGACAGTATCAAATCAGAGTCCGATGAACAAGATTAGGCTTTATAAGGATGACACTAATCTTGCCTTATGACTAATCGAGATATTGTGACAAAAGGATTATGAATACAGAGATTCCAGTACAAGTGGGAGATTGTTGGAAATGTGTCCAGTAATCTCGGTACTGTCTCTAGAAAGTAAGAGTATGTCAAAGATCAGACATAAGTCATATAATACTGGGGGTCATGATGGCTTGCTAGAGTCCGCTCATGATCTATAAGTCTTGGACTTATTGCCTTTATTATATGATCCCATATGGGTCACACGCCTAAGCTAACAGGAAATCGTGTAGGAACGGTTTAGCAGGAGTATGGTAAAAGTGCTAGGCATTTACTATACTAAGAGAGAATAAGAGGGTTTGGCCATTGTGCATCGATCGATGCATAAGGTGCAACGATCGATGCAATGCGCGAACGCCTCGGAGTTAATTGGCATTTGGGCCAAATGGCCCAAAACGAACTGAACAAGTTTTATATGAACTTAAGACGAGTTCAGGTAGAAGAGCAGCCCTAGCCGCGACTCTCTCTCTCCCTGCGACCTCCCACAGCTCGGTCTAGCAGACTTCTTCCTGCTTGGTGTGCGTGTGTGAACCTCTGGAGGAGTTATCACTCGGTGGCTCTCTGATCTCTGACCTGTTCTCTCTTTCCGCTGCAAAACAGGTAAAAGGTGAGATCTACTTATGTTTCTATTCAAGAAAACCTAGATCTGGCATGTTTAGGATCAAGTAATCTGATGAATTGAATCAGGATTAACACCAAAGATCCTTCAGATTAGCAGCGGAAGATGAACAAATAATCGAGATCTTAAAGCGCCTCAAATGATGCGCCTCTACTGGTATCCACACGCACACAAACTGGAACGGACGGGATGCTAGTTCCGTAGAGATCAGATCTCTCAGAGGTTTGTCAGTTTCTCTAAGGTGGCTGTGAATTAGGTTAGATCTGTGTAAAAGTCGACCATGTATCTTATATATGTTGACTTATACCACGACCCGATTAACCAAGGATTAAACCGAAGTTAATTAAGTCATCCGCGATCCGTGTCGATCGATACACTTGTTGTGTCGATCGACACTGCCTTAGAAACTCGATATTGAATGCATATCAAATATGCATTTACCAGATCATTACATTAATGATCAACCTCATATACTATGTCCAGTTTGCTTAGGTGTGTGACCCTGTAGGATCATATAACACTAGCAATGAGTTCTAAACTCATTGATCGTACGTGGCTTCTAGCAAAGCATTATGATTGCCCAGTGTTATATGACTGTCTCATCTCGACAATACAACTTTCACTTAGAGTGAGTACAATAGATTTCAGGACATTCCCAACAACTACCTCATCCACAAACACTTTTATTGCATTGGACCAAGAGGAAGACCATTAACCAACGCCTTAGGTTCTCGAGTCTGCCATCGGCCTACAGCAACCACTTCCTCATTTGTAATATAGTCCATGAGTTTGCATTTGTTATTTGCAACTGTAGATGGACCCTGCAGAACAAAGATGAAAAAAACACCATGAATTAAAAAATGAACAAATCAGACTCATAGTAATGAAGAGCATTTTTAAATAAGCAAAGCTAAGAAACTTAACCTTAGGATCAGTGTCTTCTGGAATCAAACCTCCATTAGGAACATTACAATAATCGGTTGGCCATGCAATCATTTCTCCAACTGCCTCTTCAATAGTAAATATCTCATGTGCAGGCCTCCATAAAAATGTATCTGATTTGATTGCAGTTTCTACTAAAACTTTCACTGCGTTAAGCCCTAGAGGAATCCCATCAACTAACTCATCAGCATCATATGAAACAACCCGTCCCTCAGCAACATTCTCATCAGAAGAAGACCAGTCAACCAGATAACACTTGGGAAGTGACCTGGTATTGACACTCTGCATAGAGAACAAGCACTTAGAAATCAGCTCATAGTGAGACATCTAGAGTTAGATGAAGCATGAGGAACTCAATTCTTACTTTGTGAATAGAGTTTTCACCCACATCAGTCTCTTGTCTCTGTCATAGGAGGAACAATGCCAATTAGTAACATGATTCTACAAATCCATATGTATAAGTAATGTAAAGAAAGTAGACGAACCTGGTTATTCATTCTGGCAATGACCTGTTGTAAATCTTGAGCCTCTCTCTGCAATGTCATATGTTTTTCTTCCATAGCAGCAATGCAGTTGCTCTGGACTTGGAGACAAGCCAATTTGGTCATGCTAATGCCTCTACCCATTGCTCTCAACCGGCCAGGATCATCAGGTCCCAAGATCCGTGTTAGCATGTCTTCCTTTGGATTCGTTGTCCTTGAATTTGATGGACCTTCAAGTTCTATCTCTGATGCCTTTCTCTGGAATCACAACGCCAATTACTTAAGCAACTTGCAGCAATAAATCCAATTCGTAGATTCAGTGATAACAACAAATAGAACTTACTATCTTTTCAGCCGCATTCACATTGACATGCGTACCATCCTTCTTAGTACGAGATTTGACCCAAACTCTTAGCCTCGATATCTGAGATGGTTATGTGCTAGTGTTTATCAAATCCTCTCTCAGTCTCACCATTCCTCTACGCCCGCAAGTGTGAGGGATTTGCTTCTGTCTTCTCTCTTTGTATGAATCACTGACAACCTAAATTGGAAACCAAAGAAACTAATGTTGATAGTCTCAAGGACAACATACTACAGGTGACAGATGAGTGAATACCTTGAAGGCGTTACTAGTCTTCTCTCTGACAAATTTCCGCCATTCCGTTGTATTAACATTCATTGGACGCAGATTCATCCTACCTTTAACGGTTTTAGCATTCCTGACAGAGGAGACCAGGCGTGATTTGGATGCTCTTCAGAGACATCCCATTTGCTTAAACACAGCAGCCTTTTTGAACTCTTCATCCATGTCAAATCTCGTCTGTATTCAGTTAAAGGAATGTGAGACAGTAAATTCCAATTTAAAAATTTATATTAGTAAAAGTGTAGTCAAATTACCTCAATAGACTTCCAGAGCACTGTTTTGATATCTTCACTAACTTTTTCCAATTCTCCACAGTGACAGGAATATGCTCACGTACCAAGGGACCTAAGTAGGATGATAACAGAACAGACCCTGGACCACAACGTTCTCCCAAGTCAGTGAAATCCACATGTTCCCTTTCATTTGGATCTTTGGAAATATGTTTCATCCTAGTTGGTCCTCTGCGTCTTTTAAGTTGTGGTTCATTGACTCTATCATTCTGAGGTTCCTGTTCTTCTTCTCTGGTTTCCTTCATTTGGTCCATCTCATTATCAACATTCTCATCATCCTCTTCTTCTTCTATGGTTTCCTTGTCATGGTCCATCTCAGTATCAACATGCTCATCATCCTCTGCATCTTCTCTGGTTTCCTTGTCATGGTCCATCTCAGTATCAACATGCTCATCATCCTATACATCTTCTCTGGTTTCCTTGTTATGTTCTTCATCAATTTCTTCATTCAGATCACATGTCACAATCTGCTTCTTCAAAGGTTCTCCAGAATGATTCACTGCAGGAGGGTTCTCTTCTTCCTCCATTTCTACCAATTCCTTCTCTTCCAGCTCTTTCTTTTCAGAAACCACATCAGGGACTTTATCAGTAGATTTCTTGGCCTCCTTTGTCTTTTTTTGGACGTTTGTTTTTGCGATTACCCATCTTAGTTCACCTAAAACATGAAAACAAATTGTCAAATTACATTATAAAGATGAACTCGATCACAGACATAGAACACACAATCAAACCAAAGCAATCAACACTTAACAAGAATTTCAAATCAATCCATTCTCATTAGCAAAATAATTTAAAGAACACAGAATTTCCAACATCAATCCAAAAACAGAAAACATCTTAGACACAAATTCTTTCACAGTCAAGCCGTGCATTTCTAGATTCATCAGCCAAGTCATCAGCATCCATAGCTACTAATGCTGGCAATGGACCAACATCTGCATTTCCATCTTCAACATCTTCTTCACTGTATCTTCTTGTAGGACCTCTCATTGCTACATACCAGCTTGATGTCTCATCTGCTTTGGAGTAAAATATTTGTTTAGCTTGAGAGGCTAGTATATATGGATCTCTGGCGAATGACACTTGACTTTGGTTGAGGTTAACAAGAGTGAAGCCGTCTTCTATCTTGACTCTGTTACCTCTATTTTCCCATTGACAGCGGAATACAGGAATGTAGAAGGTATTGTAATAGAGCAGCAAAATCTTCACCACTCTGCCATAATATGATACCAAGTCAACCGTCTGAGCTGTATCTCTTGCACTAGCTCTACACATTGTCGTGGCTTCATATAAAACCACACTGTTCTGTGTTTGCCTGTCAACTGAGATGGTGTGAAACCTCATCCCATTTATTATGTAACCTGTGTACGACCTTGTGCTAACATGAGGACCATAGGCCAACCATTTCAGTGTTTCTTCATGTTCTTCTGAAGTTATAGGTATCTACGAAAGAACATAAAGAATGTAAATATATACTAAATATAAATATGTCTTAACGACAAAAATATCTCAGTTATAACTCAAACTAAAGCTTGCCTGATCTTTTAACCAAGATGTAAACTGCTGAATATGCGTACTCCATAACGTTGTGGCATCATGTCTACATCTTTCGCTAGTGTCTTGTAGATGTTGTAGGTGCATGCTAGAAATGGATTAACATAAAGTGTGAGTATTCATCAGGAAATACATATTTAAAAATAGCAAAAGAAAATGTGTAAAACTTACTCCACATAAGGTTCAAACATTGCCAAATTCTGAATCACAGCAAGATGGGCAATGTCCTTATCCTTCTCAGTAATAACACAGGAAGTGGCTGCGGATATTGGACGACCCTCCAATATAGAGCTGCTCGCAAACTCAGTATTTCTATCAGGTTTATCCTCTACACTTGTTTTGTTTTTCAAGAACTGACTGCAAAACCCATGCATTCCTCGGCGAGATACGCTTCAGCAATGCAACCATCTGGTCTTGCGGGGTTTCTTACATAATCCTTAAAAACTTTCATGTATCTATAGACAAAGAGAATTGAACATTAGAAGCATGATTATTGCATAAGCTAACAACAAATCAGCTATAAAGTGTACCTCTCAAAAGGGTACATCCAACGGAAATGCACTGGTCCACATAACCGAGCTTCCCTGCCTAGATGAACTGTCAGATGCATCATCACATCGAAAAAACTTGGAGGAAAGAACCTCTCAAACATGCAGAGAGTTTCCACAATTTCAGTTTCCATTACTGAAATTGTCTCTCTATCAATTACTCTCTAGCACAGATGATTGAAGAATGCACATATGTGTCCAATAGCTATCCTAACACCTTTAGATAATAAAGCTGCATATAAAAAACATTGGAGATCAAAGATAGGACATCTAGTGATATAACATATCAAAATTCAAAGACCCTCAGATGATACCTCTAATCGCAACTGGAAGAAGCTGTTGCATCAAGACAGGGTAATCATGTGATTTCATTCCTGTAACCTTAGATTCTTCTAGCTTAACACACCTTGAAATATTAGAGCAGTACCCATCCGGAAGTCCAATAAACGCTTAAGGAATACTCTCTTCTCTTTGTTCGACAAAGACCAAGGAGCTGGAGGAAGATATGTTCTTTTTCCACGGGGTTCAGGATGTAAATCCTTCCTAATACCAAGTAGTTCTAGATCTTTTCAAGCGTTAAGGCCATCTTTTGATTTTCCACAGTGCAATAGTGTAGCAACAAGGCTTGCAGCAACATTTCTCTCCACGTGCATCACGTCTAAATTATGTCTAACTGGTAGCTCCTATACATGATCAACACATATAAGATAAAAGATTGTTAAAGAAATGTAGAATAGATCATTTCAAGGAAGAGAGAAATAAAAAAAGAAACATATACCTCCCAATAAGACAAGTTGAAGAAGATTGACCGCTTCTTCCATCTAGATAGCTCCACCTCATCTATTAGTTCTTCCTCTTCCTCTGATTCACTGGATTCATCATCTATATTGGAGTCTGATCCTACACAATCTTTCATCTTCCTCTTCCTTCCAGATACTTTCACATTTCCAAAATCATTCTTGTAATTTTTGAGTAACTGGTATATATTACGACCACTCAGAATCATATGTCTTCTCCCATGCTCAACTTTACCATCAAACCATGCTTTCTTTCCTCTATAAGCATGTGTGGGAGGCAGACCTTTCCGATGGCCCATATATACATGCTTCTTGCAATTACTCAACCACAAATTATCTGTGTGTTTCCCACACACAAGGCAAGCCATTTTTCTCTTTACTTTACAGCCGGCAAGATTTCCATAAGCAGAAATATCTTGAATGGTCCATAGAAGCATGGCTCTTAATGTGAAAGTAGTGTGAATGAATGCGTCATACGTTAACTCTCCTTTCTCCCACAGATGGTTAAGATCCTCTATAAGTGGTTTTAAGTACACATCTATATTGTTTCCAGGTTGGCTTGGACCAGGAATCAGCAATGACAACATTATGTTCTCCTCCTTCATACACTTTTCAGGTGACATGTTGTAATTCACTAGCAATACAGGCCAAGCATTGTAGTTAATATTTTTCATGTTAAAAAGATTAAACCCATCCGTCGAGAGTCCAAGCCGAAGGTTCCTTTCTTCAGCAGCAAATGACGGGTATTTATCATTCATCTGATCCCAAGTAACAGAATCTACCGGATGACGGCTTTTACCATCAGTGCTCTTATTACGGAAATGCCACCTTAGGTCCTTCGCCATTTCCTTAGACCTGAACATTCTCTTCAGACGTGGTATTAACGGAAAATACCTACGAACCTTTTGTGGAATACCTTTCTTCACATCACCTGTTCGCGTGTTAATCTTCCATCGTGAGGTGTTACATTTTGGACAATTGTCTAGCTGCTGAAACTCCTTTCTGAATAAACAACAATCATTCACACAAGCGTGTATCTTCTCATAACCCATTTCAAATGATCTCAGAAACCTCTTCACCTCATACAAGGATGTGTGCAAGACATTATCCATGGGTAGCATTTATGGCAAAGTCTCGAGCAGAAGATCAAAGATTCTATCAGACCAACCACTCTGTGTTTTTATCCTGAAGAGTGAAACAATCGCTGAGAGCTTGCTGTGATTTGCACAAGTTGGATACAGAGGTGTTTCTGCATCGGCTAGCTTTGCAAGAAACTCATCTTCTTGCTTATCCTCACCCTCGGCAACCTCACTTAAGTCACCTTGCCTAAGAAGCTCTTCGTACACAAGCTCAGCTGCTTGGTATTAACCTAAAATCTCTTGGTTCTACTGACTTGCATTGCTACTACAGTATGTCCCTGATATCACTTCTCCATGATGATATCAATCCTCCCGCATCTTGTAACTCCAGTCCATTCCCCTTGTTACAAGATGATCAACAACAACACCAGCTGGGTGACGATCTATGTTACCGATCTCATACTACAATTTCACTGGGGACAGTGCAGTCTAAGTGTGGGGGAGGTGGCTACTGACATTGTGTTTTGTTTTCTTAGAATCAGTCTTTTGTTTCACTTGTTTTTCAAATTGTTTTATTGAGTCAAAATCAGTATGAAACTATGGTTTCTAGTACACATGACAATCCATCTAGGCTGCAAAGAGAAATACCAATGGCATCCCCTATTACGCCACAACAAAGTCAGATATTAAAAGTTGTTACCAGCTTACCTCGTTACGAAGCCGTTTTCAGTGTTTGTGGCAGTGGCTGGGTTTGGGGTTCGGTTAGGAGTTGGTCTATGGTTCTGGTGCTGAGGCAACTCCCGAGAATCTAGAGTATATATTAAACAAAACAAAAAATGAGTATAAAACAAGCAGGACGCGTTTCAGCAAGTTATATAAGCTGGTGAATGAGAGAGGATTAGGTGTACCATTTCTATTTTGAATGCGGGTCGGAACAGAAGAAGTGTTGGTAGAAGCTGCTCTTCTGTCTGCTAGTATCTGTGTGACCACTAGCAAGTTTGAGGGAGATAATAGGATTGCAAACAGCATCAAGTAGACTATATTCCACTTATGTGCCAGTAAAAATTCTCAAGTTTTGTGATATATATTCCACTTAGTTCGCTGGAACAGGAACTAAGTGTCAATGGATCTCTGGCGAATGACACTTGACTTTGGTTGAGGTTAACAAGAGTGAAGCCGTCTTCTATCTTGACTCTGTTACCTCTATTTGCCCATTGACAGCGGAATACAGGAATGTAGAAGGTATTGTAATAGAGCAGCAAAATCTTCACCACTCTGCCATAATATGATACCAAGTCAACCGTCTGAGCTGTATCTCTTGCACTAGCTCTACACATTGTTGTGGCTTCATATAAAACCACACTGTTCTGTGTTTGCCTGTCAACTGAGATGGTGTGAAACCTCATCCCATTTATTATGTAACCTGTGTACGACCTTGTGCTAACATGAGGACCATAGGCCAACCATTTCAGTGTTTCTTCATGTTCTTCTGAAGTTATAGGTATCTACGAAAGAACATAAAGAATGTAAATATATACTAAATATAAATATGTCTTAACGACAAAAATATCTCAGTTATAACTCAAATTAAAGCTTGCCTGATCTTTTAACCAAGATGTAAACTGCTGAATATGCGTACTCCATAACGTTGTGGCATCATGTCTACATCTTTCGCTAGTGTCTTGTAGATGTTGTAGGTGCATGCTAGAAATGGATTAACATAAAGTGTGAGTATTCATCAGGAAATACATATTTAAAAATAGCAAAAGAAAATGTGTAAAACTTACTCCACATAAGGTTCAAACATTGCCAAATTCTGAATCACAGCAAGATGGGCAATGTCCTTATCCTTCTCAGTAAGAACACAGGAAGTGGCTGCGGATATTGGACGACCCTCCAATATAGAGCTGCTCGCAAACTCAGTATTTCTATCAGGTTTATCCTCTACACTTGTTTTGTTTTTCAAGAACTGACTGCAAAACCCATGCATTCCTCGGCGAGATACGCTTCAGCAATGCAACCATCTGGTCTTGCGGGGTTTCTTACATAATCCTTCAAAACTTTCATGTATCTATAGACAAAGAGAATTGAACATTAGAAGCATGATTATTGCATAAGCTAACAACAAATCAGCTATAAAGTGTACCTCTCAAAAGGGTACATCCAACGGAAATGCACTGGTCCACATAACCGAGCTTCCCTGCCTAGATGAACTGTCAGATGCATCATCACATCGAAAAAACTTGGAGGAAAGAACCTCTCAAACATGCAGAGAGTTTCCACAATTTCAGTTTCCATTACTGAAATTGTCTCTCTATCAATTACTCTCTAGCACAGATGATTGAAGAATGCACATATGTGTCCAATAGCTATCCTAACACCTTTAGATAATAAAGCTGCATATAAAAAACATTGGAGATCAAAGATAGGACATCTAGTGATATAACATATCAAAATTCAAAGACCCTCAGATGATACCTCTAATCGCAACTGGAAGAAGCTGTTGCATCAAGACAGGGTAATCATGTGATTTCATTCCTGTAACCTTAGATTCTTCTAGCTTAACACACCTTGAAATATTAGAGCAGTACCCATCCGGAAGTCCAATAAACGCTTAAGGAATACTCTCTTCTCTTTGTTCGACAAAGACCAAGGAGCTGGAGGAAGATATGTTCTTTTTCCACGGGGTTCAGGATGTAAATCCTTCCTAATACCAAGTAGTTCTAGATCTTTTCAAGCGTTAAGGCCATCTTTTGATTTTCCACAGTGCAATAGTGTAGCAACAAGGCTTGCAGCAACATTTCTCTCCACGTGCATCACGTCTAAATTATGTCTAACTGGTAGCTCCTATACATGATCAACACATATAAGATAAAAGATTGTTAAAGAAATGTAGAATAGATCATTTCAAGGAAGAGAGAAATAAAAAAAGAAACATATACCTCCCAATAAGACAAGTTGAAGAAGATTGACCGCTTCTTCCATCTAGATAGCTCCACCTCATCTATTAGTTCTTCCTCTTCCTCTGATTCACTGGATTCATCATCTATATTGGAGTCTGATCCTACACAATCTTTCATCTTCCTCTTCCTTCCAGATACTTTCACATTTCCAAAATCATTCTTGTAATTTTTGAGTAACTGGTATATATTACGACCACTCAGAATCATATGTCTTCTCCCATGCTCAACTTTACCATCAAACCATGCTTTCTTTCCTCTATAAGCATGTGTGGGAGGCAGACCTTTCCGATGGCCCATATATACATGCTTCTTGCAATTACTCAACCACAAATTATCTGTGTGTTTCCCACACACAAGGCAAGCCATTTTTCTCTTTACTTTACAGCCGGCAAGATTTCCATAAGCAGAAATATCTTGAATGGTCCATAGAAGCATGGCTCTTAATGTGAAAGTAGTGTGAATGAATGCGTCATACGTTAACTCTCCTTTCTCCCACAGATGGTTAAGATCCTCTATAAGTGGTTTTAAGTACACATCTATATTGTTTCCAGGTTGGCTTGGACCAGGAATCAGCAATGACAACATTATGTTCTCCTCCTTCATACACTTTTCAGGTGACATGTTGTAATTCACTAGCAATACAGGCCAAGCATTGTAGTTAATATTTTTCATGTTAAAAAGATTAAACCCATCCGTCGAGAGTCCAAGCCGAAGGTTCCTTTCTTCAGCAGCAAATGACGGGTATTTATCGTTCATCTGATCCCAAGTAACAGAATCTACCGGATGACGGCTTTTACCATCAGTGCTCTTATTACGGAAATGCCACCTTAGGTCCTTCGCCATTTCCTTAGACCTGAACATTCTCTTCAGACGTGGTATTAACGGAAAATACCTACGAACCTTTTGTGGAATACCTTTCTTCACATCACCTGTTCGCGTGTTAATCTTCCATCGTGAGGTGTTACATTTTGGACAATTGTCTAGCTGCTGAAACTCCTTTCTGAATAAACAACAATCATTCACACAAGCGTGTATCTTCTCATAACCCATTTCAAATGATCTCAGAAACCTCTTCACCTCATACAAGGATGTGTGCAAGACATTATCCATGGGTAGCATTTATGGCAAAGTCTCGAGCAGAAGATCAAAGATTCTATCAGACCAACCACTCTGTGTTTTTATCCTGAAGAGTGAAACAATCGCTGAGAGCTTGCTGTGATTTGCACAAGTTGGATACAGAGGTGTTTCTGCATCGGCTAGCTTTGCAAGAAACTCATCTTCTTGCTTATCCTCACCCTCGGCAACCTCACTTAAGTCACCTTGCCTAAGAAGCTCTTCGTCCACAAGCTCAGCTGCTTGGTATTAACCTAAAATCTCTTGGTTCTACTGACTTGCATTGCTACTACAGTCTGTCCCTGATATCACTTCTCCATGATGATATCAATCCTCCCGCATCTTGTAACTCCAGTCCATTCCCCTTGTTACAAGATGATCAACAACAACACCAGCTGGGTGACGATCTATGTTACCGATCTCATACTACAATTTCACTGGGGACAGTGCAGTCTAAGTGTGGGGGAGGTGGCTACTGACATTGTGTTTTGTTTTCTTAGAATCAGTCTTTTGTTTCACTTGTTTTTCAAATTGTTTTATTGAGTCAAAATCAGTATGAAACTATGATTTTTCGAGGAAATTTTTCGCTGGAACAGGAACTAAGTGACCATGGACAGACTTGCGGGAGCTCTATGACTATTAGAAAACACCACACATATCAACTTACCAAGAAAACCCATATCTAACCAGGTATTCAGAGGATCCACCACTAGTCTCACTTCTAATCTTGACTTTAATTTTTTACTTAGGGGCTTGGTAATCTTTGGGTCGGATTCCTCCAATGTGTTTGGCACAGCCTGTGATCCTGTCTAAAGTATGGTTTCTGATTTTCCCCTCCCTTTAAAGTAAAAAATAAAAGAGATAAAAACCGAGGATAAGCTAGTAGCTTCGAAGTGGTCACGTGATAGAGACCCCTATTACTTCCTGTGTATCCATGGAAAGATCCAAAGTTAAACTCCAATAAAAAGGGAAGAACACTGATAGAAAAAATAAAATGATACCCAGTGGGGAAAATCAGTCCTAAGGGAGAAAGAGAAAAGAAAGAAACCAGAAACCGACAGTTTGGTGGTCAGAAACTGAATGGGTTGAGTCCATGTGTCCTTTGATTTAATACTCCCTCTGTGAGACCGCACTTAATTGTGTACAGAGGCTAGTGTGGTGAACTTGAATGTCCTAATCTGATTGTGGAGTTTACTTGGGACAGTTGCTAAGTGTGGGGAAGTACAATGTGGTTTTGAGCTCTGCAGGAAAATTTTCAGTGGTTTACTAAGTGAATATGAATGCGAAAGTTCCTAGGACGAAATGAGTCTCTGTGTTTTCAAACCTCTTTTCTTATGCTTTGGTTCTTTACTTGCTTGAGGGCAAGCAAGAGCTAAGTGTGGGGGAATTGATATGTCATAGTTTTTATAGGTTTCAACCATGATATAGTTGTATATATTGAGTCTTTAACCTGGTTTTTAGAGTCTATTGAGTCTTCTACAGGTAGGCTTGCGTTTGGAACAAAAGATAGAATTATAGGACGTTTCTGGTGATTTGTGCAACGAGCTGAAGTTGGTGTCTCGGCCACGACTGGATGTCGACCGACACTAACCTTGATGTCGGTCGACACTGAGGGCGACTGAGAGTTGAAGACATGTTTTGAAGAATTGCCAAGAAGTTTCCATAATTCTAATTTAGCCCCAAAACGTGTTTAGTGGTTTTTTAATTAGGTTTTTGAGAGCAGACTCATTACGCTATCTTTTCATCTTGTTCTTACTTGTTCTTGCTTTGGAGATTGAGGGATTTTGGCTAGGGGCTGATTCTTGCTACTTGTAACCTTGAGAGAAGGATTTTGAACCCTTTTACTTTTATCTATTCAATCTTTGGTTTTCTTTTCAGTGATGTGTTGTTTAACTAATAATATATCTGAGTAGTAACCTAGTTAGATTTAGGAATTCTCACAAGGGTTTTTATGCATGTTTGATAACTGATTTATTAGGGTTCACCATATGTTTGTTCATCGCCTAAGTTGTGCTTAATACTGAATTCTGGACTGATCACTTAGGGTTTAGATCTGAGACAATTGGCAATAGCACGAGAGTGTGAGTTATAATCTGAATAAACTTAGTGTGAGCAATTTGACTAGATACAAAGAGATTTGGTTTAGGAAAATTATGAACCGATAGAACATGTTCTTAATGCTTGTTTAGAACTCTAGGATCACAGAGAGATTTGGATCGCTAGGTTACTAGATATAGAAATAATCTCAGCGAGAGTTGGATTGTTTAGCATTGTGTTTATAGTTCTTGAACCTGTGTTTAATCTGAATCCGGTTAGTTAAGTGTCTAGCATTGCATAATTCCCGAGAACTTCCTAAGTTTGGCGCCTTTCTCCTATTGAAAACACCTTCCTGTTTACTTGCTTTTTGTTTACTGCTTTCTTGAATTGATTTAGCTTAACTTGACAACATATAATCTATCGTGTGACCGTGAGTCCTTGTGGATTCGATATCCTAAGTATTACATTCGCATATATGTGCACTTGCAATAGAATATGGATAATTCTTGACCTATCAGACTCCCAAAATGTGATATGCTTGTCTAAAAATAGTGTCTTCCACGAGCGAACTTCACCAGAGACGTAATAGCTGAAGGAGATATAGTGTTATCCAAAATTAGTATGAAAGTTAATCCGGCGGATTTACTTACCAAATCATTGCATGTGAAGAAGTTTGAAGACAGAAGGCTGATCTGAGAGTATTCAGAGGAAAGATCTAGCTCGGATTGGGGCTAGGCTAGCTCGGATTGAGCTAGGGTTCTGACTAGGTTACTGTTGGAACAAAGAAGATACAGATCCAAATGTTTTTTTGGGTTATGCCTGAACAAAGGATCGAGGTGGAGAACGTGAGCTGTGATCCATTGTATCAGGTTGGGTTGTTGGTGTTTTGGGCTAGAAGCTGATGTTCTTTGGTAAGAATCAGATGGTGTTTCTCGGGTTATGTCTGAATGAAGAATCGAGGTGGAGAATGTGAGTTGTGATCCATTGTATCAGGTTGGGTTGTTGGTGTTTTGGGCTAGAAGCTGTTGTTCTTTGGTAAGGCTCAAATGGTGAATATTCAGCAAGTGTAATGCCCAATATAGAGAGCAATGAAGTGCCGTTCTATCAAGCCAGATGCATAACAACCTTGGTGATAAGGTTTGTTGTATCCGTTGGAAAAGGTGATGAACTGTGACATGTACGGATAAAAGTAGGTCATTGGCACGAAGGCTTCACGTGGACTAAGAGAGAGAGTGTAGCATCAGAGAAAAGATTCTATAGAGATTAGAGAGAGAAGAAGAAAGCTTAATCTCCATTAGAGTTTTTCTTCTTCTTCCTTAGTACCTCGTGTATCTCTGAATTTGTATTCATTTCCTTGAATACTTGTACACAAGTTCCACATATAGTGAAAGTCTTGAGAGCGGCATTGCTCTCCAAAACGTACATTGACCGGTGTTTGGCTTTGGGAACTTATAAACCTCTTGTATCATTTTTTTTTACTCGCTTTCACCATACAATCTGAAGCGAATGAACAAGCAAAACGATAGCAATATATTGATATAAAATTGACGCTATCTGATGAACTAAAGACGAGAAATCTAACAAGAAGCATATGAGGCGACAAAAAAACTCAGGATTTGGGATGCCGAGTTTCTAGAACCAACACCAACGTACACCAACACCGATCCATCTCCATCTTCGAAATTTCGTGATGTATTCAATATTTATCTTAGTAAAGAATATAATACGTAATGTTTTGGAGTTCTATTTTATATTAACCACAATATTTAGTATATAGATGATATAAACTAATCATTAATATGTTTCAATTGATCACAAATGGAGTATCCAAACTGAAATCGTTAAGCAGTATCTGTGTACGTCCCCAATACACCACCAATCATGTCCCCATTACGAAAATGAATCATTGATATTCTATGATATCCACATAGTAAATTATACGTCACATTTCAATTTTATATTAATCACAAAAGTATAGAAGCAATTTCAGGTAAATGGTCTAATAAAGCCACGTCAAACTTTTATAGAACCGACATCCATATTTTCTCGTATGGATAAAAACAGTATTTTGGTTATATACTTTATTACCCAAATTTCATCGCTATATTCTTTAATAAGATATCCATTTCGGACTATAGCAAATTGACTCTAAAATAAATCGGAACATTTAATCCAACACAACCCAAAAATCCCAACACTACAAGATAACTTAATCTTAATTCGGTAGAAAATTGAAACAGTTTTATTTTTACAGAATCAAATAACTGATTTCAAAACCGAACAAACAGTAAAACAAATGCTTTGTGATTTTAAAAATTTAGTTTTAATATTTTGACCATAACAACAAAGCTAGAAAAAGTAGAAACCAAATCCATATGGAACCTACGTTATTATAGTTCTTAAACTGAAACCAAACCTCAAAATTAGTTATTACTGGGCAAATGAGAATTCAGAACAAAAATTTACGGGAACGGAAATAGACCAAGAATTTGAGAATAAAAATATCTATTCTTTTTTTAGCCACATTTCAAATTCAAGACAGAAAGGAAATGGAGCGAAACACAACAGGATGAAACGGAAATTCTCATATTTAAATCATGTTGTAAAATTTAAGACTAAACCTAAAATTATAAATAAAACATATTGATAATCATAATTCGTAAAAATCAAATCATATTCTTCTAACATATTAATTTAAAAACTTCAATGAGGCTATGCTTCTAATTTTTTTTCAAAATCTTATTTAAGATAAATTAAAATTTTAATAGTTTGGATAACATATTATATACTAAGATAATTAAAAAAAAATAATCAAATCTCATTGTTTTTAATTTTCTAACATATATTTAATTGTATATAATATTATATATTAATATATAGTTTATCCTCAATGGAACTTCAAGAATTCTCATTCATGTCTTGTCCCGATTTCAAATGGGAATTCATATCTTGTAACATATGAAACACATTCCCATATGAAACAAGAATTCAAGATTGGAAAAAGGAACAGAACGGAACCGGAATGTAGCGGGAATTGTGCCCACCCCTACTTAGAATATAAGAGCACTTCCAATGGTGGATATCTAAGAGAGTTTCTTAACTTAAAATAATGAAAAAATAGAAAAAGTATGAGAGACTGTGAGAAGAGGTTCTTATGAAGAACCCCAAGTTTTTTAAAGAAGAACCCCAAGTTTCTCTACTAGATATCCATAACACATGTGTCTTTGTTTGATTGGTTCAATTTTTTTTTGAAACTATATTTTATTTACTAAATTAAATTAACTTAAAAATAACAATATTAAATTGATAAGAACCCCAAGTAGAGATTCTTACCATTGAAGATGCTCTTATGCCAAAAGAAGAAAGAAGAAAAACAATATTGTTATCTTGTCATATTTAACATTTCTAATATGTAGCATTTGGGCTAATATTTTCAAAAAAAAAAAACATTTGGGCTAATTCAACATTTCATTCAGTTGACGTTACCATTTAGCATGGGATCATTACATGGTTTAAACTTTTGCATGGACAAAACATGAGACGCACAGAACATAAACTAAAAATAGAGACGTGATATTGAAATCCCATGCATGTCCGTCCGAATCTATTGGATCTTTGATTCAGTCTTTGTCTCTTTACAACCTCTCTTTTCTCAACTTTTTCTTCTATTTCTTCTTCATTCAACTCCCATTTTACTCCTTCATTTCTTTTTTCTCTTCTCCATCTTTTTTTACAGTAAGAAAAAAAAACAGGAAAAATGGCATTTGGGAAGGGGCGTGGAAGCAAACGCTCTTCTACGTCGTCGTATGCGTCGACCATAACAATGGTCATCTTTGTAGCTCTGTGTGTCATCGGTGTCTGGATGCTTTCCTCCAACTCCATTATTCCACAACAGATCACACGAACCGTAATTTCAGATACGGAGAGGACTGATGTGTCTGCCTCTTCAAACGTTAACGATGAACCCGAACCTACAAAACCAGAGTCCGATGAGCATCCAACATTTGAGGACAATCCGGGTAAGCTTCCAGACGATGCCATCAAGTCTGAAGACGAACAGAAAAAGTCGGCGAAAGAGAAGAGTGAAACGACGAGTTCAGAGGCAAGAGACGAGGGAGAAAGACAGAGTCAAAAACAAGAGAACAATGATGAGGGTCAAGTGAAAAAAGTGGTTAAAGAGTTTGAGAAAGAACAAAAGGAACAACGCGAAGAGGACGCTGGGACTCAATCAGGTAACAACAACAAAGGAACACAAGAGCAAGAGCAAGGAAAAGAATTGCAGGATGTGGAACAAGGAAAGAAACAAGGGCAAGATCAGGATTCGAACACGGACGTGACATTCCCAGATGCGACCAAAGAAGAACAACCTATGGAGGTGGAGATGGGATCAGAGAATTCAAAGAACGCAGAACAACAAATGGAGGTGGAGATGGGGCGGAGCAATACAGCAGATAATTCAAAGAATGAAGAAAACGGACAGCAACAACAAGAGGATCAAAACTCAGGGAAGGAGGAAAACGGACAGCAAAACATGGAGACCGTCACGGTTACTGGAGAAAACGGACAGCTAAACAAGGAGACCATCACGGTTACTGACGAAAACGGACAGCAAAACAAGGAGACCATCACGGTTACTGAAGAAAACGGACAGCAAAACATAGAGACCAACACGGCTAGTGAAGAAAACGGCAAGGAGCAGAAGATCATCAAGGACGAAAATGGACAACAAGACGAAGAAAGCGGAAACAAAGAGGAACAGAGCACAACAAAGGACGAAAACGTGGAGCAACAAGAAGAGAAGAAAGATGAGAAAACACAAGAGGGCTCAGAAGCGAGAGGGTTTGGTTCTGGAATACCTAAAGAATCCGCAGAATCAAAGAAATCATGGAAGAGTCAGGCAACAGAATCTAAGGACGAGAAACAAAGACAGACGTCTGAATCAAATAATGCAGAGAGTATAATGAGTGGCAAGGAATGGGTGTTATGCAATGAAACTGCAGGTTATGATTATATACCATGCTTAGACAACGAAGCAGCAATAAAGAAACTGACGAGTAGAAGACATTTTGAGCATAGAGAGAGGCATTGTCCAGAAGACCCACCAACGTGTCTCGTTTCCCTCCCAGAAGGGTATAAAGAGTCCATCAAATGGCCAGACAGCAGGGATAAGGTAAAAAGATTTGATAAAAAGAAGTTTTTGTTCAGGTGAAATGATCTAAAGTTGACTTACATGTGATCTAGTAGATATGGTACCATAACGTCCCACACACAAAGCTAGCAGAAGTGAAAGGACATCAGAACTGGGTGAAGGTCACTGGTGAGTTCTTGACGTTTCCCGGTGGTGGAACACAGTTCATCCATGGAGCTCTCCATTATATCGATTTTCTTCAGAAGGTGAACTCATATGGAATTAAACTGCACCAAATAAAGATATAAAGTTTAATGTAAATCTAATGCCTCTTTTCTTTTTCCATATGACAGTCTTTAAAAAACATTGCGTGGGGTAAACGTACTCGGGTTGTATTGGATGTTGGATGTGGAGTAGCGAGCTTTGGCGGTTTCCTCTTTGAAAGAGATGTTATAGCCATGTCTCTTGCACCAAAAGATGAACATGAGGCTCAGGTCCAGTTTGCTCTTGAAAGGAAGATTCCAGCCATCTCTGCGGTGATGGGCTCTAAGCGATTGCCGTTCCCGAGTAGAGTGTTTGATCTTATCCACTGTGCACGTTGCAGAGTCCCATGGCACAATGAAGGCGGTATGCTTCTTCTAGAACTAAACCGGATGCTACGGCCGGGAGGTTACTTTGTGTGGTCAGCAACACCAGTCTACCAAAAGCTCGAAGAAGATGTTCAAATTTGGAAAGGTAAAAGGTTTAAACTTAAAAAGTGTTCTGCTTTTTCGTTTGCTACACTAACGCTGACATGTTTTGAGTTGTGTAGACATGTCCGCGTTGACAAAATCCATGTGTTGGGAACTTGTGACGATCAACAAAGATAAACTCAATGGTATTGGTGCTGCCATCTACCAGAAACCTGCCACAAATGAATGCTATGAGAAACGAAAGCACAAAAAGCCTCCTATGTGTAAAAACAACGATGATGCAAATGCAGCATGGTATGTACCGCTACAAGCATGCATGCATAAAGTGCCAACCAATGTGGTCGAGAGAGGGAGCAAGTGGCCCGTGAACTGGCCTCGTCGGCTTCAAACACCTCCTTACTGGCTAAACAGCTCTCAAATGGGGATCTATGGGAAACCAGCTCCTCGAGACTTCACTACAGATTATGAACATTGGAAGCATGTTGTTAGCAAAGTATACATGAACGAAATAGGAATCAGCTGGTCTAATGTGAGGAATGTAATGGATATGCGAGCTGTCTACGGGGGGTAAGTAACAAAATTCAATCCAATCATCAAAAACTAAGACTTTTTACAATTTTGTCAAACATATACAGGTTTGCAGCAGCTCTAAAGGACTTGCAAGTGTGGGTCATGAATGTAGTCAACATAAATTCACCAGATACCTTACCGATAATCTACGAGAGAGGCTTGTTTGGAATATATCATGACTGGTGTGAATCTTTTAGCACATACCCTCGAAGCTATGATCTCTTACATGCAGATCATCTCTTCTCCAAGTTGAAAGCAAGGTAGAAAGCTCAAGTCTTTTTCCAACCTTTTGGTAGTTTTCATCAGTAATATTCTTCATCTTTCTTATCCTCTTGAAGGTGCAATCTTGTGCCAGTAATGGCAGAAGTGGATAGAATAGTACGACCAGGAGGCAAGATCATTGTTCGAGATGAGTCTAATGTGATAAGAGAAGTTGAGACTATGTTGAAGTCACTGCACTGGGATGTTCATCTAACCTTCTCCAAACACCAAGAAGGAATATTAAGTGCTCAAAAAGGTTTCTGGAGACCAGATACATCTCAAACTTCTACCTGAAAGAAGATGATATTTCTGGAATCTGCAATTGGAAATAGCAGAAGCAGCATTATATAATTTGTTTTATCAACTATATCTATAAGTCCAAAATTCTTGCATGTGCTAGAATTGGATAAAGATTGTCACGTATATGCAGTAGTGTTAGTCGTTAACTATAGACTAATTACAACATTCTTTTATAGAAAAGTAAAGCACAACAAATAAATGAAATTTGTTTCCAAAAAGTCAGAATAACAAAGCAGTAGTGAAGAGAAACTGATGGTTTATAAAAAAAAAAAAAAGCGATACATTTTTATTATTTTTCAATATTATTGTAACATAACATCATGATAAATGAAAAGAGGTGCAGCATGAAGTATCTTCTATTCGCCATTAGTGATCAGATGCTAGCTAACTTCAGCGAATGAATAACAAATTACGGATTAAACTATATATATGAAAGCAGAAACTTTTGAATTGTATGCCTAAGTATTAAATCAACAAAGGGAGAAGGAAGAAAAGAAACCGAAATTATGTTGATCGCAAATTTCATAGATTGATTATTTTTTTCATATACTGAAATCAGATTACATTAAACATACGAATAATTAACAAGATGGAGAGACAGCAGACCAACATTTCATCCCACAATCATTAAAAAAACAGCAAAGATGATAGTGATATGAACTCAGCAACTGTGAATTACAACCAAGATTAGGGTTTGACAAAGAGTCCCTCTCTCTCCTATCCTCATACACCTCTCACTAGATGCATAAAGCTCTCAATACAGCCTTATTTCTATTTATACTCCAAGAGTACTTCACGAGTCTCTAACTTGCTTTTCTCTTCTTCTTTTATTCTGCAGGTGCCAGCTCATCACTTCTTTATCAAGTAGTCTATCATCATCTCCTTTGATCATATCAATACCCCCCTTTCGGAGATCCAGCTTGCCCTCAAGCTGCAATGATATAGCTTTATAACACCAAGACTCTTCAATGCCACATTGATTCTTGCTTGGTTCTGCATCAAGAGTGACAGCTTCTGGCTCCACCATGAGGTCTTTTGCGCTGCACAAATTCTCAGTCAAGAAAATAATCTTGTCAGTTCCCTTGTTTACTGTAATAAGTCCCTGATTTGTGCTGTTTCTTCTCTGAGCAGCAGTCTTTTGCATATATCGTTGAACAAGAAGCTGATATATTTTGTTTTGCATCAAATATTTGTCTATGTTTGTAACTGTCGCTGCCAAGTTCAAAATCCATAGTAGACTTTTTGTAATCAGTAACAGCCGTTGTTGTGCGTTGATTGTTTCCATGCAATAATCTCCCAACAAAATACCAATGCTGAAACACACACCATTCGGCAGTAACACAACGACTTTATCAGTATATAGCTCTTGTCCCACTTGGATTTGCAGAGCTAGAAGCATCAAATCACTCAGCCAAAACCAGTCCAAAAAACCATTGTTCTGCAGAAATTTCTTTCTCCAACAAGGCCATACTGCAAAATAAATTCTCCTTTCCACAGTTGGAGAGTCCTTGATCAGAAAACTCTCTTTATTGATACTCAAATGTACTTGGACTTCAGTACTCTCATACGATGGAAGTAGAAGTCTTCCTTGTATCATATGTTGTTGCACTGAAATCCAGATTCCTTCATTCCAGGCAACGGTTACATGCTTCTTCAAGCCACCCTTTAAACACCTCAGCTCCTGCTTTCTAGTTCTTAGTTGTTTTATACTGAAAGACCGACTGTCAAATATTTGGGAAGCAGCAGAAAGTAGCATGAAATTATGCAAAAGCTGAGACAATGCGACAGTCTTTCCAAAGTCCATTATGCCCATAAACACAGAAGTCAACAGATTCTCCCTTCCTTCCCAAAAGATTAACGACAAACTTAAATTCCTCCTCTTCAGTTTATTCAGGTTCTGAGCTTTCGGTCTCTGTGTAATCTTGTCAAACTCAGGTTTTTCATCAACCTCACTGTTATTCTCATGTATCAACCACCAGAAAATCTTCACTGCATCCTTTTGGTTTAACAATAGAAGTGACAGTAATTCGATTTTCTCCATCAGAAGTGTTATCGGAGCAGGTATAACACACAGCAGCAGTGCAGAATTGCTGACATGAACACTCCAAGGTCTCCACACAACAATCTGGTTCTCTATTTCTAGCTTGGAAACATGCAGTGCGACATTCTGTTCAAAGTCAATTCTGCCGATTAACACATAAGACAGGTTTCTACTTAGGGAGGAGTCCATGTTAGCAATTCGAAATGACTGCAACAACATAGACACATAAGAACCATATACCACCAGGAGATATGCATTCACAGCATCTGCAACAATTTCCTTTGCAACCTCCTTATTTCCAAAATCAGGTGGCCATAATACCATGTGTTGCATCTTGAACTCAACTGCTACCAGCACATTCTGTGGTGATAAAATAACATCTCTGGTTTGTTGCAGGAACCGCAGAGCCTTTAGTGTTCCATTTTGCTGCAGGAAGCACATTATTACAATTATCTTCTGGTTCTGTCTTTTCTTCCCTAAAAGAATTCTCTGCAGGTTGTTGTCACTGAAATGATGTTTGTATCTTACAAGAAGTTCCTTCCAGTTCAAATTCTTCGTGTGTCTGATTTTGTTCTGCAGAACTATAGTCCTTGAATGTAGATCCCTGAAACATATGAGACCAGCAACTCGAAATCTACTTTGTTTCTTGAGTTTGTACTTGAATTTCCACGACTTTGGCAATTTTCTCACAATCCTTTGCTGAATCTCTGTTTTTCCTCTTGTAAGCATTTGCTCAAACAGTTGGTATGCACACTGGTTAGTCGCGATCCTTGGTGAGTTCTCAAATTTCCCAGCCACTTCCAACGCCTCTAACACGCTCAAGTGCTCGTTGTGTTGAACAATCCAAACACCAGTATTCAAACCATCAAAGAGTTGACTCTTGACATTTTCTATATCAGGATTTCTATTCGCCTGTATCAATTCCACTCCTAACCAAGTATCTCCAGGTCTAGATTCCCAGACAGAAATTGGTACCTGAGATTGTGGAATAACTTCATCACTCTCCTCTGTTGCCTGAAGCGATTTCTCTGCTTCCCTTGATTCACTGTCCAAAGTCAATCTCGTCGCGACCACCTTCGTTGTACAATCTGCTTCAGCATCTTTATCATCGATATGTGTTGCTTCGTTTTCTTTAAGCTGCATCGAATCTCTTGCCTCAGTTTGTATCTCCTCATGATCATCATCGACACCATACTTCTTCATCACTTCATCGTCAACGGTTTCTTGCGCTTGATTTGATGTTTTTGTATCCATAGCCTCTGTTTCAAGCGAGGTTGATTCACGCTGCTTCATCAAATCCATGAATTCTTGTATATCACGTTCACGCTCGATCAGTAATCGTATTTTGGTCAATGATGGTACTTGGTAGTCACATGACGATCCGGAGGACAGCTAGACCAACGGCTGAGATGGAGACAAGTGTACCGATACAGTACTTGATCACCTCGTACTTGGCCGCTTCCAACTGAGCTCTCAAAGTGTGAATCTCCTGAAGAGAAATTGAATAACAGGAAACAAAATATAAACAAACAACTTTTGCTGAAAAAAACAAACAAATACACAGAAACCAGAGATTCTCTGAGAATACTAACACGGTCAAGTTTGTTTGTAAGGTTAGAAGTTTCGGCGTTTTGATTTGTTAGCTCATCTCTTATAATAATAAAACATATTTTCAAAAGATCATATAACAAAAAAAAAAAAAAAGAAGGGTTAGTCTGAACATAGAAACAAGTGAGCGGACCCTTTTTCAAGATTCAGGTCCAACCGTTGTCCTGCTGTGACTTTGTCGATCTCGTGCCTGCAATGTAGTATATTATATTAGTCACTGCACTGAGTCTATAGCAAATCAAACCCTAGAGGTTCATATTAAAAGAAAAAAGCTGACCTTATATCAGTGCGGATTCGTTCTATGTCATTGCGGAGTTTCTCATTCTCGTGTTGCAACAAAGAGAAATGATGGTCCTATGTATCATATAGTAATGTTTACGGATCAAGAAGAGCAATATTCAATCATATGCACTGAAATAAAAAAAAAGGAAGAGAAAAGTAGAGCGTACCAGTGAACTGTTAATTTCACTTTTGAATTTGGATAAGTTTGATTCTTGAGTCATTTCAGCCTACCAGAAGAATAAAAGTTAGACCGACTTTGAAGCTACCTTTTGGAATGAATGAATCGTAGAAATGAGAAAACATACTTTCTGCATCTATCCCTTGGAAACAACCAACTGAGAAACAACACCTAAACTATCATTCAGAACTTCAGTTATAGCACCAGTTATTGCCTCGGCTTGCTTTGAAGGCAGCCCTTGTGCTTCTAAGCTCCTAACCTGAAAATCATATACCAAATTCTCCTTTGAACTATTTATACTCGTTAGGACAATATCTAAGAATTAAGGACTGGAATACTACCATTCTATCGTCTCATTTTAACCAATTTAAACCAATGAAGATATAGAAAACATTAACCAATCATCTTATCGATTAAGCAAAATCATAAGGCAACCCAAGAAATGGTTATTTACCAAAGCGAGAGTGTCGACGAGATGCACACGTTTCCCATTGGTTTTGACAAGTTGAGATAGAGTCCTGTCAAATGTCGTCGGATTTGGAGAACCGAATGATCTGATAGTCGACAAATTTACACCTGAACTGGTTCCTAGTCGTGCCAACCGGAGATAATTCGCGTAAGCCGCCATCAAATTGACGAAAACTTTATAACTGGATTCGCGAACTCCGAATTCAATCGACCCAGATTGGTAAAGCAGTTGTAAGAATGCAAATGCAATTCCGCGAGATAGAAATGTGAAAAGAAGAAAACTTTGAAGATGGGTTTGGTCGGAAAATTATTCTTTATGGATATTCTCTATTCTTTTCTATATCTCTATGCTTCTTTCGCTTTGAAATCGCTAAGACCAGGACTCCGCACCATCAAAAGAAACTGACGTACGGACGACAGTGACCAACGAAGTGTTAAAATTAAAACGTTGTCTTTTTTTTTGTTCTTCCAAATTTGGCACGTTTTCCCAAACTCTCAAATCCTGTTTTAGTTAGTTCCTTAACATATCCTTTTTAACTACGGTATCCAACCGGAATCTGAATTTTCATTACCTCACCTGCTTGTTATGATATATTCACATATAAGTATTCACATATAAGTTAAGAACTGAGTACATAATTTACAGTCTTTAACAAGAAAGAGTATATGCATAAGAAAAAAAATAGTCCTAGCAATCAGTCCGCCAATGAATTTCTGAGAATTTTGTTTGTCATCTGGACCTTTTTGGCATAATTAGTTAATAAACTTATAAGTAAACAAAAATTGAAGGTGAACACATTATAAGCGTAATATTATCAATACATCCATTTTTCGGCTGGTTTTTATTTTGAGAATCCAAAAGAGGTTCCAAAAAAGTGTCAAATAGTTTCATACCCTGTTCGTTTGTCACCTGTGCTTTTTCTATTCTTTTTTTGTTTCTCTCCACATTTCAAGTAACAAATATTTCTTTATTTTGGTCGCTTTCGATATTCGTCCAATGAATCGTCCAAATGCTCTTTCACATAGTTACCCACTCTCTTCAGGTTCTTCATCACCCCTGATGCTACCAGGTTTGCGTTTCTTGTGAACCTGATAAATTCCCAGATAAAGCTAATCAATATTGTACTATATTAAGCAATGCCTCGTTCGGATGAGTTTCAGACATGGCTTTCTATGGCAGATAAAGACTGATTTGTTAGGTTAACTACTGCAGATCTATTCGTTCTACTTTGAGGTTTCTAGTACACATGACAATCCATCTAGGCTGCAAAGAGAATTACCAATGCCATCTCCCATTAAGCCACAACAAGTCAAATATTAAAAGGTTGTCACCAGCTTACCTCGTTACGAAGCCGTTTTCAGTGTTTGTGGCAGTGGCCGGGTTTGGGGTTCGGTTTGGAGTTGGAGTTGGTCTATGGTTCTGGTGCTGAGGCAACTCCCGAGAATCTAGAGTATATATTAAACAAAAAATGAGCATAAAACAAGCAGGGCGCGTTTCAGCAAGTTATATAAGCTGGTGAATGAGAGAGGATTAGGTGTACCATTTCTATTTTGAATGCGGGTCGGAACAGATGAAGTGTTGGTAGAAGCTGCTCTTCTGTCTGCTAGTATCTGCGTGAACACTAGCAAGTTTGAGGGATATAATAGGATTGCAAACAGCATCAAGTAGACCATATTCCACTTTTGTGCCAGTAAAAATTCTCAAGTTTTGTGATATATATCCAGTTTTATTACATACATCAACAGAAACAAGCAGAAAGGAGAACAACTATATAGTCCAGAGCGCATAGTAGTAAAATTACAGCAACATGTACACTGAGGCCTAATGTGTAACTTTCAGAGAAACGCAATGAAATTGGAGAAAAGTGATGAGTGTCAAACCTCAAGGCCGACACAAACGGGAAGTTGGGTCTTTGTATGTTGCTTCATGGCATTTGAGTCTTTCTCAGTCATGTAAACGGAATAGCCCAAACATCCATAGTAAAAATCTGCTAAGGTTCGTCCTTCTTTCGAAGCTTCAGCTTCAGATTGTCCAACAATGTAGTCAGGAACTGCAAATTGTACCAAAATTTCATTAATGTATGCAGACAGAATACATGGGGGCAAAGCAAAAAGATGCAAAAGTGTAACAAAAAGCATAAACACATCTCTCTTCAGTTTACTACCCAATGGTTGTTGAACAAGCAATATAGTAGCATAGCCTAGAGGGATGATGATTCTTATATTTACTTCTGAATTATAGAATCTACAATCATATTAGCAACATCTAGCAACCATTTTCGCTAATTTCTGAATAAGCGATGATTCAATTACGAGAAAAAAATAGCTGCATCAGGAACCCTAGAATTAACAGAAAAAACTATTCATTTCTCTGTTTCGAGAACCAAAGAGAAAGACAGATTACCTTGACGGAGAGTACGAGGAATTCCGACGCAGCGAGGGTTTTTATCCTTGGATTTGAGAGTGGAAGAGTAATAAAGATAGCCTTTGCACGATCTTCCTTTGGCAAGAGATCCTCCTCTCCCTTGTTGTTCTTCCGATTTCTCTTCCATTACCGTCCTATTCACTTCTCCGGTCGAGCCTTCACTCATCTCTAACCTCTCTTTCTCTCTTCTTCTTTAATCGTCTTCCTCTCTCTATCTTTCGCTCATCTTCAAGCTCTCTCGTCCGATCTGTTTCCGGATGCTCTATTACGGCGGTGCCCTCCAATTTCCTTGTCTGGGAATATTCATTACTGTTTCGAAATGTTAGCAATTAAAGTAAATGGGCCAAGACCCATACAGATATTAAACAGGTCCCCAAAATACTAAAAGTCTTTTTGTCAACTTTATATTATAAAAAAGTCCAATGGGCCGAGAGTATAGAAAAGGAAACAGCATATACTAAAAAACGAAACGGGTATAATGAGTCTGCTAGATTCAACAACCAGAAGGTGAAGAAGCAGACACGCGTCACTCATGCAGCATAAGATAAGACATGTGGTGCATGATGAGGATTTCTGCTATGCATCATCGGAAGTGGATGAGTCGCCGGTCACCACCTCTGACGCATCAAGTCTTGGACAAGTTGTAGTTTCTCTGCCGATCTAATAACCACCGAAAGGATGCGCCGAAAAAACGTTTCCAACTCCAAGGAAGCTTCACGCCGACCAAGTCCAGATAAGACATTTGTTCTTATCCACCGTTACCACCGTGGCGAAAGGAGAGGAGGAAGCACAGAGATATTAATCTGAGACAGCAAAGGAGAAGCTAGCCTCCAGCGAAGTTTGCCATGAGCCCCGTGACAGAGATGAAGCGCAACGAGCAGTCACCGTCCACTCCGAACTCCAGCAGACTCAATCAACTCGAAGGGGATCGATCCAATAGTGGAGGGTCGCAGCGGGATGATGAAAGATCGATAAAACAAACATCATCATGGGGAGAAGCACCGTGAAAATAGATCAGAACCGACAAACAACCGTAAACAAAATCCGGCAAGACCACCGGAAGACTGAATCCGATATTAATCGGAATTATTAGATCCACAGACAGCCGAAAGAGAACAAAAAAAAAAAAAAAATCAAAGAGATCAAAAGTAACCCGGTCGCCGGCAGAGCCGATGACCGGAAACAGGAATCACTTCGGGGTTCGCTTTTGGTAGAAAGAGGTTAGAGAGGAGTTCTTAGTTGATACAAATACTAAAAGTCCAGGATACACTACATATATTTCTATTCTCCGAGTTTTTTTTTTTTCCGACAACAGTTAATATTAAAAGACTCAAATAGACAAACAGGTGAGTAATACTGGCGGCTGCATAATGTACAATAGATTTGAAGTGATTTGGGTTTAGAAAGGCCCAATTTTACATGTATCTAATGTACGAAAATCGGATCGGTATTGCATTTGGAAACACGTGTGACACACATGTCCTTATGACTGAAAGAGAGAACTACATGTCGAACTCCCATAAAGCGCCGACATACAAACCGTCGACGAAATTTCTAGTCACCATTAAATCGCTTCCATCGTTATAGCTGTTGCGTCGTCCTGTCAATCGAATTCCACCAAAATTCGTCATAGAAACGCCGCGTGAAAGAGAAAAATGCTACAATCAATCACCACATACTCCATTTCTTCGCTTCATAAACAGAAATCCAAACAAAGGATAAACTTTGTGAATAGGTACCAGCTGACCCGTTCAACTCGATTGATTATCGAACCAATGCCTTAAAGCGCTCGACTAGCAGGATAAAAGAAAGAGAGAGAATCGACTTCATTGTAAGATCTCAACTCGGTCTATCCAAAGATAGAAAGAGTTTTAGGGTTTGTAAATTAGGGATTCTAAAAGAAGGATTTAGGAACGCGGTGAGATTTGGGAATTTAGGGTTTAAAGCCGGTATTTCCGGGGTGGAAGCCGGTAAAGAATGTTATGAAAGTCGCCGGAGAGAATTTTAGGTTAAAGTCGCTCTAAAAGTCTCTCAAGCGGAAAAGTAATGAGAAAAGCCTCCTCTATTTGATTCATAAGGTTCCCTTAAATAGGGTTACAAGTCGGTCTAAAATAAAAGGAAAATAAGAGATATCTACGAATATTTCCTAATATCCCGATTCTACCGAGATATGGAATATTTCCATATTATTGATGTCGGCGAGCCGCCTTGGTCTTCTTGATCGAACATCCCCCAAAACCCTAATGTAAGCCGGTCGCTCCAAGTCCAGTTTAACCTAAGTTTTACCGTCTTGGGCCTTTTACCGACTTTCCATTGCTGGGCCGGCCTATACTCATGAATAGGTCTTTTTAGGAAAGTGCTAATCTTGACTCCAACAATAAGCCCCCCCCCCCCGTGTGGCGGCTTTTTATTCAAGTCGTCAATGTGAAGGTTAACTTACGGTCTTAAGAGATGAGTTTGTAGGCCCATTAGTCGACGAGCTATGCTCTCCTAGGCCCATCGTGCTTAGGCTAGAGCCGTACTTTATAGGAGCTTTTTCGGCTCGGTTCAGGACGAACGCAATCTTCATGGTTAGGTTCAATCTGATGGAGACCAATGGTTGAACCGAAATTGATTTCTGGTTCGATCGGTTTGATGCGAGATACGAAGCGTCGCCTAGGTAATTATTACCTCGATTCTTGCGCCGTCATTTTCATTATAAAGGGACCCCTCCCACTCTTCACTTCTTCATTTTTGCGTGGTGTGAAGAATCTTAAAGGTAATTTATTCTCTCTAGCTTTTTATTTTCCGACCATTTCTCCGTCGCTGCTCCGCCTTAGATCTTTTAGGTTGTTAGATCAAATCCTGTTTTATCACTCGTGTTCTTCGTCTGTTCTTCATCAAACCATGTCATTGATCCGCTGTTCCTCAAGCAAAGATAAGGAAGTTGTGTTCGTTTCATCTGCGGATGATTCTTCAAGTCGTCAATCCACTTCTAGTACTTCATCCGTCTTGGGAGATCAGTCTGTTTGTTTCAAAGTCGAAGACCTCCAACTTCGTTGCGAGACATCTCGTCAAGCCGGCGCTGTCGAGAGTTCTGGCCGGGAGGAGTTAATCATACCTCAGTTGCGGGATTTTGATGACGGTGAGGATGATGTCGATGCGAATCAAGTCGACTCCGAGGACGATATTCCTCCTTCGTTGCCGGTTGGTCCTTATGAAAGCTTCAGTAACATTTTAGGTACCAAGTCGACTGCATCTACGGTGAGATCCATGCTTCGAGACTGTGGAGCAGACCCAAAGATTAAAGTCATCATTCCCTTTCCGCTTGACCGTCCTTGGAGTCCGCCTCCGGGGTACATGACCCTCTACGAGTCATACTTCATCAACACTGATACCGGGGGAAGCCGTTGTTGGTTTCCTCTACCCGACTTGCTGATTTCCTACTGTCATCGTCGCGAGATCGCCATATCTCAATTGTCAGCCGTTGCAGTTCGCCATATGGTTGGTCTTTTAGTGTTGGGGGCCGAAGCCGGTATCACGATAACTGCACAGATTTTCGAGGAAATGACGTCGGTTAATCGCATGAAAGCCACCAATCCAGGGTGCTTCGCGGTTCGGTTCAAGAGCGGCAACCGAGTTCTGACAGATGCGCCTAACAAGATTAATAACTGGCAACGGTCCTATTTTTTTGTTGAAATGTCATCATTAGTTGTTTCTGACGAACTCAAGGGACTTATCAGGACGTCTTGGAACACGGGTTATGGTAGATGTCGTCCCAAATTTGCTATCTTTTGATCTCGATAATTTACTTAATTCTTTTTCATCTTTGCAGTGCAACATCCCTTCCTGAAGCCGTATCCCGACAACTACTTCCCCATTCTCGAGCAGATTCAATCTCTCGGCTTACGCAAGTGGTCGGACCTTACTCGTGAGCGTATCAATAAGTTCCTTCCAAAGATCTCCGAAGGTTTGTATATTCTTTTTTTTTTGTTATGGCATTCTTTTCCTTGCTTCATCCTGATTGTCTGTCCGTTAATGCAGTCAAGTGGGATACCAAGACGAAAGTTACCCCTGAAGAGCTTGTCAAGCCAAGGAGGATGGGAAAGGTCAAGAGAATCGATTCCGTGGATTACTCCAAAGATATTTCGTCAAAGCCTTCTTCTTCCTC
This sequence comes from Orychophragmus violaceus, assembly GCA_030180135.1. Classification (NCBI taxonomy): domain Eukaryota; kingdom Viridiplantae; phylum Streptophyta; class Magnoliopsida; order Brassicales; family Brassicaceae; genus Orychophragmus; species Orychophragmus violaceus. The sequence continues at coordinate 90,005,784 of CM058231.1, forward strand.
CAAGTCATCAAAGGATAAGGACAAGGCTCCTTCTTCTCAGGGCGGCATTCGACCCAATGTTGATACGACGTCGACTGCCCCAGTGGTGAATCCTCCCAATCTTCCTCCCAAAGTTCCATCAAGGAAGAGGCCGGCTGATGATAAGTCGGTTCAGGACAAACCGTCTAAGTCGTCAAAGACGGGCAAATCGGTCGAGGATGCTTCTGCCGAGATAGCGGTTGTCGGTGAGCCCGCCAAACAAAAGGATCCATGGCAGCGCTTTTATAAGTTCAAGGGGACTGTCCCTGATTCGTCTGGCAGTTTGAAGCCCTTCGAATCTAACAAGGAGCTCGTTCTGGCGCGACCCAGGCGCGCAGTGAAGGAGGGAGAGGTGCGTCCTTCGATCCACAACTTCGCTTATCAGTATGAGAGCGAGGTTCCTTTTATCAACAATCCCCGAGCGTGCTTTGATATGCTGACGTGTGTAAGAGGAAACGAGTCGGACTGGCCGGTTCTGGAGGAATTGCCACACTCGGATGCTATCGTCAGGTTGAAGCATGCCGAGGCAACGGTAAGTTTCTCGTACCGACTTTTTCATTGATTGCCGATTATAACATTTGGTGTGCTATTTTCAGATGATTGCGGCTTCCAATCGTGTCGCATTGGAAAGCTCCTGGGCTCAGAAGAAGTTGGCTGATGCGGTCACTAAACGGGATGATCTTCTCAAGAAGATCAAGGAAGAAAAGAAGGCTTTGGAGGCGAGCAACTTGGTTCTGGAAGGAAGATTGAAGGAGGCTGAGGAGAAGTCGAAGGCTGATTTCCTCAAATTTCAGCTGGAGAGAAAGCAGCTGCAGAAGTCTTGTCTTGACCTGGTTCAAAAGGAGCGGGAGAGAGTCGAGGCTGCTGCTAGGACGAAGGCGCAGACTCATTTCGACCTTATTCAACGCTACATCGTTGATCAAGAAACTGCTGTCGCGATGCAGGTTAAACAGGCTCAGATTTCTGGTCTTAAGAAATGTCTGGAAAAACTTAGCGGGCAAGGCGTGTCGGTTCCTCAAGCTGTTTTGGACCAGATTGCCGCCGATGAGGTCGCAGCAGATGCGGAGTTGGACAATTTGGACGTTGTGACGAAGGAGGAGCTTACATTTGTGCTCTCACCTATTCATCATCCTCTCCTTAACCGTTCTCACGATTCTCCTCCTCCTGTCCCGCGGCATGTCGATCAATTTGGGACTAACGTCGGCATAATTCCGGAGGCGGTTCCTGCCGATCTTGTCCAGTCTGTTCGGAAAGACATTTCATCTGCAGATGGCGGGCTTTGAGTAGTCGCCAAATATCTTTAGTACTTTATTTGTTTATCGGTTCTGTAATAATCCTTTATTTTATTATCAGACTCTTTTTGGTTTAATCAAGTTTGTTTTTTTTAAGCTTTGATAGTGATTTGAATCAGTCTATCTTTTCTTATGCCAAACTTGATCAGATACTGGTTTAAAACCGTACCAATTTTGTCTAGGCTTGCTCTTGGGCAACCTTTAAGTCAATTTAGTAACAAGTGCTTTATTTAGACAAAGCTCGGCGCCGACGATTTCAATGAATTTCGTCATTGACAAACCGTTATGTGATTAAGCCGTGCTACTGTATTAAGACTTCTTGATAATCTCGAACAAGTAGCGACTTTCATCACCAAGTCGTGCTATCGTATTAAAACTATTCTTGATAATCTTAAACAAGTAGCGACTTTCATTACCAAGTCGTGCTATTGTATTAAAACTATTCTTGATAATCTTAAACGAGTAGCGACTTTTAAATGTTTATTTTGTCCGATCGTGGTTTGCGAGTCTATGATTTGCTCGGCTTTATTCCAAGGGTGGGCGAATGTGCGATGCTGTGCTCGACTTACTTGTTATCACCCACCGCGAAGAATTTGCGGGACGGGTCCCGGCTTTTCCTTACCACGATGTGCACCTCGTGCGCAAGGAAGACCATACCCCTGGCTAGGAGGCATGATGCTAATAATGCGAGTTGATACTCGGTTTTCGCCTGAGTTGATACTCGGCTTTTGCGAGTTGATACTCGGTTTTTGCCTGAGTTGATACTCGGCTTTTTGCGAGTTGATACTCGGCTTTTTGCGAGTTGATACTCGGCTTTTTGCGAGTTGATACTCGGTTTTCGCCTGAGTTGATACTCGGCTTTTTGCGAGTTGATACTCGGCTTTTTGCGAGTTGATACTCGGCTTTGTTAGTATTATCAAATATTTGAATACTAAAGAAAGGACTTACCTGATTTTTGGCTTAGCCTGACTTCGAAGACGGTAAATTATCTGAAAAATAAGGATTTTATTAGATTTGTGACTGTGCCGGTAAAGGCTGCCTACGTATCTCCCGAGGAAGAATCAAGTCACTCGTAGTTCATAGTACATACTATTCTTTTTTTTTTTTTTTTGGCGCCTTGTCGTCTTAGTGGTATTTCTTCAGGCTTGCCGAGTTCCAGGATCGAGGTAAAGCCTTGCCTTTCATTGACTCAAGCTCGTAGACTCCTGGTTTGACGACTTTTGTGACTTTGTAGGGTCCTTCCCATTTCGCCCCAAGTTTCCCTGCTCTCCACTCCTTGGTATTTTCGTATACTTTGCGGAGGACGAAATCACCGACTTGAAAATGGCGTTCCTTGACTTTCTGATTGTAGTACCGAGTTGCGAGCTGTTGGTAGTTTTGAATTCTTAGTAGGGCTCGATCCCGTTCTTCCTCTAGAGTATCAAGGGCTTGGATTAGCATCTTTTCATTGATATCGGTATGGTGCGGCATGAGGGAGCGGCGGAGAGTGTAAATGTTAGCTTCTGCCGGTACCATTGCTTCTACGCCAAAGGCTAAGGAAAATGGGGTGGCTCCTGTTGCGCTGCGGGGTGTCGTTCTATGCGACCAGAGGACTCCGTCTAACTCATCTGCCCAAACTCCTTTTTTGCTTTCAAGGCGTTTTTTGATGCCGTCAATGATGGTTTTATTTGTAGCTTCGGCTTGGCCATTCCCCTGAGGATACCTTGGTGTCGACTTGCTAAGACGTATATCCCACTTCTTGCAGAATCCTTCGAATACTTTCGAGATGAATTGTGATCCGTTATCTGTGACGATCTCATAAGGTAGCCCAAAACGACATATTATATATTTCCAGACGAAATTTTGAACCTGGACATCGTGGATGGCGACGTAAGCCTTGGCCTCTACCCACTTTGTGAAGTAGTCGGTCATAATGAGCAGGAAACGTCTTTGATTGGATAGTGGTAATGGTCCAACGATGTCCATTGCCCATCTCATGAATGGGTAAGCCGCAGTTGACGTTGTGAGTAGCTCTGTAGGTCGATGTATGAATGGCGCATGTCGCTGACACTTTTCACACTTGTTAGAATAGGTCTCGCAGTCGGTTATCATAGTCGGCCAATAGTGACCATTCAACTTGATTTTGAGGGCGAGAGACCTGCCTCCGGAGTGGTTTCCGCATGCTCCAGAGTGCGTTTCTTCGAGAACCCGACTTACTTCATCTCCGTTTATGCATCTGAGGAGGATCTTGTTAGCAGAATACTTGTAGAGGATACCTTCATGTATAGTGTATCGCGCGCTTTTGACTTTAAGTCGTCGTGCTTCCCATTTATCTTTTGGGAGCTTCCCTTCCGTCAGGTATGCTCTTATCGGCAGTCGCCAGTTTTTGTTGTCGCCGGTTAGGACAGCTATGAGGTCTATGCCCTTTGCTTGAATATTGTAGCACATGTCATCCTTATCATTCGAGATTGTTTCTTCAGTTTCTTCCTGATTGCTCTCAGGGGGCGGGATGCTTGGCTCGTGGATCGTTTCTACCGGGATTCGTCGACAAAGATTGGGATTAGATGCCAGCGTTGCAAGTGCATCTGCCGGGGCATTCTCCTTTCTTGGTATCTGGACAATGTCGAAGAATTCGAAGGAACTGGTGAGTTCCAACGCCGTCTTTCGGTAAGTTTCCATTCGTTCATTTTTGGCTTCATAGTCACCGTTGATCTGGTTGGCTACAAGCATGGAATCACAGTGGGCCAAGAGATGTCGTACTCCGATTTCCCTGGCCAGTCTGAGACCGGCTAACAAAGCTTCGTACTCAGCTGTGTTGTTAGAAGCCGTGAAACCTAGTTTGAATGACTGCTCTAATATCTCGCCGGTCGGTGATATGAGACGTATCCCTATCCCGGCTCCTTTTTTAGATGAAGCCCCGTCAACGAACAGTTTCCAATTTTTGTCTTCTGTCTCGGTACCGACATCCAATTCAGGTGATAATTCGATAAGAAAATCAGCTATTACCTGCGATTTGGCGGTTGTCCTGTTCCTGTACTCGATGTCGTACTCACTTAACTCTATTGCCCACTTGGCTAGACGACCAGACTGTCCCGGGCTATGAAGTATCGTTCGAAGAGGTTGACTGCTTAATACAGCAATCGGATGTGACTGAAAATATGGTCGCAGCTTCCGTGCCGAGATGACGACTGCGAAAGCCAGTTTTTCCATTGCAGGATACCTGGTTTCGGCTCCGTTCATTGTTTTGCTGACGTAGAAGATCGGCTTCTGTTCTCCTCGATCTTCCCGAACTAGCACGCCACTCACTGCTGTTGTTGAAACGGCGATGTAAAGCAGCAATGTCTCACCATTCTCGGGTTTAGACAGTATCGGCGGGTTCGATAAATAGTCCTTGAGTTGGATGAAGGCTTCTTGACACTTCTCGTCCCACACGAATCTTTTGTTCCCTCGTAGGAGCTCGTAAAAAGGCAGACATTTATCCGTTGACCGGGATATAAACCTGTTCAAGGCGGCTATGCGGCCAGTGAGGCGTTGTACCTCTCGAGTGTTCTTGGGAGATGGTAAGTCGATTATGGCTGTGATCTGCTTTGGATTAGCTTCTATTCCTCTCTGAGTTACCACGTATCCTAGGAACTCTCCCGATGTCACCCCAAATGTACACTTAGTCGGATTAAGTTTCATGCCGTATCGGTTAAGGATGTTGAAACATTCCTTTAGATGACCGACATGCTGAGAGGCAATCAGAGACTTGACTAGCATGTCGTCGATATAAACTTCCATTGTTGCACCAAGTTGCCCTGCAAACATCCGGTTCACCAGCCGCTGGTAAGTGGCGCCGGCGTTTTTGAGGCCGAAAGGCATGACTTTGTAGCAATACGTGCCTCGTTTAGTGATGAAGGCCGTCTTTTCTCTGTCGTCTGGGTTCATGAGGATTTGGTTATACCCTGAGAATGCATCCATGAATGATAGCAGTTCGTTTCCGGCCGTCGCTTCAACAAGTCGGTCGATGTGCGGCAGCGGAAAACTATCCTTGGGGCAAGCTTTGTTGAGATCCGTGAAGTCGACACATACTCTCCACTTCCCGTTTTTCTTCTTCACGACCACTGGATTGGCCAGCCAGTCAGGATATTTGACTTCTTGGATTGAACCGGCTTCGAGTAGCTTCTCTACTTCATCGTTGACTGCTTTAGCTCTTTCTGGGCCGAGTTTTCGCCTCTTTTGCTTGACTGGCTTGTAAGTCGGATCGACATTCAACTCGTGAGTTGTAATGGTTGGGTTGATACCCTTCATATCCTTCATCGTCCACGCAAACGTTGTAACGTTTTGCTGTAGGAAGGTGATCAGTTCCTCTTTGATGTCGTCCGGTAATCCTGCGCCAATGCCTACATACTTGCTTGCATCTGATTCGTCAATGATGACTTGCTGGATTAGTTCTTTCTCCGGTCCTTTTCTTCCGTGTTCTGTGTTGATCATGCAGGAAGGCACCCTGATCTTATGTTCTCTCGCGAAACACGACCGACTTGCGCTCTGGCATCCTTTGACTGTCTGGATTCCTTTAGGTGTCGGGAATTTCAGACATTGATGGTACGTCGAGGATACCGCCTTCATGCTATATAGCCATGGGGTTCCAAGGATTACGTTATAGATGGTTGGCTTGTCAATGACGTGAAACCTCACCAATCTGTTAACTCCCCCTGCGAAGACGGGCAACTTGATCGTTCCAATTGTGTACGTCGTCTCACTTGTGAACCCGGTGAGCGGCTTGGCCTTCTGCTTGATATCCTCCTCCTTAATGTCCATCTTCTTGAGTGTATCTAGGAAAATTAAGTCTATCGAGCTCCCGGTGTCCACCAGTATTCGAGATACTTGGCAACTTCCAATCAGAAGCTCAACCACCAGCGGGTCGTTATGAGGGTAGTGAGTTCCATAGAGGTCCTGGTCGGTAAAGATGACGGGCGGATCATCTGATAAGATTGGTTGAGGCGCCTTTTGCGCGGCCAATGCTAAGCGTTCATAGACCTTGATTGACCGGACCGAATCATTTACGGAGATTAGACCACCCATGATCATGTTGATTCTTCGGATGGTCTTGGGGGTTTCCTCTTCGTCGTCCTCCTCTTCTTCTTCACGGTTACGTTTCAAAGCTATGCTTTTGATACGCCGTGGCGGTTTATCTTGCTTGGGAGCCTGCTCGTCGGCTTTGTCTTCCTTCTTCTGTCCCGATTCTTCCTTCTTCAACCTTTCGATGGCCGCCTTGATTTCTTCATTGGAAAGTCGGGAGTAGAGTGCGTTTCTGAGATTCCGACATTCAGCCGTGTCGTGCGACGTAGCTTGATGGTATTCACAGTACTTATCCCCTGTAGCGGAGGCTGCTTGCGCCTTCTTCGCCTCTTTTGCTCTTTTATTCCACGGCTTTGATGACCGGGACTTGTCGGCGCCGTCTACAACCATTGTTTTGGCGCTTTTACCGTCGTAATGCTGCCTGGGTTCTCTTTCCTCCTTCTTATCTGTCTGTTTGCCGGGACCGAACCTTTTTGCCAATGCGACTTTCTTCTCCTCTAATTCCACGAATTTGTTTGCTCGATGGAGTGCGTCCTCGATGGTTAGTGGCGGATTGATGACTAAATCTTGGTAAAATGGTGACTCGTGCCAGACGGCGTTTGTCAGGGCTGCGATAGTGAATTTATCTGGTGCCTCAGCTCGTGTCATCACCGCCCTGAACCTTTCTACGAAATCTTTCAAGGTTTCCTTCTTCTCTTGCGTCATCGACATCAGCGCGCTTAGCGAAGTGTCCTTACGAATGTAGGCAAAGTGATGCCTTACGAATGCCCATGTGAGGTCGGAGAAGCTATCGATTGACTTGGACGGGAGTCGGGAGAACCAGTTTAGCGCGTCTCCTTCCAGGGTTTCGGTGAATAGTTGGCAGAAGCCGATGTCACGCTCCTCGCTTGATGAGAACCGCGCCTTTGCCGCCATGATTTTGAACGTTGTGAGATGGGTCGCTGGATCTTTGGTGCCGTCGTACATCGGTAGCCTGAGCTTCTCTCTTTGCCTGATATACGTGTTCGTGATGCGCGAGGTGAAGGGAGTCCTACGAGTTTCCTCGATGATTCGGTCTATCTCGGGTGCGGACCCCTTCACGCCATGGACCTCCCCTTTTAGTTCCTTTAGGGTGTCTTTGAGCTCAATCAGTTGTTTCTCGACATGGTTGCGACTTGCTCCGCGAATAGACGCTCCGTGAGTTTTTTCGTACGACATACCTCGCTCGCGGCGATAGTTGTCTCGGTGCGAGCCATTCTCACGTCGCGAATTTCGTCTGTGGTGCACGTCCCGTGTCTGGTGACTGGTATGTTCCTCCCTGTTGGGTGAATACCTCTCATCACTTCGGTCGTTATGTCTACTTTCGCTCCGTTTGGGTCTTTCAGAACCCTTCTTCCGATGTGAGCTATGCTCGCGAGTATCCTTGTTGCTTTCCTTACGCGGGTTGCTCCTGGATTCGCTGTTACGGCTCTGTTCATGGTGGCTTTCTTCAGAGGTGCTATAGACCAGTCGTCTGGCAACTTTGTCTTTCACCTTTGACGGTACCTCTCTCCTGGGTTTTCTGGACTGTTGTCCTGAAAGGATCTTTGCTTGCTCTGTTTGCAGCAGGTCAATTTTCTCCGAGAACGTTTTGATCAGGTCGTTCTGCGAGTCGATCTTGGCCATTAGAGTGGCTAAAACCTTGTCTTGCTCGATTTGAGCCTCTGTTTCGCTGAGTGACGGGGCATGTTTGCCGCCATCTCGAGCTTTGTTTGTCTTGGCGGCGTCTCGCGGCTGCTTGCCGCCTTTGGCCACGTCGTCTTCTTGATCACTCTGGTTGTAATCACTTTCATCTTGAACGCTTAACTCAACCCTAGGGTTTTCTTGATCGATCTCCTTATGATTCCCTGACATCTCGTTTCAGAAATTTCTCTTAGAAATCCCCACAGTCGGCGCCAATTGTAAGATCTCAACTCGGTCTATCCAAAGATAGAAAGAGTTTTAGGGTTTGTAAATTAGGGATTCTAAAAGAAGGATTTAGGAACGCGGTGAGATTTGGGAATTTAGGGTTTAAAGCCGGTATTTCCGGGGTGGAAGCCGGTAAAGAATGTTATGAAAGTCGCCGGAGAGAATTTTAGGTTAAAGTCGCTCTAAAAGTCTCTCAAGCGGAAAAGTAATGAGAAAAGCCTCCTCTATTTGATTCATAAGGTTCCCTTAAATAGGGTTACAAGTCGGTCTAAAATAAAAGGAAAATAAGAGATATCTACGAATATTTCCTAATATCCCGATTCTACCGAGATATGGAATATTTCCATATTATTGATGTCGGCGAGCCGCCTTGGTCTTCTTGATCGAACATCCCCCAAAACCCTAATGTAAGCCGGTCGCTCCAAGTCCAGTTTAACCTAAGTTTTACCGTCTTGGGCCTTTTACCGACTTTCCATTGCTGGGCCGGCCTATACTCATGAATAGGCATTTTTAGGAAAGTGCTAATCTTGACTCCAACATTCATGGCGGTGTAGCATTGTGGAAGTAGATCGGAAAATCGGAAGAAAAAAAAACTGAAGAGACCGTTGAACCTAGTCGGGATATTAGCATGGCATAAAGTCCGAAGTTTATTCAAAACGAAACCATCCGAATCCTCAAGATATAATACAACAAAGAGGATCATGAAGAGAACAAAAGTAACTAGACAACCGGCATGGCGAAACGCGAAACCCGATGATCGGAACTAGATCAATTCGGACAAAATTGTTTAGAAAGAAAGTAGAGAGAAAACGAGAGAAGCCAAACACTTATTTTCTTCGACTATAGTTTAATTTTTCTAATTCATGAAACGAAATCTAAAACGAAAAGTAAAATAATCAAATCAAATCACCTTAAAACCTAAACAAAATTAAATTTAAGAACATATGTGAACTCATCAACCTATAAAAAGATCTGAAGGAGTAAATTATATAATTTTCTTTTATTATTTGGTTTTCAATTAAATTTTATCTCATGTATCATAATTTTTTTTACTTTCATACCAAATTTTATATGATACATGAGATAAAAAATTTGCAACTTGAAAACTTAATCATGAGGTCTGGTAAAAATAATCACATATAATTTGCAACTTGAAAACTTATAGATGAAGGTTATATAAGAAGCTTTGATAATTTCTTAACACATGCGGCTAACGGTATGCATAAACTTTGGTGCTACAAAAAGGATGTTCGAGATGTGTGTGCTAAATAAGCAATCTAATACAAAATACAAGAATAAGAATCAGGGGTGCCAAAAACTACAAGAAGCACCTTTTTTGCAGCATCCACTCTCATAGAATTTACATATTTTTAGCCCTTTAGGCGGATGAGCTGTGTACGAACCTGATCCATGATCATATCCATGGCTACTGCTGTATGGCCATTGCCGATTATGATGACTGTTGTTGAGGCTACTGTTGTGATCATTGTTCCACCATTGCCGGTCTCTGCTGTGCCCACCGGATCTCCTTTGCTGGCTTCCATTACCACGTGGACTGCGCCCGGTGTTTACACGGGCTGAGTCATGTGATGATGATGACCTAGGGCTCGGTACCAAACCAATTCCCGAAACAGACTTGGGAAGCCTCTCGACCAATCCAGCTTCAACTCTGGTTTCTGATCCCAGTCTGAGAGCTGTTGTCGTCAGAGTCAGGTCCTGACTAATTGAAGCTGGCGCTGGTGGTGCGAAAAGCAAGAGCTCCGGACCAGCAGTTCCACAGTGGCTGAAGAGAGTGTTGTCTTTTGCTTCTGTACCCATTGAGCTTCTGCCGGCAGAGACGGTGTCGAGAATACTCGGCTGAGAGACATCCATTCTACATGTTTCAGGTGCGAGGGACATGCGTGCCACAGGGTTAAAGAAATCTTTCTCTGGCCCTTTCGTCAAATCATCGTCGTCATCATCGACGTGAAATGTTGAAGTGGGTGAAGAGGGCAAACCGTTCTGCTCCATTGCTTCAACTTCAGCTAATAGATCTGAAACTGATTCATCACACTCGTCGGGGTCAGCCACTATGGCCGGCCACCCAGATGAGTGAGTCACTTGGGTGTTGTGGGAAGTCTGAGTAGCTGTGGCATGATCAGCTGCCAAATCAATATGCTTCACAGACGGTGCAGCTAAAACAACAGCATTCTGCTGAGTTACTTGAGGAAGCTGTCCTCCAGTGACCACAACACTTGAAGTGGTGGTAGCAGCATCGGTGGTAGTTGTGGTGGTGGTGCTCCATGTGACACCAGATGGTCCTTTGACCAGGACACACGAAGACAGAGACTGAATAGTCTCTGCCGCTTGAGCTTCCAAGTCTTCAGGGCTCGATTTAGGTGTAGGACTGGGGAAATCAGGGAAATGAATTTCTTGATTCAGGTTTGGTGCCTGAACAGAACCATTTATGGAAACAAAACCACCATTTGTTCCATCTTCTACATTCTTACCATCGGCCCGCACAGCATTGGATTGATCAGTTCCTGAAGTTTTTCTTACGTCAGGAGTAACCACATGTCCTGTAACCACATGTCCCGGAACCACGGAAATTGATGCTGGAGAACTAAGTTGAGGCTGGGGACGAACAGAATTACCATCCTCAACTTTTCCAGAGCAAGGTACAATAGTCGCAACTTGTTTCTCTTTTGAATCATTATGAAGGGCACTGACAGCAGAGGTTGCACTGGTGCTGACTGGCGTAAGGTTCTTCTGAAGACAGTTCACATCCACGCCAGTGCGTCCAGAGTCGTGAGGAGACGGTTTTAGTTCTTGGGGAGGCAAAGAGGAACTTGGCAAAGTATTTGCTTTATCAAACCGTCCGGCAAGAGCGTCAGTCAGAAGTACAGACTCGTCTTGGTTCTCATGCGCTTTCCATATCCTAAGATAAGAAGGAAAATGGCCACAAGATCTCCATCTGCGGAGCTGCACCATAGAAAACGGTCCCTGGGTCTTTCCTGTTGGATCTCGATAATGCCACATTTCACTCTCCTCATCATCTTTACCAGTTTCCTGCAGTACATATATGACATGAAACCAAAACTAAAAAACATACAAGAGGTTACATTGCGAACAGAGTAGGAGGTATGGTCAAACCTGGATGTCTGATGAGTTGTTGTGGACCTTGGAACGATCATCTTTATTGGTCGCAGACACGGCATTTCTGCTTCGCAAAACTGGAGCATCATATTTTTTCTGCGGATTATTTCCCAAGTTGTTCAGGATATCCATTTTTTTCTGCGGACCTTTACTTTCTGCCTTTATGTGATTATCTGCAAACAGAAAACGTAGAAGATTGTAATCAGGAATTTTCGTAAGATAATGAACAAGAAGCTTTTTCACATCCTAGTTTAAGGCGGGAGACCTTGTTTTCTCGTACCCAACACTGCATCTTCTGCTGATGGATGACTCGGATCCATGCTTGGATCTGTATGAACTTCTGGGACTTCCTGCAGAAGCCGGTGGCGTTCCTCAGTTGATTCTAGAAGCCCTAGCTTTTCTACACATTCTCTAAGCGTGGGAGATGGTTAAGAAAACAAGACTTGAACTTTCCATGAAATCAGTGTAAAGTATCTTTCACATTTAAACTAACGCAAACCAAACATCTTAATGGAAAGACCGGAGTATGTCAAGTTGTATACTACTCGAGCTAAATGATTCTTTTAGGATTGGCATGGTCGTCTCTTCAAGGAATTGTTTTATCAACGATTCATTGAAAGATTCAATAACCAGCCACCTTTGTGAAGGGAAATAGTCTACGCGAAGTGTAATAAATATAGTATGGCAATCTAAAAAAGGATATTCCTTTCTTTGTCCCTTCTCACTGGCCCGATCGCGGAGATGCCTAAACTTTAATATCTCAGCTTCCAGAGCCTACATCGACAAAACGTCAATAAGAAGCACAGCCGAGGACAATAAAGAATTGTGATCATGGAGATCTTTAATATTTCTACACATGATAATCACTATATTTAATTAAACTACCTCATTGATTCTCATAGCTTGCAGTGTTGCTGCCGTCTTCAAGATGTCACCCTGACACCGAAGGAAAAAAAAACATGAGTTTCCAACTAAGATAAAATATACAATTTCAGGTGAGAAGATGATTCATGCGTGCATTCTTACCACAGTCAAACGTTTATTAAGGCCACATTTTATGCTCTGGCGTAGCCGTTTGCACTCCTCCTGAAAACCACAATTACAAATACATTACAGAAAAAAAAAAAAACATAATTACTAGCGTTACCTTATTATTAGATGGGATTTTAATTTTTTATTCACGAGCGGAGAAATATTTCAGAGAGGACTATATTTACCTCTGTGACATTCTGGTCTGATAATTGATCAATTGAGACGACTTCTCTCTTGTCTAAATTTAGTATTTCTAGCATAACATCTGTAGTCTTTGCGCCAAGTTGGTACGATGCTGCTGCCTTGCTTGTACCTGTTAAATTACCACAATATCAGCTGAGATCTTACTATTAAAATTTTGGGTCACTAATTTCCCATTTTCCTTTCTTTCCTCAAAAAAGCATTAATATGAAAATTGATCAAGTACCTACAACTTGAACGAGCCTGTATATGTCCAGCTTCTGGTCGCTGCCAGATACCTTAATTCTCAAAATTGTGCCTACCACCTTTTCGTGAACTTTGTTGATATCATCAAGTAGAGTTTCTATAAATTTACGTCTCAAATAAATCAGGTTGATATTGTGAACATCAATCGCTGCATATGCATCCAGATTCTCGTTTTGTACTCTGTCATCAGTTTTCCTACGCATCTTCCGTCTTCTATCCCTAACCGGTGAATCAAGAACACTATCCTCCTTTATTTGGCTACGAACAGCATGAGCAGTTTCCCCATTCGTGATTTTCTCATCTTTCGGTTTCTCTTGAATAAGGAAGTGAGACTCAAGAAGCTTAAGCATTTCAAAGTGACCCACTCGCTGTTTTCCAAACAACTTCACAAGCATTAAGTCACAGATCACTTGAGACTTCTGAAGAGGGTCCCTAAGATTTTTTTTCTTGATGTATTCAAGCAGAAGACCCTGCACGTCGAACTGAGAAAGAACCGATGTATCGCCATTTCTCATGAACGACAAAAACTCGAGGAGTTCTTTTGTTGCCCAGTTTGTATCTCCAGGAAGATTCTTTAGGACAGTACTTGGAATTTTGGCATCTAACTTGCTGGGTAGGGTGAGGGGATCACTAGTCCTTCTTCTTTTTGTTCCATTCTCTGCTACATCTGAAACTGGATTGTCTGAAGAAGATGCTTTGCTATGGATATGAACATTTCGAGACTCCATTTTAGGGACAGTGTAAGGAACCTCCAACCAAGGTTTATTTGCTCTAGTAAGTTCGTCGACAGTTAGAGACAGCTCTTCCTTCAGACAAAGCCAATATACCTTGAACAAATACTCCCAACTGAGCTTGTCATCAAAATCCACCTTAACCTAGAGAACAAGGAAAACAATTATGACCCGCTCAAATATAAAAAAGAAGAACACTCAGCTTATAAAACTAAGGAAGTACACGATTTCCTCCCAAAACAAGACCTGTGACTCTTTTCCTTCGGTTTCACCCGATGGTTTCAAAAACACACCCAACATACCCTACTGCTCTCGCAAGAGCTTATCAAATACGAAACCCATGGCTAACCAATTTGGAAAACTCCCATCATTCCATTAGTTCACTCGTCAGATATGATTCTAATCAATCAACCCCAAATCTCTATCATTCCATGATTTTAGCTTGTGGTTGGTTGCTACCACATTACCTATCGTGTGATACGTACGAGTGTCAAACGCACGGCAACACTACGAGGGAAATGAATCAGGTTGAAATAAACAGAAACCCCTGGTTTCTTAATTAACAACAATCAAAAGAGATGTAAAGGACAAAACCGACTCAAATCAACAAACTATATTCCCCTTAAGGTAAATGTGGTGGGTGGTAAATTCAATTGGCTCAAGCAAATTTGCAACTAATCATTGAATGGAAGCTATATATTGTGGAGGAGTGTCTTACCGATTCATTATCTCCTTGAGAAATATTCTCAATCAACCTTATAGGCTTAATGCATGTGCCACAAAGACCCATGTTACCTCTCACAATCACATAGTCGGCATCTGTAATGCACCGCTTACAAGCAGAAAAAGTGCATGTATAACACATGTAACTGGAAGCTTTCTGGCATGTACCACATATGTGCCAACCTGAAATGAATGAACGAGAGATCAGTTTCCGTAAGGGTGTTCAAGTCATCATTTAAAAGATTTGAAATGACGGCATGTCAGAACTATCAGTCTATCACTCCCTAGATTGCTGACAGTAAATACAACATACATAGTAACATCATGGACTATGCCACATACCGCAATTCCATTTAGCCGTTGTTCGAAAGAATGCTTCATCTCTATTAATACAAGCTGGATGGTATGCCTTGGGGCAATTCCTGAATGGACAAGACAAACCCATCAATAAGTAATCAATAACACAAATCTCGTTCCTAAAACCTCCATAAATAAGGATCATTAACACTGCCTCCTTGCTTTTCCATCAATTTCGTAACTCTAATCTATGGCATTAACCAGCGGGTAGTCAAAAATAGTAACTAAAGCACGAACATATACCATAGAAAATCCAATTGACTAACTATCAAGGCTCTAATCTCTATCAATGCATACTATCTAACCGAATTGTCACAGTAAGTTGACAATAACTCACCGGCGGTCACAGAGAACGAGGTCTCCGCCGTCGAAGCAAATAAAGCAGACATCTTCTTCCTTTTCGTCCTTCCTCGGCGGTGGAGGTGGCCGGGTTTGCGACGGCGTGTTAGCTTGCGCCCTCGGAGGCCGGCCTCGTTTTCGCTTTACAGGGGCACCTTCATTAACAACGTTGGCCCCTTGCTCAATGGAAACACCAACCGTCCCTCCCACCGTCGGGGCGGGTGCAGAGGTAGTAGGAACTTGGGTCACAGCAATCGCCTCGCATTGATCAACTCTCATAAGATCGATACCCCTGACCGAACTCTCTTCGCCACGAGCTACAGCAGATAACTCTGGCTCACCTTGCTGGAGCCGCTTCTTCTGATTCTTCATTACTCAAGAATTAGGAATATATATGAGTAGTACCTGCAGATCAATTACTGAAAGAGAAACCCTAATCTGAGGTTCTTTGGGGATTTTGGCGATGGTGATGAATGGAGTCCTGGTGATGTGTTTAGAACGAAGACTAGTAGTGGTGGAAAAACAAAATAAAATGGACTTTTGTTTTAGCTTCTTTTTATTTGTCCTCTTCTTACATTTTTACCACTCCATTTTATAGATAAAAAATAAAGAAAATTGTTATACTTCTTCCTGCTTATAGATTTTTTTTTTTTTTTTTTTTTGACATCATATCTGCTTATAGAATTTATAATCTGAATATTTTTGGATTTCAGATTCATTTCTAAAATATAATGTTAGTTAGGTTACATTGTTTAATTTGTTAAGATTGTATGTTTTTTTTTTTGAACTAGAAAGATTGTATGTTGTATAGAAAAGAATGTGAAGAATTTGCTTATGTTTATAGATTTGTTTCCCATAGACACTACCATTTCTAGATTTGAAATTAATTTCTACAAATCTAATGTTATCATGTATAGGTAAACCTTCAGATACATCTCAAAAACTTTTGAGTTAAGAGAATATGCATTTTAATATCTATTTTAGGCTTATATAACTTCATTCAGTCACACTCATATGGTATTGTAGGTAGGCTATGTACTTTTGTGGGGCATTGTTCACGTGAATGTTAGACTTGTATTTTGCTATGAAATTTCGAAATTGATATTTTTCTGGCATCTCTAAAAGAGTTGACTTTCTCGTTTTCTCTCAGGCACTATAACCGAGACTAGTCTTTACCCAACAGACCTTGGCTAGAAAGAGTCAAAAACCCCTTTTTACCCGCTTCTGGTTCAAATCTCACCAACTAAAACAACCCAAAACAGGAAACTTTGGCAAGGACCTCCGGTCCTCCGGCGAATCTCCGGCCATAGGAGCTCCTTAACGTGGCAAAGGAGTCTCCTCAACGCCAGCAAGATCTCCAGTACCGGTCCTTCCTGTTCTTTGCAGAGCTCCTCCTCAGACTGGCTCGTATACCAAACGCACGACTGCTTCCCAAAACAATATTTGTTCGGACCTTATCTTCTTTACCACTAAGACAGACATCTGGTTCCTACTTGCTCGGACTACAGTAGTGAGACTCGACATTGTTACAACTCGTCCACTAACTATCCTGAAGTTTGTTTCTTCTTTTGAAACTACAACGTTCACCACATCAAGATACTACAATGGCGAGCCGCTATACCTATGAGGAAAAGGGCAAGGGACATCTCTCCTCTCCTCGGTCCCCTGGACCAAAGCGAATCAGAGTCCCACCGTTGGATACCTCAGATCTCATCAAAGAGAATGCTCTCACACTCATTGGCAGGATAACAAACCCTGAGGAACAACGCATCTAGTCTCTAATAGCAAACTTTCCAAAAAAATGGGGGCTCAGTGGAAGAGTCATAGGTTCAGATCTAGGAAACAACTGTTTTCAGTTCAAATTTGAAACTCAGGACGATCTCCAGTATGTCCTGAACAATCGACCGTATAACTTCGCCAGATGGATGGTCATTTTACAAAAGTGGGAACCCATTATTTCCGCTTCCTTCCTGTCTGAAATTCCTTTCTGGATTGATATCAAAGGAATACCGCTGCACTACTGGAAAGAGGCCCTTATCCGCGACATTGGGAAGGAAATAGGCCACTACGAGGATTGCAATATATCCAAAACTGCTGTGAAAGTTAGAGTAATAGTTAACGGCTTAAAACCCCTATTAAAAAAGACGATCACCGAATTCGAAGGAGGGATTGAAACTACTATCACCTTTGATTATCTGAATCTAGAGAAGCACTGTTCAGTGTGCTCGCGCCTCAACCATGAAACTTCAAGCTGCCATAAGATTCTGCAACCGGAAAACAACAATGCTCCTGGTCGACTACCTGAACCTAGGACAGAGAAGGAGTATACAGACCCGAAGATGGAAGGAAAAGAAAAAGATTTCAACCATCGGGTAGATAGGCATGGGAATCCATTTGGAGATAGACCCTCCTTACATCCGTCATCCCGGCCTGCCACAGAAAAGTCCACCTATCAACGAGAGCAAACCCAAGCAAAACAAAGTCGAAGGTTAGCTCCTGCTCTGCAGTATCAATCACACCAGAACAGACCAATAGTTTATCCAAATCGTGATAAGGAAGGTGATCTGAGGGAGCACCTTAACAGAATAATTCCAACACCGACTCAGGTCTGGCGCGAAAAACAAACACAACTGAATTAGGATGAGATAACTCCGCCAAGAAAACAACCGCTTTCTATTGAGAGAAACCTGGACAGGGACCAATTTCAATCACTCCATGTAAATTCCAGAGAGGATATCCTAGAGGAGCTCCAGGAGGTTACTGTCCAATATATAAACTGTGATGACCCGAGAGAAAGTGCAATTAGGCGATAAAGTGTGGCTGAAGGTGAAGCTAGAGGACTTATGGCTGAAACTGCGGATTACATTATGGCTGCTACTATGAGCAAGAGTAATGAGAAGCAACCTGATTCTGTCCTCGACGTACCGGAGGAATCATGTTCCCCGAGGCCAGCTCTGTTTTCTGATCATATCGACAGCTATAATAATCCAACTACGGTCCCAGGAAAAAAGAAAAGAGGTAGACCAAGCTCAAAGAAAGCAATCACACTAAGCCCACGAGTATGGACTGAACCAGTCTCACGAACAAGACAAGTCCGACAAGTGAGACAATCCCCTAAGCGGAGAACCACGTCATCAAGTAAAGCGTCTCCACGCATCATCAAAACAACCTCTGGTCAGCTAATTACAGCAAAAAATCTACAAGGACAAGCAACAGAGGCGGGATCATCAAAGACACCTCCAAGAAGTGTAATCATTCCGGCTATCTCGAAGACGAAAACAGATTTTCGGCTTCCGGGAAGTCGTCTTCCTTAGCGGTGCTAAGCTGGAACTGTTGTGGTTTGGGGAATCCCACAACAGTCAGGCGCTTAAGGGAGCTAAATAGAGATATAGATCCTGAAAGAATTTTTAGCAGTTCTAATCAGGATTAGCAACCCTAGGTATAAATTCCAAGCCTAGGATCTAAGGTTCATATAATTGAATCTATCAGATCTCAGATTTACCTGGTAATAAGCAGCGGAAGGTTTGCAAATAATCAAGATCACGAAGCACCTCAAACGCTGTGCCTCTACTGGTATCCACACGCACACAAACTGAACAGGAGGGATGCTAGTGCCTATCAGAGATCTAATCTCTTGTAAGGTTTCTTTTCTAGTTCTGGTGGCTGTGAATTAGGTTAAACTCGAGTTTAGGTCGACCATATATCTTATATATGTCGACGTAAACCATAACGGAATTAACCAGTGATTAAACCGATTTAATTTGGTAATCCGCGAGTTGTGTCGACCGACACACTCTTTGTGTCGATCGACACGGCCGATCTGTGTCGACCGACATACTTATTATGTTGATCGATACTGTTCCAGAAACTTGATATTGAATGCATATCAAATATGCATTCACCCGATCATTACATTAATGATCAACCTCACATACAATGTCCAGTTTGCTTAGGTGTGTGACCCTGTAGGATCATATAACACTAGCAATGAGTTCTCAACCCATTGATCATAAGTGGCTACTAGCAAAGCGTTATGACTGCCTAGTGTCATATGATTGTCTCATCTCGACAATATGACTTTCTCTCAGAGTAAGTACAATAGATTTCAGGACATTCCCAACAATCTCCCACTTGTACTGGAATCATCTATTCCCTTTAATCCCTTTGTAGCTATATCTCAATCTAGCATAAGGCAAGAACTGTGTCATCCTTTTTAAGCTAGATCACGTTTATCGAATCCCGATTTGTACTGATAAAACAAACGACTGACAATCACCTCGTTTGAGCGCGGCCACGCATTTCTAGTATCAAATCTTCGATAGGCCCAAAGATATTTAACTCTTGTTATATAGGAGGTACAAATCCCATCTTGTTCCATACATGTCCCTTTCATACTTCATGATACGCCTAATCAGTGTCTTTATAATCACCAGTTATGGTTGACGTTTGACAAAGTCAAGACGGACCAATCCATATGTAAGAAAACATGATGAACTCAGGTCTAAGGACTATACTCTTTAGTCGTTATGAGAAGCTCTTATGACACTCATATAACCTCTTGTAGAGTTCTCATTAACGGGTCAAGTCCGATCATGTGTTCTATAACACATATCTATGTGATTGACTTTAATACACTTATTAATGACTCCATGAAACATAGTCATCAGTCACTTCACATACTAGTCTCACGTGGTTGTTAATGTCCCATTTTAACAACCTCGACCAGGGACCATTTATAATTTATGTCATTTATTACTTATAGGGTTTCATGATCAAGTCACATACTTGATGACCTATAAAATGTCATAAATTACTTTGGAACAATTATTTAATAACACAATTAAATAATGCTAAAATAATTTCATTAAAATAACATAACCAAATTATGTTTTACGAACATCATGTCATAACTAAAAACCAAATATAACTCCCACTGAAAACAAGATCATATCTTAAGAAATCTAATGCCTACAGCAGCAGTGTGAAACTCATGCTTAGTGTTGGAATTGTGTCCAGCAATCTCTGTACTGTCTCTATAACGTAAGAGTATGTCAGTGATCAGACATAAGTCATACAATGCTGGGGGTCATGATGGCTTGCTAGAGTCCGCTCATGATCTATAAGTCTTGGACTTATTGCCTTTATTGTATGATCCCATATGGGTCACACGCTTAAGCTAGCAGGAAATAATGTTGGAACGGCTTAGCAGAAGTACGACAAAAGTGCTAGGCATTTGTCGTACTAAGAGAGAAAGACTAATGGGTCTGATTAAATGGAATTTAATCAGATTGGGCCCAAAAGCCCAAAAGGGAAAGAGAAGGCTTTTAAATGACTAAAAGCCAATTCTCTTCTCCCTTAACCCAACCCTAGCCGCGCCTCTCTCCTCTCTCTGCGCCAGCCTCCTTGTGGTCTAGCAGCCAGTTTCCGGTGATAGCGTGTGTGAGCCTTTGGAGGATCCATCTCTCGGTGTATCTCCCTGATCATTGACCTGTTCATCAATTCCGCTGCAAACAAACAGGTAAAAGGTGAGATCATATGTTTCTAAATAAGAACACCTAGATCTAATGCATGTTTAGGTTGATATCAATATGAGAATTGAATCAGGATCAACCAAAACTTCCAACAGTGGTATCAGAGCCATTGGTTCTTAGGTTTCTTGTTTTAGATTCATTGTTTAGGTTGTTAAATCTGATTAGAATTGTTTTTGAATCAATTACTGATAAGATAAAACGATTAAGAATCAGAATTGAACTCTAAACACACATGAAAAATCACAAAACATGAGCTATATGATTCATGCTTTGGTGATCGGCCGAGAAGGAGGACGGATCGGACGGACGGACGCGGCTGGACGGATAGATCGGATCGGATCGGTTTACCGATCGCGGTCGATCGTCGCGTCGAGTCGATCGCGTCGTCCCGATCGCTCCCGGCTGTCGCGCGTATCACGTCCCGATCGCTCGGCGATCGTGGAGCGACCGTGCGTCCCGACCATCCCGTCCCGAGCTGCCGTCCCGAACGTCCCGGTGAACCATCCCGAGCATCCCAAGCGCATCGATCTCGGATCATGGCGCACGGCTTGCGGCTGGACGATCATTGCTTGATCCGAAAGCTAGGGTTGAGAGTGTTCACGGTTCAACCGGTTCGATTTCGGTTAGCTGGTTCGGTTTAAAATTTGATTAAAAATCAACGTTCTGGTTTAATAAACAGATTTAATAATTTTATTAAATCTGGTTAAACCGGAATAAGAAATCCAATGTCGAAAGAAATATTGGATTTAGTGCCTAAACCAGGAATTTCTAATTTGATTTGGTTGGACCAAATAAATTGAGAAATTCCGGTTTAGTAAATAACCGGTTGACAATTGTGGTCATCGTAGTAATTGAAACTTGGTTAGACCAGTTTTAATGAACCAGACCGGTTATGTCAATTAATTGGACAATTGGGTCATGTCTTGGACATGGACCAATTCTTGGGCCTCGGGCCAAGAAGTTAAAACAATTGGGCCATTAATTGAGTCATTCTTCAGATTTAAATTTAAAACTTATTTTATAAAATAAAATTATGAAATTCGATTTTAAATTTTATAAAGTTCCGAAATTTCGAAATTAGAAAGTTTCCAAAATTAGAAGTTTCTGAATTTGCGGGTTTTGGATTTTTAAAGAAGTTTCTAAAGTTAGAAAGTTTCCGGTTTTAGAAAGTTTCCAATTTTAGAAAGTTTCTAAAAATAGTAGGTTTCCATAAATAGAAAGTTTCCCGAAATAGTAATCTTCTATTTTGGGAATGATTTTAATAAACCTACGAACCTCAAACAATATCAAGCGTTGGATGTCTTGTCCAGGCTATGTCAGCTGTCAAAGCCCATTCAATTGCATTCATGGCCTTACAGTGTGAGGATGTCTGCTTTTGCGTGGGTAAGACGGTTTGTGATTCATAAATGTCATTGGGAGTCCCAGACATTAATGATTACATGACTGTATAGTCCGGTTTTCTTGACTAGGCCATCGGGAGTCCCGGGCCTTGAGACATCAGGGTGGATTGGGCCTCGGGCCCAGATTCACAACCAAGAGTTATATCACGGATATAATTAGCCGATATAGGGCTTACCGATATAAGCTAAGGTTGGGTGACGGCCAGTGGCCCACTTTGATCTTAGTTATATGTGGATCTTGGAATCATTATATTCTATTGAGGGTAACTTAGGTTATTGAATATAATGCATGATTAATCATATTATACTTTAATACGAGATTAATCATTTTGAACATATAACTAATAACCTTTTTATTTATATATTTCAGATATGACTACTACAAGCACACAAAACACGTTCTCGATCCGGTCTGTTCTCGAGAAGGAGAAGCTGACTGGAACGAACTTCCTGACATGGTCAAGGAACTTGAGGCTGGTCCTCAAGCAGGAGAAGAAGGATTATGTCCTTCGAGATCCCCTCCCCGAGAGGCCTCTTGCCAATGCTGCCAGGACTCTGCACAATGCTTGGGAAAAGCATTCGTCAGATGAAAATGATGTTTATTGCCTGATGTTGGTGACAATGACTCCAGAGCTGCAAAAGCAGTTCGAAAGTGTATTGTCTCCAATCGAGATCATGGCAAGCCTGAAATCGCTTTTTCAGGAGCAGGCTAGGACCGAGAGGTTCCAGACAGTTAAGAACCTCTTGGACTGTAAGTTGGCTGCGAATGCGGCAGTGAGTCCTCATGTGTTGAAGATGATGGGTTATCTCGATCATCTTCACAAACTCGACTGCCCAATCAGCCAGGAACTTGCCTGCGACATCATTCTGCAGTCTTTACCTGCAAGCTATGATCAGTTCATTCTGAACTTTAACATGCATGGCTTGAGTAAGACACTGCCTGAGCTTCACGGAATGCTCAAGACTGCAGAGCCCAACTTGAAGAAAACCGCCAAGGACCCCAATGTACTTATGGTACAAAAGGGCAAGGGGTTTAAGAAGTCTTCTGCTAAGGATAAGGGAAAGGCCAAGGGTGTCCAAGTCGTGGACTCAGACACGCCAAAGCCCAAGCCCAAGTCCAAGGCTGGGCCTACTGACATGTGCAGGTTCTGCAAAGAACTGGGGCATTGGAGAAGAGATTGCAAGAAATTCCAGGAAGGTCTAAAGGAATTAAAGAAGAAGACTTTCGAGACTTCTTCATCAGGTATTTTTGTTATAGAAGTTAATACAACTACTTCTGATAATACCTCATGGGTCATGGATACTGGTTGTGGGGCTCATATTTGTACTAATATGCAGGCACTCAGCAACAGTAGAAGGCTGAAGCAAGGACAAGTGGAACTACGAGTTGGGAATGGAGCGAAAGTTTCAGCACTAGCTGTAGGAACTTACTTGTTGTCTTTACCTTCGGGATTGATTTTAGAACTTAATAATTGTTATTTTGTACCTGCTATAAGCAGAAATATTATTTCAATTTCTTTGTTGGATTTGGAAGGTTATGATTTTTCAGTTAAGAATAAATTATGTTCCTTCAATCGCAACAATTTGTTCTATGGTTCGGCCCCTCTTACGAATGGGCTTTACATACTCGATCAATCCGCGCCAATTTATAACATCAATACAAAACGGTTTAAACCTAATGAGGAAAACCGAACGTTTCTATGGCATTGTCGTTTAGGGCACATCAGCGAGAAACGCATCAAGAGGCTCCATTCGAATGGACTTCTTGGCTCATTTGACTTTGAGTCATGTGAGAAATGCGAATCCTGCATGATGGGCAAAATGACACGGGCCCCCTTTAATAAACCTAACGAGAGGGCCAGTGACTTATTGGGCCTGATACACACTGATGTGTGTGGCCCAATGTCCACTAATGCAAGAGGAAACTATCAGTACTTCATTACCTTCACTGATGATTTCAGTAGGTATGGATATGTTTACTTAATGAAACATAAGTCTGAATCTTTTGAGAAGTTCAGAGAATTCCAAAATGAAGTACAGAACCAACTTGGCAAAAGCATTAAGGCTCTTCGGTCCGACCGAGGAGGAGAATACTTAAGCCAAGAATTCAGTGATCATCTGAGAGAGTGTGGGATCGTATCCCAACTCACTCCTCCTGGAACACCTCAATGGAATGGTGTGTCTGAGAGGAGAAATCGGACTTTATTGGATATGGTTCGATCTATGATGAGTCACACAGACCTTCCAATATCCCTTTGGGGATATGCTCTGCTAACAGCAGTGTTCACATTAAACAGAGCGCCATCAAAAGCAGTAGCAAAGACACCATATGAATTATGGACTGGAGTGGCTCCAGTGCTGTCTTATCTAAGAATTTGGGGTTGTGAAGCCTATGTTAAGAGATTAATCTCAGATAAGCTTACACCAAAATCTGATAAATGCTACTTCATTGGTTATCCACGGGAAACCAAGGCTTATTACTTCTATCTACGTTCCGAGAACAAGATCTTTGTTGCCCGGGATTGTAACTTTCTTGAGAGAGAGTTTCTCTCTAAGAAAGGCAGTGGGAGTAAGGTACTGCTTGAAGAAATTCAAGATGAACAGGATACTGCTCAACCTAATGAGGAAGAGCAGCAGGAGGATCTACAAGAAATTGTAGAGCCTGAACCTGTAGTACCTGAAGTTCGAAGATCCGGGAGGATCCGTCACGAACCCGAGAGATATCAGGGATTCCTCGTGACTGACTGTCATGATCTTTTGATCATTGATGGTGATGAACCATCGAACTTCAATCAAGCCATGATGGGCCCAGATTCCTCTAAGTGGCGCAAGGCCACTGATTCCGAAATGGACTCCATGTCGGTCAACCAAGTATTTTCGTTGGTTGACTTACCCGTTGGTGTAAAAGCCATCGAGTGCAAATGGATCTTCAAGAAGAAGATTGACGTGGATGGAAATGTCCAGATTTATAAAGCCAGGTTGGTGGCAAAAGGTTTCAGACAAGTTCACGGTGTGGACTACGATGAAACCTATTCACCGGTGGCTATGATGAAATCTATTCGGATTCTACTAGCAACTGCAGCTTTTCATGATTATGAAATTTGGCAGATGGACGTGAAAACCGCCTTCCTGAATGGTATTCTGGAAGAGGATGTGTATATGACGCAACCTGACGGTTACATAGATCCAAAGAATGCTGGGAAAGTATGCAAGCTTCATAAATCCATTTATGGATTGAAGCAAGCATCGAGGAGCTGGAATCTTCGTTTTGATGAAGCGATCAAGCAATTTGACTTTATCAGAAACGAAGAAGAACAATGCGTGTATAAGAAAACTAGTGGGAGCAAAATCGTTTTTCTTATTCTGTATGTTGATGACATACTGCTTCTCGGAAACGACATTCCAATGCTGAAGTCTGTAAAAGACTGGCTTGGAAGTTGTTTTTCCATGAAAGACATGGGTGAAGCCGCATACGTTCTTGGAATTAGGATCTATCGGGATAGACCTAAGAGGCTGATAGGCTTGTGTCAAGACTCATACATTGACAAAGTCCTACAAAGATTCAGCATGAAAGATTCCAAGAAGGGCTTCACGCCAATGGTACATGGCACGACGCTAAGCAAGAAGCAGAGCCCTACGTCGGCTGCTGAGCTTGAGCGCATGAAGAATATTCCTTATGCATCTGCAATAGGATCTGTCATGTATGCCATGATCTGTACTCGTCCTGATGTTGCTTACGCATTGAGCATGACGAGTAGATACCAGTCAAATCCAGGTGAAAACCATTGGATTGCCGTAAAGAACATCTTGAAGTATCTAAGACATACTAAGGATAAGTTCTTAGTGTACGGTGGAAGTGATGTGCTTAAAGTCAGTGGATTCACGGACGCAAGTTTCCAGACAGACACAGATGATTTCCGGTCACAGTCCGGTTATGTCTTTTGTCTGAATGGCGGTGCAGTAAGTTGGAGAAGCTCCAAGCAGGACACCGTTGCTGATTCCACTACAGAAGCTGAATATATCGCCGCCTCAGAAGCAGCGAAGGAAGCTGTTTGGATTCGAAAGTTCATTATGGAACTAGGTGTGATACCAGATGCGGCTGAGCCTCTGGCACTATTTTGTGACAACAATGGTGCTATAGCTCAGGCAAAGGAACCAAGATCACACCAGAAATCCAAGCATGTTCAAAGAAGATATCACTTGATACGTGACATCATTAATAGAAAGGAAGTCAAGATCAGCCGAGTTCCGACAGATGATAATGTCGCTGATCCGTTGACAAAGCCACTCCCAAGGCCTAAGCTCGAGTTCCTGACTGAAGCTGTAGGCATTAGAAACATTGAAATGTAATCTAAATTTGAGTGGGAGTTTTGTGAGCTTTATTTTAGTTATTTGATATGTTCTTGTAAAACATTATTATTTATGTTTTAATGAAATTATTATTTCAAGATTATTTTAACTGTGATGAAATAATCGTTCCAAAATGATATGAACCATTTTATAGGTCATCGAAGTAAATGATTTGATCTTGAGTCATCGAAGTCATTTAGCTTGATCATGAGATCCTATATTTGATAAATGTTTTATATCATCCTGTCCCTAGTCGAAGGTTGTTGAAATTGGAACACCAACAACCGTGTAAGATTGGATTGGTACGTGACTTATGACAAAGTCTCAGTGTGTCATAGATGCTCGGCATCAAAGTCAGTACATAGGTGTATGTTGGGAACATACGACCGGACAAGACCCGCTAATAAGAACTCTTCAGGATATTTATATCTGTGTCATAAGAGATTCTTACTACGACTATAGAGTATAGTCCTTAGACCTGAGTTCGCATGCATGTGACTGCATATGGACTGATGCACTTTGATCATTGTCTAACGCTATCGTTCTGCGATAGCTATAAGGACCTTGTTTGGGTACATCATGAAATGAGTAGTTTACAGTGATGGAACAAGATGGGATTTGTCCCTCCAATATAAATGGAGTGAATATCTCTAGGCCAATCGGAGATTTGAATACTGGAAAACGCATGGCCATGCTCAAACGGACTTTCCCGAGTCGTTTGGATTGTCAGTATCAAATCAGAGTCCGATGAACAAGATTAGGCTTTATAAGGATGACACTAATCTTGCCTTATGACTAATCGAGATATTGAGACGAAAGGGATTATGAATACAGAGATTCCAGTTCAAGTGGGAGATTGTTGGAATTGTGTCCAGCAATCTCTGTACTGTCTCTATAACGTAAGAGTATGTCAGTGATCAGACATAAGTCATACAATGCTGGGGGTCATGATGGCTTGCTAGAGTCCGCTCATGATCTATAAGTCTTGGACTTATTGCCTTTATTGTATGATCCCATATGGGTCACACGCTTAAGCTAGCAGGAAATAATGTTGGAACGGCTTAGCAGAAGTACGACAAAAGTGCTAGGCATTTGTCGTACTAAGAGAGAAAGACTAATGGGTCTGATTAAATGGAATTTAATCAGATTGGGCCCAAAAGCCCAAAAGGGAAAGAGAAGGCTTTTAAATGACTAAAAGCCAATTCTCTTCTCCCTTAACCCAACCCTAGCCGCGCCTCTCTCCTCTCTCTGCGCCAGCCTCCTTGTGGTCTAGCAGCCAGTTTCCGGTGATAGCGTGTGTGAGCCTTTGGAGGATCCATCTCTCGGTGTATCTCCCTGATCATTGACCTGTTCATCAATTCCGCTGCAAACAAACAGGTAAAAGGTGAGATCATATGTTTCTAAATAAGAACACCTAGATCTAATGCATGTTTAGGTTGATATCAATATGAGAATTGAATCAGGATCAACCAAAACTTCCAACACTTAGACCTTGGGAGGGGCTTGGTCAGTGGATCAGCAACATTCTCATCAGTTGGGACTCTGCTGATCTTCACATCTCCTCTATTCACAATATCACGGATAAGGTGATATCTCCTTTCTATGTGTTTGGATTTCTGGTGTGATCTAGGTTCCTTTGCTTGCGCAATGGCTCCATTGTTGTCACAATACAAAGCCACTGGCTCAGAAATGCTAGGAATCACACCAAGTTCAGTGATAAACTTCTTGAATCAAACAGCCTCCTTTGCCGCTTCAGAAGCATCGAGGTACTCAGCTTCAGTTGTGGAATCTGCTACAGTGTCCTGCTTGGAACTCTTCCAGCTGAATGCACCGCCATTCAGGCAGAAGATGTAACCAGATTGCGATCGGAAATCATCTTTGTCTGTCTGAAAACTTGCGTCTGTGTAACCACTTACTACCAACTCATCACTTCCTCCGTACACCAAGAATTTATCCTTAGTATTTCTTAAATACTTCAGAATATTCTTGACGGCTGTCCAGTGACTTTCACCTGGATCAGATTGGTATCTACTCGTCATGCTTAAAGCACAAGCAACATCTGGACGAGTACAGAGCATGGCATACATGATGGATCCCAACGCCGAGGCATAGGGAATCCGACTCATGCGTTCTCGCTCAGCAGGTGTCTCAGGACACTGCTTCTTGCTGAGACTTATGCCATAAGACATTGGTATGAAGCCCTTCTTGGAATCTTGCATTCTGAACCTGTGTAAGACTTTATCGATATAAGTGTCTTGACACAGTCCAATTAACTTGTTTAATCTATCTCTATAGATTCTTATTCCAAGAATATACGCGGCTTCTCCCATGTCTTTCATTGAAAAACAACTTCCGAGCCAAGCCTTAACAGACTGTAACAACGAAACGTCATTTCCGAGAAGAAGTATGTCATCTACATACAACACGAGAAATGCAACTGCACTCCCACTAGTCTTCTTGTAAACACATGGTTCTTCTTCGTTCCTGATGAAGTCAAACTTTTTGACTGCTTCATCAAAACGAAGATTCCAACTCCGAGATGCTTGCTTCAATTCATAAATGGATCGATGAAGCTTGCATACTTTCCTAGCAGCATTAGGATCGATGAAACCTTCGGGTTGTGTCATGTACACATCCTCTTCCAGAATTCCATTAAGGAAAGCTGTTTTCACGTCCATCTGCCAGATCTCATAATCATAATGAGCAGCTGTTGCTAGGAGAATCCGAATGGATTTAAGCATGGCGACAGGTGAATAGGTTTCTTCATAGTCAATACCATGAATTTTTTTGAAACCTTTTGCCACTAGCCTTGCTTTATATATCTGAATATTTCCATCCACATCAATTTTCTTCTTGAAAATCCATTTACACTCAATGGTTCTTGCACCATTGGGTAAATCAACCAAAGTCCATACTTGGTTCTGTGACATGGATCCCATTTCGGATTCAGCGGCTTTTAGCCACTTTTCGGAGTCAGGGCTCATCATCGCTTCTTCGTAATTCGCGGGCTCGTCACTGTCAATGATCAATAAATCATGACAATTGGTTATGAGAAATCCATATCTCTCGGGTTCGTGACGGATCCTTTCGGATCTGCGAATTTCAGGCTCCACAGGCGTTGGTTCTACAACTCTTTGTAGATCCAACTGTTGCTCCTCCTCAACGGGCTGAGAGTTTTCCTGTGGCTCTCGAACTTCTTCGAGTTGTACTTTACTCCCACTGTTTCTCTTGGAAAGAAACTCTCTCTCAAGAAAAACGCAGTTCCGAGCAACAAACACTTTGTTCTCGGATTGGTTGTAAAAGTAGTATGCCTTGGTTTCCTTAGGAAAACCAACGAAGTAGCACTTATCAGATTTGGGTTCGAGCTTATCTGTAATTAATCGCTTAACATAAGCTTCACAACCCCAAATCTTCAGGAAAGACAGACTCGGAACATTTCCAGTCCACATCTCATGTGGTGTCTTTGCAACTGATTTTGACGGAACCCTATTAAGTGTAAACGCAGACGTTTCTAGAGCATATCCCCAAAAGGATAATGGAAGAGTTGAGAGACTCATCATTGATCGAACCATATCTAATAAAGTTCGATTCCTCCTCTCGGACACCCCATTCCATTGTGGCGTTCCAGGAGGAGTGAGTTGTGAAACAATTCCACAATCTCTCAAATGATCACTGAATTCTTGGCTTAAGTATTCTCCTCCACGATCTGATCGAAGAGCCTTAATACTTTTGCCAAGTTGATTTTGTACTTCATTTTGGAAATTTTTGAATCTTTCAAAATATTTCGACTTGTGTCTCATTAAATAGACATAGCCATACATGCTGAAATCATCAGTGAAGGTAATGAAGTATCGAAAATTTCCTCTGGCACTTGTGCTCATTGGGCCGCACACATCTGTATGTATAAGGCCCAATAGGTCACTGCCCCTTTCATTTTGTTTGTTGAAAGGGGCCTTAGTCATTTTGCCCAGTAAACAAGATTCACATTTCTCACATGATTCATAATCAAATGAGCCCAGAAGCCCATCACTATGGAGCTTTTGGATTCGTTTCTCGTTTATGTGGCCCAAACGACAATGCCAAAGAAAAGTCTGATTCGTGTCATTTGATTTGAATCTCTTGGTGTTAATGTTATAGATTGGTGTGCTTTGGTTTAAAACATAAAGCCCATTCTCTAATGGGCTGCTACCATAAAATATATCATTGTAATCAAAAGAACAACAATTATTCTTAATTGAAAACTGATATCCTTCCACATCCAAAACAGGAATAGAAATAATATTTCTGCTTATAGCAGGTACATAGTAGCAATTATTAAGCTTTAAAACCAAACCAGAAGGTAAAGACAAGTTATATGTTCCTACGGCTAATGCAGCAACTCTTGCTCCATTCCCCACGCGTAGGTCCACTTGTCCTTTTTCCAACGTCCTACTGTTGCTTAGGCCCTGCATATTTGTACAAATATGAGCACCACAGCCGGTATCCAATACCCAAGAAGTAGAACCAGAAGTAGTAACATTTACTTCTATAACATAAATACCTGAAGATGAAGTCTCGAAAGTCTTCTTCTTCTTCTCTTCCAAGAATTTGTCGCAATTTCTCTTCCAATGTCCAAGCTCTTTACAGTAATAGCACTTATCAGTCACAGATGGGCCAGGCTTGGGCTTAGGGGCCGGCGCAGGCGTGTCCTGGTTCTCAACCTGGACAGCCTTGCCCTTTCCCTTCCCTTTGCCAAGTTTCTTAAACTTCTTACCTCCTTGTACCATAAGTACATTTGGAGTGCCCTTCTTGATATTAGGCTCAGCTGTCTTGAGCATCCCATGCAGTTCAGTCAACGTCTTCGTCAAGTTGTTCATGTTATAGTTCATAACAAACTGATCATAACTTGACGGCAATGACTGCAGAATGATGTCAGTAGCCAACTTCTGCAGTCATCGTATAATGTAACAAACTAATGGGACAATCCAGCTTCCCCAGGTTATCAATATAACCCATCATCTTAATGACATGAGGACTGACTGGACCGTCCTTTGGTAGCTTGCATTCAATGAGAGATTTAACCGTCTGGTATCTCTCAGTTCGTGCTTGCTCCTGAAACATACTTTTCAGGCTAGTGATCATCTCCACGGGCGACTCCACGTTCTCGTATTGCTTCTGCAAATCCGAGTTCATGGTAGCCAACATGAGACAATTCACATCGACCACATCATTAGAATGCTTATCCCAAGCATTCCTTTCTGCATGTGGAGCATTGGCTCTCAGTTTTTCAAGGAGAACATTTTCAAGGACATAGTCCCTTTTCTCCTGCTTGAGAACAATTCTCAAGTTCCGATACCATTCGAGAAAATTCGATCCATTTAACTTGTCATTCTCAAGGATGGATCGCAGGGAGAAAGAATTATTATGAGTGCTACTCATAACTGAGAACAAAGAAAGGAAAAGGTTTAGTTATGATGTTCAAGAAATGAGAAGTCTTAACTTTTAAGAAAACTCGCATTATATTCAAACAATGTTTCCTCAGATGAATATAATGATCCAAGACCCATACTTCACTAAACTTGAGCGAGCCACTGGCTATCACCCAAATTTTAACTATCTAGGTAAGCAACAACTTTGCTAGTTATATCCAATATAACTCTTGGTAGTGGATTGACATCTTATGTCCAATCCACCTGATGTCTCTGAGCCCAAAACGATTTTGATGGCCCAGTCAAGTAAACCAATCTCTTCAGTCATGTAATTGTCGATGTCTTGCACTGCAAGTCCATCAACACGATTACCTCTGTCTTACTCATGTAATTGTGGACATCTCGCACTGCAAGTCTATCGCACAATGAAATGAGTCTTGACAGTTGACAAGATTAGAAAGACATCAAGTATCACTTGATATTTGATTGAGGAACGAAATCATTTAAAACGTTCAGTTTTATTATGTTTTAATTCTTATAATTAATTGATTTAGCTTGCTTTGGTTCTTTGATTTCAGGTTCCATAACCTAATCATCGAATCTGATGTCGACCGACACTACTATAGTGTCGATCGATACAGAATAACCAAAAGCAATCCGCGATAACCGATCAATCCAATTGATCCGGTTTTGAATACCGGTCTGTGTCGATCGATGCTACATTAGTATCGGTCGATACCAAGCTGATCAAACCAATCGCAATTAAACCATTCACAGTGTTCAACCATTATTAACCAAGCTCGAAAACCGGTCCAATCCAATTGAACCGATTCATCAATCTCGCGAGGTTTGTGTCGACCGACACAACTCTTGTGTCGATCAACACTAGGTGAAACAAGTTTTATTCGGGTTATCCTTCTGTGTCGACCGACACCCGTTTGGTGTCGATCGACACAGGGCGATAAACCCTAATCGTTTTTCAAGTCAAAAAACCTAAAACTAGATTTTCATGAAAACGAATTTTAGCATGCTTGTATCAACTATACAGAGATTCAGATTCAACCAATCTAATCAACATGGTACAGATTCAATGGAACCTGGCTCTGATACCACTGAAGGAATTTCTAGCAGTTCTAATCAGGATTAGCAACCCTAGGTATAAATTCCAAGCCTAGGATCTAAGGTTCATATAATTGAATCTATCAGATCTCAGATTTACCTGGTAATAAGCAGCGGAAGGTTTGCAAATAATCGAGATCACGAAGCACCTCAAACGTTGTGCCTCTACTGGTATCCACACGCACACAAACTGAATAGGAGGGATGCTAGTGCCTATCAGAGATCTAATCTCTTGTAAGGTTTCTTTTCTAGTTCTGGTGGTTGTGAATTAGGTTAAACTCTATTTTAGGTCGACCATATATCTTATATATGTCGACTTAAACCATAACGGAATTAACCAGTGATTAAACCGATTTAATTTGGTAATCCGCGAGTTGTGTCGACCGACACACTCTTTGTGTCGATCGACACGGCCGATCTGTGTCGACCGACATACTTATTATGTTGATCGACACTGTTCCAGAAACTTGATATTGAATGCATATCAAATATGCATTCACCCGATCATTACATTAATGATCAACCTCACATACAATGTCCAGTTTGCTTAGGTGTGTGACCCTGTAGGATCATATAACACTAGCAATGAGTTCTCAACCCATTGATCATAAGTGGCTTCTAGCAAAGCGTTATGACTGGCTAGTGTCATATGATTGTCTCATCTCGACAATACTACTTTCTCTCAGAGTAAGTACAATAGATTTCAGGACATTCCCAACAGATCCAGATGTAATTTTCCTCATTGAGACTAAGAATGCAGATATTGTTATAAAAGAAAAACTTGATTTCTTAGACTCTCTTAACTACGCTTCGGTTCCTCCCACCAGTACCAATGGAGGAGGTCTGGCTTTACTCTGGAGAAAAGAGTTAGATCTACAAATCCTGTTCCGCTGCAAAGACTTCATTGATACTACGATCAGATATAAAGGGCAGAGATTTTTCGCTACCATCGTCTATGGTGAGCCGGATCATCAAAAGAGAAAGGCTATTTGGGATGAGTTAGCCGGCATCGCGAGCATACGTGATGCCCCATGGTTACTCACCGAGGATTTCAACGAGATAATCGACATGTCAGAGAAGTCAGGAGGAGCAAACAGAACGGAGGCTTCTTTCGGCAATTTCAGAGCTTTTCTTTCCCAATGTGATCTCTTTGACCTGCGGCACTCAGGAAATTTCCTGTCTTGGATGGGAGTCCGTCAAACCCAGACTGTTCACTGTCGACTAGATAGGTCTCTCTCCAATAGTGCTTGGGCCGCAATGTTCCCGTCTGGTCGCTCTCACTACCTGAGATTCGAAGGGTCTGACCATCGACCACTGGTAACATATTTCAAACCGTCCAAACCACGAAGAAAAGGGATCTTCCGATAAGACAGAAGATTACGGCTGAATCCCGAAGTATGTAAACTTGTGGAGGATGCTTGGACTCTTTATCCTGAAGATTCAGTGGAACAAAGAATCACTAGATGCCGCAACGCTATTTCATACTGGAAAAAAGTACATCATGTCAACAGCCAAAATGCCATTCAAGCGCTGAGAGAACAGCTTGATTCAGCAATGGCTTCTCCGATTACAAATGCAGAGAGCATCTCAGACTTAAACCAAAAACTAAAGCTTGCCTATGAAGAGGAAGAAGAATACTGGAAACAGAGGAGCCGCACTCTATGGCTTGCTCTCAGAGATAAGAACACTGGGTTTTTCCACGCAACAACAAAGAACAGATATGCAGCAAACAAATTTTCTGTTATCGAAGATGGAGCGGGGAAAATCTTCTATGAGGAGCCAGAAATTGTCAAAGTTATCACTGAGTATTTCCAAGATATCTTCATATCTAGGAATGAAGATGTTACAGCCACGGTAATGGAAGCCCTCACCCCTCGGATATCTCCTGATATGAATGCAGATCTTATAGCTATTCTGACAATGGAGGAGGTGAGAGTGGCGCTCTTTTCAATCCACCCCGACAAAGCGCCGGGTCCCGACGGATTTCTAGCTAGCTTCTTCCAAAATAATTGGACGGTTATGAGCGAAACCTTGACAGATGAGATCAGGAGGATGTTCACTACGGGGCAGTTTTCGAGCAGTCTTAACAAAACTCATGTCCGGCTTATCCCCAAGATCCTAAGCCCAAAGTCAATAGCGGATTATAGACCCATTGCCTTATGTAATGTGTACTACAAGATCATCTCCAAGATCCTTACCAAGATAATCCAACCGCTACTCCACCTTCTAATCTCAGAAACACAATCAGCTTTCGTACCGGATCGAGCCATCTCAGATAATGTCCTTATTACTCATGAGACGCTTCATTTCTTAAAGACGTCGGGAGCAACTAAACATTGTTCAATGGCTGTTAAAACCGACATGAGCAAGGCATATGATCGACTTGAATGGAGCTTCATCATAGCAGTTCTGGAAAGGCTGGGTTTCCATCCGATGTGCATCAATTGGATTGCACAATGCATTTCCACGGTATCTTATTCGTTCCTGATCAACGGTTCGGCACAGGGAGAGGTCATTCCACAGCGGGGAATCCGCCAAGGAGACCCACTGTCTCCATACATCTTCATCCTCTGTGGAGAAGTCCTTTCAGGCCTTTGTCGAAACGCTCAGAATATAGGAACTCTACCCGGTATCAGGGTCTCCCGAGGAAGCCAAAAAGTAAACCATTTACTTTTTGCGGACGACACTATGTTCTTCTGTAAAGCAAACGAAAGGTGTTGTAAGGAGCTCAAATTGATCCTCGACAAGTACGAGAAAGCTTCGGGTCAAATGATAAATTTCCAAAAATCAGCTATTTGTTGGGAATGTCCTGAAATCATTCTTGTACTTACTCTAGGGAGAGTCGTATTGTCGAGATAAGACAGTCATATGATACTAGATGATCATAATGCTTTGCTAGAAGCCAATTATGATCTATGAGTTTAGAACTCATTACTAGTATTAGATGATCCTACAGGGTCACACACCTAAGCGAACTGGAAGTTAATACAGGGTTGATCATTATCGAAATGATCCAATGTATAATTGTTATACGCGTTTCTGATAGCTGTGTCGATCGATGCAGCCATGAGTAACAATCGACACAACGTGTGTCGATCGATTCAGGCCTTGGCATCGATCGATACAAAAGTTGACAGCGACAGAAGTTAGGTAAGCACTAACTTGTGTCGATCGACACAAACGTTGTATCGATCGACACACGTCGAGAGTCACTCGTGCCTATAAATATCAATCGCATGAATCGAGAGAGATAACACATTTTGACACAGAGAAAATAAGGTTTTTGAGAATACGATTGTCACGAAAACGCAAGAAAGAAACGCAGATAACCCGAGAGATAAAGATCTCTTCCGGTACTAGCATCTCGGGTGTTCCAGTGCGCGTGCGTGTGGATACCAGTAGAGGCGCAGCATTTGAGGTGCTACAGATCTCGAGTCCCTGAACGATACTCCGCTGCAAAACCGAATCACGTATGTTCGACATCTGGCGACGTAGAACGACTTTAAATATGAAACCTAGATCCTAGGCGCGGAATTAAAACCTAGAGTTGTCTAATACGATTAGAAACTACCGGGTAATTCCCAATAGTGGTATCAGAGCCTAAGGTTTCTAGTCGTTCGTACGCTGAGTTTATCGCCTTGTAAATCACCCTGTGTCGACCGTTGCAAGTGTTGCATCGATCGACACTAGGCGAATGTCGCATGATGTCGACCGTCGCAATTGTTGCATCGATCGACAAAAGGTGAAAATCGCATTGTGTCGATCGACACAAATGTTGCATCGATCGACACAAAGGAAATGCGATTGGTTCAATTCGATTGAATTAGTCACCGCGACTGGTTTAGCTGGTTAAATGCAAATGGTTTGATTTGGTTGGTAACGATCGATACCAATGAAGCATCGATCGATACTGACCGGTTATCAAAACCGGTTCAATTTGATTGATCGGTTATCGCATTGGTTCTAGCATGGTGCATCGATCGATACTAATGTAGCATCGATCGACACAGAATTAAATTGTTTAATTATTAAACTTACAATTTCAGAACCAAACCAGAACTAAACTCAAATCATTAAAAACCTAATAAGATTATCTGTTTTAATAAAATCTAAAACGCTCAAAAGTTGCATATATGATATGCGATTAGTTCTGTTCCTCAAAACTAAATATCAAGTGTTGATGTCTTCCCGATCTTGTCAACTGTCAAGACTCGTTTAAATGTGTCACAGACTTGCAGTGCAAGATGTCCACTATTACATGAGTAAGGCAGAAGGTAATCGTGTTGATGGGCTTGCAGTGCATGGCATCAACGATTACATGACTTAAGAGATTGGTTTACTTGAATGGGCTATCAAAATCGTTTTGGGCCTAGAGACATCGGGTGGATTTAACATAAGATGTTAATCTGCAACCAAGAATTATATTGGATATAATTAGCAAAGAGTTGCTTACCTAAATAGCTTAAATTTGGGCGATAGCCAGTGGCTCACTCAATTTTAGTGAAATATGGATCTTGTATCATTATATTCATCTGAGGAAATATAATTTTGAATATAATGCGAGTTTTCTTAATTGTTAAGATCTCTCTATTCTTGAACATCGTAACTAATCCCTATTCCTCTCTTTTGTAACAGCTATGTCGAACCCAACTCACAACTCATTTTCCCTTCGATCCGTCCTTGAGAAGGACAAGCTAAATGGATCGAACTTCCTCGAATGGTATCAGAACTTGAGAATTGTTCTCAAGCAGGAGAAAAAAGACTATGTCCTTGAGAAAGTTCTCCCCGAGAAGTATAAGACCAATACCCCTCATGCAGAAAGGAATGCTTGGGATAAGCATTCAAATGATGTGGTCGATGTGTGTTGTCTCATGTTGGCTACCATGAACTCAGAATTGCAGAAGCAATATGAGAACGTGGAGTCGCCAATCGAGATGATCACAAGCCTGAAAAGTATGTTTCAGGAGCAGGCACGAACTGAGAGATACCAGACGGTTAAATCTCTCATTGAGTGCAAGCTACCAAAGGATGCTCCAGTGAGTCCCCATGTCATTAAGATGATGGGTTATATTGATAACCTGAGGAAACTGGATTGTCTCATTAGCCAAGAGTTGGCTACAGACATCATCCTGCAGTCGCTGCCGTCAAGTTATGATCAGTTCATTATGAACTATAACATGAACAACTTGACGAAGACGTTGACTGAGCTGCATGGCATGCTCAAGACAGCTGAGCCAAACATCAGGAAGGGCACCCCAGGTGTACTTCTGGTACAAGGGGGTAAAAAGTTTAAGAAACTTAGCAGCAAGGACAAGGGAAAGGGCAAGGCCATCCAGATTGCGAATCAGGATGAGCCTGCGCCTCCTCCCAAGCCCAAGCGCGGCCCAACTGATGCTGATAAGTGCCATTTCTGTAATGAAAATGGGCATTGGAAGAGAAACTGCGAAAAATTCCTGGCAGATCTGAAAAAGAAGAAGAAAAAGACTTTCGAGACTTCATCTTCAGGTATTTATGTTATAGAAGTAAATGTTACTTCTTCTAGTTCTACCTCTTGGGTATTGGATACCAGCTGTGGTGCTCATATTTGTACAAATATGCATGGCCTAAGCAACAATAGGACCTTGGAGAAAGGGCAAGTAGACCTGCGTGTGGGAAATGGAGCAAGAGTTGCTGCATTGGCCGTGGGAACCTATCTTTTGTCTTTGCCTTCAGGCTTGGTGTTAAAACTGAATAATTGCTATTATGTACCTGCTGTAAGCAGAAACATCATTTCTATTTCCTGTTTGGATTTGGATGGTTTTGAGTTTTCGATTAAAAACAAATGTTGTTATTTTAATCATGAAAACTTATTATATGGTAGCGCCCCATTAGAGAATGGGCTTTATGTTTTAAACCAATTTATGCATGTCTATAACATAAACACCAAACGGTTCAAGTCTAATGACTCGAACCAAACTTTTCTTTGGCACTGTCGTTTGGGCCACATAAATGAGAAACGCATTCAAAAGCTCCATAGTGATGGACTTTTGGGCTCATTTGATTATGAATCATGTGAGAAATGCGAATCTTACTTACTGGGCAAAATGACTAAGGCCCCTTTCAACAAAACAAATGAAAGGGCAAGTGACTTATTGGCCCTCATACATACTGATGTGTGCGGCCCAATGAGCATAAGTGCCAGAGGAAACTTTCAGTACTTCATTACCTTCACTGATGACTTCAGTAGGTATGGCTATGTCTACTTAATGAGACACAAGTCGGAATCTTTTGAAAAGTTCAAAGAATTCCAAAATGAAGTGCAGAATCAACTTGGCAAAAGTATTAAAGCCCTTCGATCAGATCGTGGAGGAGAATACTTAAGTCAAGAGTTTGATGATCATCTGATAGATTGTGGAATTGTTTCACAACTCACTCCTCCTGGAACACCCCAATGGAATGGAGTTTCCGAGAGGAGGAATCAGACTTTATTAGATATGGTTCGATCAATGATGAGTCACACATATCTACCATTATCCTTCTGGGGATACGCTCTTGAAACGCCTGCGTTTACACTGAACAGAGTTCCATCAAAATCAGTAGCAAAGACACCACATGAGATGTGGACTGGAAATGTTCCTAGT
Organism: Orychophragmus violaceus; assembly: GCA_030180135.1. Taxonomy (NCBI): domain Eukaryota; kingdom Viridiplantae; phylum Streptophyta; class Magnoliopsida; order Brassicales; family Brassicaceae; genus Orychophragmus; species Orychophragmus violaceus. The sequence continues at coordinate 90,045,252 of CM058231.1, forward strand.
TTGTCTTTCCTGAAGTTTTGGGGTTGCGAAGCTTATGTCAAGCGTTTAATCACTGATAAGCTCGGACCCAAATCTGATAAGTGCTACTTTGTTGGTTATCCTAAGGAAACCAAGGCTTACTACTTTTACAACCAATCCGAGAACAAAGTGTTTGTTGCTCGAAACTGCGTCTTTCTTGAGAGAGAATTTCTTTCCAAGAAAAGCAGTGGGAGTAAAGTACAACTCGAAGAAGTTCGAGTAACACAGGAGGCTGCTCAACCTATTCAGGAAGAGCAGCGATTGGATCTACAAAGAGTTGTAGAAACTGCACATGTGGAGCCTGAAATTCGCAGATCCGAAAGGATCCGTCATGATCCCGAGAGATATGGATTTCTCGTGACCAACTGCCATGATCTGTTGATCATTGACAGTCACGAACCTGCGAGTTTCAAAAAAGCCATGATGGGCTCTGACTCCGAAAAGTGGCTAAAAGCCGCTAAATCCGAAATGGAATCCATGTCACAAAACCAAGTATGGACTTTGGTTGATTTACCCAATGGTGTAAAACCCATTGAGTGTAAATGGATTTTCAAGAAGAAAATCGATGTGAATGGTGATATTTTAGATATACAAAGCTAGGTTGGTGGCAAAAGGTTTCAAAAAAATTCATGGTATTGACTATGAAGAAACCTATTCCCCAGTCGCTATGCTTAAGTCCATTCGGATTCTCCTAGCAACAGCCGCTCATTATGATTATGAGATTTGGAAAATGGATGTGAAAACAACTTTCCTTAATGGAATTATGGAAGAGGATGTGTACATGACACAACCTGAAGGTTTCACTGATCCTAAAGCTGCTAGGAAAGTATGCAAGCTTCTCCGATCCATTTATGGATTAAAGCAAGCATCTCGGAGTTGGAATCTTCGCTTTGATGAAGCAGTCAAAAAGTTTGACTTCATCAGGAACGAAGAGGAACAGTGTGTTTACAAGAAGACTAGTGGGAGCGCAGTCGCATTTATCGTACTGTATATAGATGATATACTCCTTCTCGGAAATGACGTTCCGCTGCTTCAGTCTGTTAAGACTTGGCTCGGGAGTTGTTTTTCAATGAAAGACATGGGAGAAGCTGCGTACATTCTTGGAATAAGAATCTATAGAGATAGACTCAACAAGCTAATTGGACTGTGTCAAGACACTTATATTGATAAGGTCTTGCACAGGTTCAGTATGCAAAATTCCAAGAAAGGCTTCGTACCAATGTCTCATGGCATTACTCTTTGCAAGAAGCAGTGTCCTTCGACACATGCTGAGCGAGAGCGGATGAGTAGAATTCCTTATGCTTCGGCTGTAGGATCTATCATGTATGCCATGCTCTGCACTCGTCCAGATGTTACTTATGCTTTAAGCATGACGAGTCGATACCAATCTGATCCAGGTGAAAGTCACTGGACAGCCGTCAAAAACATCCTCAAGTATTTAAGAAATACTAAGGATAAGTTTTTGGTATACGGAGGAAGTGATGAGCTTGTGGTGAGTGGTCTCACTGACGCGAGTTTTCAGACAGACAAAGACGATTACCGATCACAATCTGGTTACGTCTTTTGTCTGAAAGGCGGTGCAATAAGTTGGAAGAGTTCCAAACAGGGCACTGTAGCAGACTCCACCACTGAAGATGAGTACCTTGCTGCTTCTGAAGCGGCGAAGGAGGCTGTTTGGATTAAGTAGTTCATCACTGAACTTGGTGTAGTTCCTAGTTTTTCTGAGCCAGTGGCTCTCTATTGTGACAACAATGGAGCCATTGCGCAAGCAAAGGAACCTAGGTCACACCAGAAATCCAAACACATTGAGAGGAGGTATCACCTTATCCGTGATATCGTTAATAGGGGAGACGTGAAGATCAGCAAAGTTCCGACAGATGATAATGTCGCTGATCCTTTGACTAAGCCTCTCCCACGGGCTAAGCATGAGAGTCACACTATTGCTATAGGCATTAGATCTCTTGAGATGTGATCTTGTTCTTAGTGGGAGTTGTATTTTGTTTTCAGTTACGTTGTGATGTTCATGTAAACATATTTTGATATGATATTTGAATGAAATTTGTTTCATCATTATCTATTTATATTAATAAATAAAAATCCCAAAATAATTTATGGCATTTTATAGGTCATCAAGTACGTGACTTGATCATGAAACCCTATAATTGATATATGACATAAATTATGAATTATGAAGGTCCCTAGTCAAGGTTGTTAAAATGGGATATTAATAACCGCATGAGACTAGTATGTGATGTGATTGATGACTAAGTTTCATGGAGTCATTTGATAACAGTAACAAAATCAATCACATAGATATGTGTTAGAGAACACATGATCTGACATGACCCGTTAATGAGAACTCTACAAGATAGTTATATGAGTGTCATAAGAGTTTCTCATTACGACTATAGAGTATAGTCCTTAGACCTGAGTTCATCATGATATGAAGTGTGTGAAGAAACAGGGTTGGAACAAGATGGGATTTGTCCCTCCTATATAACAGGAAATAAATATCTCAGGGCCTATCGAAGATTTGATACTGAGAAATGCGTGGCCGCGCTCAAACGAGCTGATTGTCAGTCGTTTGTTTTATCAGTATAAATCGGAATTCGATGAACGTGATCTAGGTTAATAAGGATGACACGGTTCTTGCCTTATGCTAGATCGAGATATAGAGACAAAGGGATGGAAGGAATAGATGATTTCAGTATAAGTGGGAGATTGTTGGGAATGTCCTGAAATCATTCTTGTACTTACTCTAGCGAGAGTCGTATTGTCGAGATAAGACAGTCATATGATACTAGACGATCATAATGCTTCGCTAGAAGCCAATTATGATCTATGAGTTTAGAACTCATTACTAGTATTAGATGATCCTACAGGGTCACACACCTAAGCGAACTGGAAGTTAATACAGGGTTGATCATTATCGGAATGATCCAATGTATAATTGTTATACGCGTTTCTGATAGCTGTGTTGATCGATGCAGCCATGAGTAACGATCGACACAACGTGTGTCGATCGATTCAGGCCTTGGCATCGATCGATACAAAAGTTGACAGCGACAGAAGTTAGGTAAGCACTAACTTGTGTCGATCGACACAAACGTTGTATCGATCGACACACGTCGAGAGTCACTCGTGCCTATAAATATCAATCGCATGAATCGAGAGAGATAACTGATAGGTTCTAAGTTTTACCCTATTCTAAACTGCAAGTGCACATTATCGTCAAAGTAGTATATAGGGTTATCGAATCCACAGGGACACTTGGTCTCAATAGAATCAGAAACATAGAGATTAATACTAGAAATAAAGCAAGTGGTGAATGAATTAAAAGCAAGGCAAGAAAGTAAACAGTAGCAAGTTGGTTGTGAAAGCAATAAACTAAAAGCGTCAAGCCTAGGGTGTTCTCAGGAAATCAGACAAGCAAACAAGTTAATCAGTCAGGATCTAATTAAACGCAGTTCTAGAACTCAAATCACGGAATTAGAATTAACCAAATCTCTTTGCGAAAATCCTCTAAGTCTAAGTGCAGTAACCCAAATCTCTTTGCAATTACTAACAGATTAAACTAGCATTAAGTTCAAGTTTGATATGTTCACAATTAAACTAAACCAAATCTCTTTGCGAATAATTTAATTGCTCAACCTAAATGGTTCAGATTCTAAAACACACTCTCGTGTCGAATTTAGCAACCTAAGATCTAGATTCTAATTGATCAGGTTAGAACTAGCTTTAAGCACAATTTAGTTTGAAGAACATTCTAATCATATGAATCCTTAACTGAATTAAACAAGTCTAGCAAGTCATCAAACCCTAATGAGAAACCTTAAGCTTAACTATGGATCTACTCAGACATGATTGATGAAAACATAATCATAGAAATAATAGATTGCATATAAGAAATTAAATAGATAAAGGGGTTCGAAATCTTCTCCAAAATAACTGAAGTACAGGATTAGATCAGCCCCGAAAGCTCTAAAAATCTCTTAGCTCTAAGTATGAAAGCGTAAGTAAATTAAACACCAAAATCCTCTATATATAAGCCTAATCTCGGCTGGGGCTTCTGTGTAAATACTGGAACTATTCTGGGCCTCTTTGCAAATCTTCATAACTTGTTAAACCGACGCGTACGGCCCATCTCGCTAGTGTGTCGACCGATGCACAAGGTGTGTCGGTCGATGCTTGATCAATAAATCGGACAGTGAGTTAAGCTCTCGGCCAAAACGTCCCAAAAGTCCCAAAATGCTCCAAATATCTCCAATTAGCTCCAAACCTGATTAAACATGTAAAAGACTCTAACCGAACACAAAAGACACTAAAAACACATCTATATCATGGTATAAAATGGGTAAAAACCATGATATATCAACTCCCCCACACTTAGCATTTGCTTGCCCTCAAGCAAAACAGAGAACTAAAATGCAGTGAAGAGGTTTGAAAACTCTTCAGAAACTCATTTTGTCGTAGAAGCATCAGCATTCAGATTCCCCTTAGTAATCCACATGAAAGAATCAATCTACAGAAATCAAGACCAACATATACTTCCCCCACACTTAGCAACTGTCCTAAGTAAACGCCACAATCACATTCACGCATTCATATTCTCCCTACTGACTTCTGCATATATTTAAGTGCGGTCTCACCTAAGGGGTATCGATCTAAAGGCACATGGATTCTTACCTTGCCAGCTCTAGACCACCAAACTGTCTTTCTTTAGTCCCTTTCTTCTCTTTTCCCTTCCTTAACAACTGATTTTTCCCCACTGGGTATCATTTTATTTTTTTTATCAGTGTTCTTCCCGTTTTGGGGTGTACTTTGGACACATTCCATGGATCACATGAGAGAAAATAGTGTTTGCTACCATTCTCATGACCACTTCGGAGTTACTAACTCATCCTCAGTTTATTATCTTTTTTTTTTTTTTACTTTATGGAAGGGGAGAAGGGAACCAAATAGGACAGGTTAACAGGCTGTGTCAGAACCAACAAGGGAGTCCGACATAAAGTATACCAAGCCCTTAGGTGAGAAATCTAAAGTCAGGATTAAATTGAAGTCAGTAAAAGATCCTCTGATACCTGAAGCGATGTGGGTGTTCTCAGTAGGCTGATTTGTGTCTGGGTTTTCTAATAGTCATAGATAATCTGCAGCTTCATCCCAATGGTTACTTAAGTTCCTGCAAATGCTGCTAATCTTCTCAAAAAATCATTGTTTCCTACTTGAACAATTTTTGACTCAAAAAACAATTTTTTTTTTAAATTTAACTGAATCTAAGAAAACAAAAGAAAGTAATTAGTAGAACCTCCCCCACACTTAAGACACACTGTCCACAGTAGTGTCAAGCAAGGGATTGGTTAAAAGAAAGAAAATAAAAATTTGTTAATGGAATGGTTAGTTCTCTCGGGTTTTTACCTCTGTCGCAGTCAGGCATCGGTCGGTGCACCTGTGCGATTTTCGTTGTAACGATCGACACAATGGTGTGTCGATCGACGCACTGCGATTTCACGAACAGTCAGCAAGTTAGCAGGTTAATCTGTCGGTTTTTGTCAGTTTCGAGTCCTGCAAGCTGAAAACACTAGAAACAGAGTAAAACCCATGCAACAAATGTATCTAATCAAGCATAAACCATCCAAACATAGTAGCAAACTAATAAAAAGAAAAAGTGCAAGAATAAAAAGAAAAACAGAGTACAGAACCGATAATCCAGAGATGACAGCTACGCTCACTCACGATCATCAATCCCACCATATCTCTCAACATCAGGATCCTCGGGAGAACGCTGTCTGCGTCTAGTAGGTGCTGGGATGGGCTGGTGAACTTGTGGCGGTCTCCTGCAAGTGAAGCCACGCATCCACTCCCACATAGTCTTCCATATCCCATCACTATGCTCTCTCCACTCAGCCTCAGTCATATCACCGTATGACGCTGTGATCTCAGGATAAGGGCCAAGGTCAATATGGGCAGCAGAAGTCGCAGGGGCAGCAGAAGTCGAGGCTCGTGTGGAAGGCTCTCCCAGCGGATGAGCCATAGAAGGAATCCCACGCTGCTCGGTCTCAGGAGGCTGAAATCTCAGTTCCTCCAACGTATCAATTCGTGTCCACCTAGCAGCAGGAAGTTCTATACCACATCTCCCAGAAATAGGATCGGTGTAAACCCAAATGCGCCCCTCCTTGAGCCAGGTGGCGCTCTGCAAATGGCTAAGATCAAGGAACTCCTTGGCTGTATCACACTCTGTGCCCTGTAGAGGAATCCCGCAATGCATGAAAATGGGAGTAAGTAAGCTCCCTATCGTCTCAGTACCGACGCCATCAAAAGGCTTCGTCTGCAGATCACACAAATGCAAAGCGAAGACAGCTCCCAAGTTGAGACCCTGAGTAGGATCTCTCACGCCAGAACCTGTAAACTTGTCTCTCAGCCCCATGAACAATAGCTCCATCTCATATTTGCGCATCTTGTTGGACTCAAACTTGCATAGCAAGCTCCAACACAAGATACGCGAGACATATCTCAGCACAGGATGCCTCATCATCTTCACCAGTGTGGTCCTGGAGTTGTACTGACCACTGCCAATACACTCCCAGAATGATCGAGCCTCAACTGGATCCCACTCGAGTGGCATAGCAATGCGCCTCGGCTCAGTACTGAACCCGTAGATCCTGCAGAGATCTAGTAGAGGAATCCGATACCTGACTCCCCAACTCATGAAGGTAAAGATACCTCCTGTAGCGCTCCTGCTATCGGGATCTGTGTAAACCACTCTGCACGTGGCTAATAACTGCCTTACCAGCTCAGGATAGAGATCATATGGGCGCATTGGCATTGTCCCTAGACCAATGCTTCTGCATACTGCAAGTACATGCTCGTCTATCCCCAGCTTCTTACAGGTGGAGTAGTCTGCAAACTTAGTTGGTTTGAGCTCCATGTTGCACCAACCACTGTAGAGAAATGAGTCATGCTCATCCCATCGATCAAGCAGGGGTCGCTCCGTAAAGTCTGCAGACTTAAAGAACGTGCGAATGTCCCTTGGCCACTGTCTGGCTGTCGGGATCTCTGTAGCGTCTTCTCGGGGCCAAGGCAAAGCGACTGGCGGTCCATCTCTTACATATGGCTCAGGTGGCTGAGAGTGTCTGTTAAACCACTTTGGAGGTGGAATGTACTGTCTTGCGGCCGTTGATGCTGTTGCTTGCTTCTTGCGGGGCTGTCTACGAGATGCCATCTGCAAAAGAAATAAAATTCAAACAATATAAGTCTCGGCAACTCTCTGTGAAATCGCGAAGCATCGACCGTTGCATCTAAGGCATCGATCGTTGCAAGGCGATTTCACTTTATCGAACATTTCCCAAAATCGCAAAGCAACGACCGTTGCTAGGCGATTTTGCCGCAAACAATCAACAAAAATTCAGTTCAAATCCATGCCACATTATCTCAAATCAGTTCAAAATCAAAACCCATCACCCTAAATCGGTCTAATCACGCATACAACATCAATTTTCAGTTCAAAAATCTCAAACCCTAAAACCCTAAAATTGAATCCGAAAATTTGAGAAATGGAAGTTCATTACCTTGGATTCTTGAGATATGAGCTAAATACAAGGGTTTAGAGTGTGAAATAGGAAGTATTAGCAATTGAAACGAAGAAAAATGATGAGAAATGGCGATTTTTTGGTGTGAGCTCACAGTTGTACGGATGATCGGAAATGAGAAAGAAAAGAGAAGAAAAAGGGTTTAAGGCACTTACCTGGTCGTAGGTGCAACGACCGTTGCTTAGTGGCAACGATCGTTGCTGGTCAAATCGAATTCGATTTCCAGTTTAGTACATACTTTAATTTTGCAATTGAACCAATTACAACGACCGTTGCATATAATGCGATTTCCCCTCTACGTCAAATCTCCTTGCAACGATCGGTGCACAAGTGCATCGATCGTTACACATCTCCAGACTCGAATTCTGTATCTGAAACTTAGCAAAAACAAAAACAAAAACGTGAAATCCTAAGAAAAACACCAAAAATAAGAAAGAAAAACAACTAAACCTAACAGTGGGTTGCCTCCCACTCAGCGCTTGTTTAAGGTCATTAGCTTGACCGGGCGAACAAGATCTTTTAGGCACCAAGAGAACCTGACAGAGACTTTTTCTGTCTCTGTTAAAGTCTCCTCATCCAAGGTGGAGAATAGGCTGTTGCAGAATGCTCATGTCCAAGAAAAGATGGAGTAAAATGAGCTCCAGGATCTAGAATCACAGTGTCATCCGGTTGCTCGTCATCTGCTTCCATGATTGTAAATGTCTGCCCATCTATCAGTGGCTTTCGCAGCTTCTCCATCTCATATCGCAGCGGCTCATCTCCCAGGTGGAGGTCTATTAGACTCTGTCTAACATCAATCACAGCTCCTGCTGTAGCCAAGAATGGTCTTCCAAGCAGCAATGCTTCATCAGGATCGCAGTCATACTTCAGCACAAGGAAGTCTGTCGGAACTAAGTAGTTTCCAACTCTCACTGGAATGTCCTTTAAGAGTCCTTCCGGAACTCGTATAGACTGATCAGCTAGGACAAGAGAGGTCCTAGTAGGAGAAAAATCCAGCATCCCCAGCTTCTCTTGTTGGGAATGTCCTGAAATCTACCGTGCTATCTCTAGAAAGTATGATAAGTGTCGAGATCAGACATAAGTCATAAATACTGGGTGATCATGATGACTTGCTAGAGCCCGCTCATGATCTATAAGTTTAGGACTTATTACCAGTATTGTATGATCCCAAAGGGTCACACACCATAGCTAACGGGAAAGTTAAATGGAATTAATACGGTAAGATGCAAGGCATTTACTGTATTTGTACAGAGAATTGGGCCAGACAAAATACAGTCTTTTGTCTGATTTGGGTCTTGGGCCCAAAAGCCTAATAGGCCATTAGTTTAATTACTTGGGCCCATATAAGTGAGGAAGAGGCGCAGCCTAGGGCAATTTAATCACCCTCTGCGATTTTGAGTTCCTGGCCGTCCTCTCTCTCTCTGTTGTTCCAGCTTTGGTCTAGCAGCTTGATCCAGTAGCTTGTAAGCGTGTGGATACCTAGGAGGAGCCGGTAATCATCAGCTCTTGCAGATCTCGATATTCCTTTGATAAATCCGCTGCAATCACAAGGTAATAATCCTGATCTGTTTATGATTCAACTGCAAATCACCTAGATCCTAGTTGATTATGTGCTAGGATGTAACCTGATAATTACACCATGAACACACATAATCCTTCAGTGGTATCAGAGCCTAGGTCGTTAGGTTTTTGCTTTTTGGATCATACTAGGTTGTTTATTAGTTTGATGAATCGATTTTAATGAGTAAAATTGATTGAAACTTTGAACAACTAGAAATAAGAAATCGATTAGATAGCTTGTTGATTAAGTCGATGTCGTTTATTGTAAGAATCGATAACTACGCATGTTGACTTTAGGTGAATCAATTAATCGATTGATAATTAATTGGTCAAGGTTGCGATCGATGATGTCATGAAACGAATTAGAAAAATGTTCAAAATCGTTTTTGTCATGATCGCTTGATTAAACAATTATTGAATTAAGAATCATACGATTTGGAAAACGTTTTTGACATAGCGATCGATGATGTCATGTTCCAGCAAACCAATTGTACCACAAACGTTTCAAAGCCTTGATTAATTATGGTTCAAGCGGTTAACCCAAATCGCGGTTTGCTGGAAATTATTTAATACAATTGGTATTATTTAGTTTCTGGTTAAACCGGATTTAAATTCAAAATTGAATTTTAACCTAAACCGAAGACTGGTCTAAGTTTGATTTGGTTGGACCAAATAATTTAGAGCTGGTCTGGTTTAGTAAATAACCAGTTGGATTTAGTAGTTAATTTGGTCTTGGACCAGAATTAATGAACCGACTCGGTTATGTCAAATTATTGGGCCAATTGGAATTCTGTGGTCTTGGGCCAAGAATTGGGCCTATAATTTGTGACCCAACCGAAAACTTTAATAAAACATTAAATTAGAAGTTTCTAATTTTGGCATGTTAGGAAATTTCTAAAATAGTATGTTTCCGATTTAGAAAGTTTCTAAAATAGTAGGTTTCCCTAAATAGAAAGTTTCCAAATTTAGTAAGTTACCTGAAATGGAAAGTTTCCCAAAATAGTAATCTTCTATTTTGGGAGAAATCTATTGAAACCTAAAATCTTCAAAACCAACATCAAGCTTGGATGTCTTGCCCAATCTTGTCAGCTACTTAACGCTTATTCAATTACAGATATGGCTTACAGTGTGAGGTGTCTGTTTTTGCGTAAGTAAAGTAGTATATAGTCACTAATTTCATTGGGAGTCCCAGACTTTAGTGATTATTTGGCTGTAAGAGATTGGTTTCCTTGACTGGGCCATCGGGAGTCCCGGGCCTTGTGACATCTGGTGTATTGGGCCTTGGGCCCAATCCACAACCGAGAGTTATATGGATATAACTAGCTGTGTGTATGCTTACCAAGTAAAGCTACTTCTGGGTGACGGCCAGTGGCCCACTTTGGATTTAGCTGAACATGGGTCTCGGAATCATTGCATTCTTATGAGGTTAAACAAAGAAATTTTGAATGCAATGCGAGTTTTCTTATAAGTTATTAAGATTACTCTTTTATGAACTGAATAACTAAAACTCTATTTATCCCTAAATTTCAGTTATGAATAGCACAAACAATCAAAACACTTTCTCGATCCGGTCTGTCCTTGAGATGGACAAACTGAACGGATCAAATTTCTTGACTTGGTCGCGGAACCTGAGGCTAGTCCTCAGGCAGGAGAGAAAGGACTATGTCCTTGAAAGAGCTCTCCCCGAGAGGATCGGGTCCAATGCCTCTCATGCAATATATGATGCTTGGAATGATCATTATAATGATGCGGTAGATGTGCGTGGTCTGATATTGGCTACCATGGACTCAGATTTGCTGAAGCAATATGAGAACATGGAGTCGCCAATAGAGATGATCAGCAGCCTGAAATTGAAATTTCAGGAGCAGGTAAGAGTGGAGAGATACCAGTTGGTTAAGTCTCTCACTAGCTGCAAGCTACCAAATGATCATCCAGTGAGTCCTCATGTCAGTAAAATGATGGGTTACATTGATAACCTGAGGAAACTGGATTATCCAGTTAGCCAAGAATTGGCAACTGAGATCATTCTGCAGTCACTGCCGTCAAGCTATGATAAGTTCAAAAGGAACTATATCAAGAAAGGCTTAACGAAGACGCTGACTGAACTGCATGATATGCTCAAGACAGTTGAGCCAAACGTGAAGAGTACCCTGTATAATCTCATAATGGAGAAGGGTAGGTTTACTAAACCTAATGCTGACAAGGGTGAAGACAAAGTTGTCCAGATTTTGAATCATGGCAAGCGTGTGTCTTCTGAGCCCGAGTCAGATACATCTTACGTTGGTAAGTGCTGCTACTGTAAAGAGACTGGGCATTGGAAGAGAGATTGCATTAAATTCATGGAAGATTATGAGGAGTTGAAGTTGATGTATGAGACTACTTCCTCAGGTATTCATGTTATTACTTCAAGTTCTACCTTATAGGTATTGGATACTGGTTGTGGCACTGATATTTGTTATAATATGCAGAGCCTAAGCAACAGTAGAACGTTGAAGGAAGGACAAGTGGAACTGCATGTCTGGAAGGAGCTATGGATGCTGCCTCAGCCGTAGGGTTTTCACTTGTAGATGCCTTTGAGGCTTGGTTTTGTATTAAGTAATTGCTACAATGTACCTGCTTTAAGCAGAGTTGTCTTTCATTTTCTTGTAAGAATTTGAATATTTTTATTTTGATAAAAGACAAGTTTTGTTCTTTTGATCTTAATGAAATATTGATTGTAGCACCCTATTCAAGGAATGGGTTTTATATCTTAAACCAAAGAGTGCCTAAATGTAACATAAATACCGAATTGGTTTAAATCTGATGAATTAAACCTGATTTTTCTTGGCGTAAATATTTTGGTCACATAGAGTAAGTCGGATTCAGAAACCCCATAGTTAGGCCTGGGCGTTCGGGTACCCGTTCGGGTTCGGTTCGGGTCTTTCGGGTTTTCGGGTTTTCGGGTCTGAGATATAAAACCCATTCGGGTATTTTAGAATTTCGGTTCGGGTTCGGTTCGGTTCCATTCGGGTTCGGTTCGGGTTCGGGTACCCGAAAAATATAAAACAAAAATAAAAATTAGTTATATTTAAATAAAAATTCGTTAAATTTTGATAAATATAACAAAACCCTTCATATATTTTGTTTATTTTTGATAATTTAGTTATTTTAGACTAAAAACAACTAATATATTTAAGTTTATAATTATAATTTTGGATAATTTTGTTATATTAGGTCTAAATATAATTAATATTTTAGGTATATAATTGTAATTTGGATATTTCGGGTACCCATTCGGTTCTCGGTTCGGGTCGGGTTCGGGTTCGGTTCTTCGGATATAGGAGTTTAGGACCCGTTCGGTTATTTTATCGTTTCGGGTTCGGGTTCGGTTCTACTTTTTCGGTTCGGGTTCGGATATCTTATGAGACTTGAATTCTGCTTACTGGACCAAAAAACAAAGGGCCCATCTTAGCCGAGCTAGAGAAAAGCCCAAAGGCTTATTGGACCTTGAACATACTCATGTATGTGGCCCGATGAGCAGCAATGCCAGAGAAAATTTCCTGTACTTCATTATCTTTACTGATTACTTCAGTGAGTATGACTGTGTTCATTTGATGAGACACGAGTCAGAATTCTTTGAAATGGTCGAAAGAGTTCCAGAATGAGGTATAGAATCTAAGTGACAGAAGTATTGAGACTCTGGATTAGATCACGAGTGAGAATACTTAAGTCATTGATGGTGTGATCATCTGAATGAGTGTGAAGTCGTTTCACAGCTCATTTCTCCTGAAAACCTTGAGGTTTTTCTGTGAGAAAGAATCAGATCTTATTAGAAATGATTAAAGATGAGTCACACGAATCTTCCATGATATTCTTTAAGAATAACGCTCTAGAAATATCTAAGTTTACGCTGAAATAGTCCCACCAATATCAGTTGAAAGACACCACATAAATGTGGACTGGAAATGATCCAAATTCGTCTTTACTGAGTATTTGTACTTGAGCTACTTCGCTGGTTGTCCTAGGGAAACCAAGGCTTGTTACTTTTTACGTCCATTCCGAAAACGAAGTTAGGTTGTTCGGAATTCTGTTTTCTAAAAGGAAAGTTGCTTTCCAAGAAGAACAGTGGGAGTAAAAGTATAACTCGAAGAAATTCGAGAAATACAGGAGGCTGCTCAACCTGTTGAGGGAGAGCAGCGGATGGATTTACAGATTTCTGTAGAATCTACACCTGTAGAGCCTGAAGTTCGCAGATCTGAATGAATCCGTCACTAATCCGAGAGTGATTTCTCGTGATTAGTTGCCATGATCTGATGATCATTGAAAGTGACGAACCTGCGAAATTCACAGAAGCGAAAGTGAGCCCGGACTCCGAAAAATTATACTGTATGTAAGTTAGCTTCATCGATCCATTCATGGATAGAAGCAAACATATCGGAGTTGGAATCTTCGTTCTGTTGAAGTAGTCAAGGTTTTGACTTGAACAGGAACGAGATGGAACTGTGCGTTTACTAATAGATAAGTGGGAGCGATGTTGCATTTCTCATAGTGTATGTCGATGACATACTGATTCTCGGAAATAACGTTCCAATGCTGCAGTCGGTAAAGGACTGGCTTGGGAGTTGGTTTTATGATTGACATGGGTAAAGCCACGTATGTTCTTGGATTTTGGATCTAAAGATAGAGATCCAAAAGAGCTGATAGGACAAAGTCAGGATTCTTATATTGACAAAGTCCTACACGTTTTCAGCATTCCAAGAAGGGTTTTATGCCAATGTCACATGGCATTACGTTAAGCAAGAAACAGTGTCCTACGATAACTGCTGAGCTTGAATGCATGGATGAGATTCCATATGCGTCGGAAATTGGATCTATCATGTATGCCATGACACGTACTTGTTTTGATGTTGCTTTAATGTTAAGCAAGACAAGTAAAGACCAGTCAAATCCAGTAAAGAATCACTGGATAGACGTAATGAATATCCTTAAGTATTTGGAAAATACTTAGGATAAGTTCTTGATTTACGGAGAAAGTGAGGTGCTACAAGTCGGTAGAGTCTGAAAGGCAAGTTACCAACAGACAAAGATGATTTCCGGTCACAGTCCGGTTATATCTTGTGTTTGTCTGGCGGTGCAAGGCACTGTTGCTGACTCCATGACTTAAGCTGAATATTTCGCAGCTTGGAAAGCGGCGAAAGAGGTTGTTTGGAAAGAACAGTTCATCACTGAACTTGATGTGATTCCCAGCATAGATGAGGCTAGCTGCACATCAGAGGTCCAAACACCTTGAGGGTAGGTATAACCTATTCCGTAAGATAAATGACAGAGGTGTTAAGTAGATCAGCAAGTTTCAACGAATGAGAACGTTGCTAATCTATTAACGAAGCCACTCCTTAGGCCTAAGCACGAGTCGCGGACTGTAGCTGTAGGATAAGTGAAATTAAGATGTAGTCTTAATTTCAGTGGGAGTTTGTAAAGGGCTTTATTTAGTTGTTTTGAAAGGTTCATGTAAACATAATATTTTATGTTTATGAAATTTATGATTTCTGGATTATTTTAACTGTGATATAAATAATCGCTCCAAAATGATTCATGTCATTATATATGGGCCATCGAAGTACATGAGTAGACTTGATCCTGAAACCCCATATTTAACGAAATGACATAAATCAAAGTGTCCATAGTCGAAGGTTGTTGAAATTGGAACACCAACAACCACTTGAGACTAGATTGTGTTGAGACTTATGACCAAGTTTCGAGGGGTCATAGATGCGCGGCATCAAAGTCGACACATAGGTATATGTAGGGGAGCATATGACCGGACATGGCCCGCTGATGAGAACTCTACAAGATATTAATATCTGTGTCATAATAGGTTCTCATATACGACTATAGAGTATAGTCCTTAGACCTGAGTTCGCATGCATGTGGCTGCACATGGAGTGATGCGCTTTGATCATTGTCTAACGCTGTTTCGTAACTGGGAGCTATAAGGACCTTGGTTGGGTGTATTATAAAGTGTGTAGTTCATAGTGATGGAACAAGATGGGATTTGTCCCTGCCGTTTAACGGAGGTAATATCTCTAGGCCAATCGGAGACTTGATAGCTCGTAAGAGAGTGGCCACTCCCAAACGGACTTGCCCAAGTCGTTTGCATTGTCAGTATCAAATCTGGTCCGATGAACATGGTCTGGCTATATAAGGATGACACGCATCTTGCCTTATGCCATATCGAGATATTGAGACAAAAGGATTAGGGAATGTAGGATTCCAGTACAAGTGGGAGATTGTTGGGAATGTCCTGAAATCTACCGTGCTATCTCTAGAAAGTATGATAAGTGTCGAGATCAGACATAAGTCATAAATACTGGGTGATCATGATGACTTGCTAGAGCCCGCTCATGATCTATAAGTTTAGGACTTATTACCAGTATTGTATGATCCCAAAGGGTCACACACCATAGCTAACGGGAAAGTTAAATGGAATTAATACGGTAAGATGCAAGGCATTTACTGTATTTGTACAGAGAATTGGGCCAGACAAAATACAGTATTTTGTCTGATTTGGGTCTTGGGCCCAAAAGCCTAATAGGCCATTAGTTTAATTACTTGGGCCCATATAAGTGAGGAAGAGGCGCAGCCTAGGGCAATTTAATCACCCTCTGCGATTTTGAGTTCCTGGCCGTCCTCTCTCTCTCTGTTGTTCCAGCTTTGGTCTAGTAGCCTGATCCAGTAGCTTGTAAGCGTGTGGATACCTAGGAGGAGCCGGTAATCATCAGCTCTTGCAGATCTCGATATTCCTTTGATAAATCCGCTGCAATCACAAGGTAATAATCCTGATCTGTTTATGATTCAACTGCAAATCACCTAGATCCTAGTTGATTATGTGTTAGGATGTAACCTGATAATTACACCATGAACACACATAATCCTTCATCTCTGCCACAGAATAAGGCATCATACTTCCAGCAGCTCCTAAATCACAAAGAGAGCGCCTAAAACTGTCCTCGAAGATAGAGCAATCAAGCACAAAGACTCCGGGGTCGGGCAGCTTCTTCGGGATCTTATTCAGTAGCACCTCACTAATGTGTTGGGGAACTATAATCACCCAGTCTCTCAGCTCTTCATCTAAAGGCAGCATCCTGTTCAAATACCTCTGCACACATGGATGATAAGGCGGATCATCAGAAGTTGGAATTTCTTCCAATTCTTCACCAATCTCCTCTAGCTTCTTAAGCTCTTCAATTTCCTGTTTAATCACCTCAGACACTGAGGAGTGTTGTCTAACAATCTGCGCATAAATCTCCTGTTGAGAGATCTCAGAAACTCCAGGGAATAGGCAATCAAGCTCCAAGTCAGCATCTATGCCATTATCATCCGACAGTTTTGTCTGTTCACGACCTGCAACGACCGACACTAAGGGTGTGTCGATCGTTGCAACACTGTGTTCACAACTTTCACCCGAGAGTTTTGCTCCAAAATCCGAAAATTCTTCCTCCTCTACCAATTCAGTTGTACTTAGCTCAAATTTTTCACCTTGGTGAGACCTATCATTAATGTACACAGACCAGGCTTTAATGTGGGTGTCTGCGACTCCTTTTCCCTTCATAGAACCTGAAATCTGATTCACCTGAGTATCCAGTTGCTTCATGTGAGTGTTCATAGACTCAAATTTTCCATTGAGATCCTCATAAAAGCATCAATCTTCTTGTTGCAGTCCACAGAAGTCTTGATCTGACTCTCCACCAGCTGTTCCATCATTGTCTCCATCTTAGTCTCGAAAGCAGTGGGTGCAGGAGGTGTCTGATAAGAAGAAGATCCGTAGGTTCTCTGAGCACTTTGTCCATAAGGTTTCTGAAAATTACTGGTCTGTCCAAAGCTTGAAGAGTTCTGATTTCCTGTGAAAGCACCCTTCTGTCCTCCACCGGAAAATCTGTTCCCAGATTGATATCCAAATCTGTTTCCTTGGAAACCAGATCCTCCGATGTAATTCACATCTTCTTCCTGAGTGTCCTCCTCAGTCTGAATTACTTCTACTTCTTGAGCGAAATGGACAGCTTTCTTACCTGCTAGGAGATTGCAAACTGTGTCTAGCCTAGATCTAATATCAGCTATGTCAGAATTCTCTACACTTCCACCAGATTTCTTCCTCCTCTCATCCATAGTCTTGCAGCTGTTGCTGCCTATTAGATTCTCAATCAACTTCTTAGCCTGCGTAGGAGTCCTGGTGTTGAAGTTAGCCTTACTGGAATTGTCCAATGCAGTATGGAAGATCTATGCCTCTGAAAAAAATGCCAATCAACTGAACTTCAGTGAATCCATGGTGTGGGCAGTCACGCTGATACTGCTTAAATCTCATCAGTCACGCTGAGACTGCTTAAATCTCATCCAGGCAGTCTTTAAAGGCTCCACAGCTCCTTGAGAAAAGGTGAGTATGTCCTGTCTGGACTGGTCTGAGCGCGCATCATCATAGAAGTGACGCAGGAACTCACTCTTTAAAGCTGCCCAAGTAGTGTACTGAGCAGGTGCCAGCTGCTTTAGCCATGCACTAGCGTCTCCAGCAAGACTGTGCGGAAAGAGCTTAAGGAACAGATAGTCTGGGCAGACTCCATCATACTTCATGCCAGTGACTACGTCCTCAAACGAATCAATGTGATCCATAGGCTGCTCCGTTGGGTAACCATGAAATGCATTCTGTCTCATCAGCGAGTAGTAGATGGTTTTGATTTCAAAATCGTTCCTCTCAAAAGCAGGAAGCACTAAAGCTGACCGGTTTCTATGAAACTCATCCGGTCTGTTGTAGTCAGCTAAAGTCCTCTCATGGAAAACCATCTGTCTACCTTGAGCCTGTCCTTGAACCTGGTTCTGCTCCTGTTGCTGTTGCTCAGGAGGATCAGGGATGACATTCCCTTCAGCATCAACCCTTTGCCAAGCAGCATTGTATGGGTTGTTATCTCGGTCCCTCAGGGTACCTTCAGCATCACGTACCAGAATCAAACGTTCTTGCACCATCCTTTCTCTTTTCTCTCTTCTGATTGTTCTCTCTAAACGTCCAAGTTCTTCAAGATCGAGATTAACTAAGCTCAAGTTCGGATTACTTCTAGTTTTCTGCGTCTGCATAAACTGTCTGTAATCGTCCAGCAACGACCGATGCTATCAGTGCAACGATCGATTCAATCTCAGAATCGCCTAGTGACGATCGACGCAAGGGATGCAACAATCGACGCAAGGCGAAAGTCGTACCTGCGACAGAAAGAAACAGAGAAAAAAAGTTAGCAGATTATAAAAAAATGAAAAAAAAAACAAAAAGAAAAATTTCTAGTAAAAACCCTAAATTCGGTCCTATAGAAGACTCAAAGAGTCCCCGGCAACGGCGCCAAAAACTTGATAGGTTCTAAGTTTTACCCTATTCTAAACTGCAAGTGCACAGTATCGTCAAAGTAGTATATAGGGTTATCGAATCCACAGGGACACTTGGTCTCAATAGAATCAGAAACGTAGAGATTAATACTAGAAATAAAGCAAGTGGTGAATGAATTAAAAGCAAGGCAAGAAAGTAAACAGTAGCAAGTTGGTTGTGAAAGCAATAAACTAAAAGCGTCAAGCCTAGGGTGTTCTCAGGAAATCAGACAAGCAGACAAGTTAATCAGTCAGGATCTAATTAAACGCAGTTCTAGAACTCAAATCACGGAATTAGAATTAACCAAATCTCTTTGCGAAAATCCTCTAAGTCTAAGTGCAGTAACCCAAATCTCTTTGCAATTACTAACAGATTAAACTAGCATTAAGTTCAAGTTTGATATGTTCACAATTAAACTAAACCAAATCTCTTTGCGAATAATTTAATTGCTCAACCTAAATGGTTCAGATTCTAAAACACACTCTCGTGTCGAATTTAGCAACCTAAGATCTAGATTCTAATTGATCAGGTTAGAACTAGCTTTAAGCACAATTTATTTTGAAGAACATTCTAATCATATGAATCCTTAACTGAATTAAACAAGTCTAGCAAGTCATCAAACCCTAATGAGAAACCTTAAGCTTAACTATGGATCTACTCAGACATGATTGATGAAAACATAATCATAGAAATAATAGATTGCATATAAGAAATTAAATAGATAAAGGGGTTCGAAATCTTCTCCAAAATAACTGAAGTACAGGATTAGATCAGCCCCAAAAGCTCTAGAAATCTCTTAGCTCTAAGTATGAAAGCGTAAGTAAAATAAACACCAAAAACTAGTATATATAGGCCCTATCTCGGCTGGGGCTTCTGTGTAAATACTGGAACTATCTTGGGCTTCTTTGCAAATCTTCATATCTTCATTAAACCGACGCGTACGGCCCATCTCGCTAGTGTGTCGACCGATGCACAAGGTGTGTCGGTCGATGCATGATCAATAAATCGGACAGTGAGTTAAGCTCTCGGCCAAAACGTCCCAAAAGTCCCAAAATGCTCCAAATATCTCCAATTAGCTCCAAACCTGATTAAACCTGTAAAAGACTCTAAACGAACACAAAAGACACTAAAAACACATCTATATCATGGTATAAAATGGGTAAAATATCAATAACACATTTTGACAAAAAGAAAATAAGGTTTTTGACAATACGATTGTCACGAAAATGCAAGAAAGAAACGCAGATAACCCGAGAGATAAAGATCTCTTCCGGTACTAGCATCCCGGGTGTTCCAGTGCGTGTGCGTGTGGATACCAGTAGAGGCGCAACATTTGAGGCGCTACAGATCTCGAGTCCCTGAACGATACTCCGCTGCAAAACCGAATCAGGTATGTTCGACATCTGGCGACGTAGAACGACTTTAAATATGAAACATAGATTCTAGGTGCGGAATTAAAACCTAGAGTTATCTAATACGATTAGAAACTACCCGGTAATTCCCAACACTATTACCTTTGCAAAAAAGACTCTTCAACTCCAAAGAACCACGGTGAAAGTTCTGCTGGGGATTAGTAAAGAGGGAGGTCAGGGCAAGTATCTTGGACTGCCGGAAAGCTTCGGGCGGAGCAAGAAAGATCTCTTCTCCATAATCGTGGATCGAATTAGACAAAAGGAAGTTGGATGGTCAACAAAGCGGGTGTCAACAGCGGGAAAGCTTACGATGATCAAATCAGTCCTGTCGGCCATTCCCACCTACTCCATGACATGCTTCAAGCTCCCATAAAGCCTTTGTAAAAGAATTCAGTCCGCACTTACAAGGTTTTGGTGGGACTCAAATACTGGTAAAAGAAAGATGTGTTTTGTGTCTTGGAGGAGGCTGTCAAAATCAAAGAGAGATGGAGGTCTCGGCTTAAGGGAGATCAACTGTTTCAATGATGCTTGTTTAGCCAAGCTAAGTTGGAGATTACTCAATAGACCGGACAGCTTGGTCTCAAAGGTCCTCTTGGGAAAGTATTTCAGAGAAAAGCAGCTACTAGATGTGCTTCCGGCCTCTTCCTGCTCACATGGATGGCGTGGAGTTCTCATTGGCCGGGATCTATTAAGAACTCAGTTGGGCAAGTCGCTGGGAAATGGGAAAACTACCTTGATCTGGTCTGCAGCTTGGATATCTACAAAGGAGTTGTCCATCCCCATGGGACCACCAACCGAAGAAACAAAGAACTTAACGGTCTCGTATCTGTTTGAAGATAATTCCAATCGATGGGATCTGCAAAAACTGCAAAGTATCCTACCAGAATATGCCAATCAAATCAGGTTACTAAGACCAAGTTCTATGGATCAAGAAGATCGCTTTATCTGGCTGCCTTGCAAAAATGGTGTCTATTCGGTTAAAACTGGATATCACGCAGCAGTCTCGCTCTTCGATGAAACCAACCCGCAACACATCGATCATACGCTGGACGATTTCAAGTGGAACCAGCTCATTTGGAATATACCCGCATCTCCAAAACTGAAAGTATTTATCTGGAAAACAATGCAGCAAGCCTTGCCGGTAGGTGAGAACCTTCTCAGACGCGGTTTACTGGACAACGCTTGATGTCCTAGATGTGGAGAGTTAGAAACTACAGACCACATCTTTCTCCACTGCGAGTATGCGACAAAGGTTTGGCGGTTACTGCCTTTCAAAACCCCATCAAAGTCCTCCGCTTTCTCTGATTTTCAGACAGCTCTCAGAGCTTCTCCCAATCTAATCTGCTTACCACCAACAGGCGTAGGAACAGGTCCCCTGTTTCCTTGGTTCTGTTGGGCTCTTTGGTCAGCGAGAAATCATCTCATCTTCGAAAATAGAACGTTCTCCCCAGAAGATTCAGCAATCAAAGCTATTAAAGATGCAAGAGAATGGCAAGAGGCTCAACAGGAAGAAAAGAAACAGTCAAACCTCTCTGCCCGGAAAACACCCTGTCCTTCTCTATCACCTATGGATCATGACACAATCGTAGTTCACTCAGATGCATCGTGGCATCAATCTTCAAAACAAGCAGGACTAGGCGGAGTTTTCTTCAATCATTTGGGTGCGGAAATCTCTCGTTGTGCTTCCACAGAATCATTTGTATCATCCCCCCTAATGGCTGAGGCATTAGCCATCTTGGCTGTGTTATCAAAAGCTTTAGCGATGGGAATTGCAAATGTTATCATCAAGTCAGATGCAAAAGAGTTGCTGCGTATTATTCGAGAAAAGGAACAGAACAGCGAACTCTACGGTATACTTGCGGACATCCACCAAGCATGTTCACTCCTCTCGTCTGCGGACTTCTACTTTATTCCTCGCAATGAAAATGTTGTTGCTGATTCGGTTGCAAAGAATGCCATTACTATGGCCTCTTCTTCCTCTATCTCTACTTTGTACCCAGTTTAAACACTTTATCTTAATATATGAGTTGATAAAAAAAAGATATTTTTCTGGCCAAATACTAAATGTTATGTAAGCAATGGATACATCATACATATTGGTGGTAGATTGGGCAACTCTCATTAACTCGGTCCATCACACTAATTAGATTTAACATGATGATAATGTCTATCAAAGCTCATTCGTTGTTTCTAACCCATAATATCGATTGTACCATATTAGAATTACACATGGAGATACAAACAGACCAACACTATTATATAAAAGATTTAGATCAATTTACTTATTTTCATTTGTTTTAAGCTGAAAATTCATGATAAGCATATGATTTATATATAAAGGATTTATCACCGGTTCTAAAGTAAAATTTAGTTTGAGATGGGCCAATAAAAATCATCATCTCGATGGGTTGTCTTAGCATTACACATTGGAACTTTAAAGATACCAACACTAGTATATAATGGACTAGGCATTCTACTCATTATCAATTGGTTTTGAGTTGAAATTCCATGATAAACCCAATTTTAATATAACATTCTCAAACATTCGAGGATGATGACATATCCCCCCCCCCCCCACCGAATAGTGTTTCAATAGTGTAGCGGCATCAATGTACCTTATTGACCTACTTACAAGGCCTGAAAGTCAGGTCAAAGGCGACATAAAAACTACCATTGCGAATTACATGGATCGAAAGACATTCTACATCGGACCTACTATCTCTAAAAAAGGAAGATTTCAACTATAAATGCAAAGATTAAGGCATTAATGAGGAGGATGAAATTTCTGAGAGAGGAAGAGAAGATATAGTACATTGCTCCGAGTTATCTTTAGCTTGTCACTCGAATTATTTATCATATTCTAATCTTTGTTCTTATCTCTTGTACCCGATTTTTTCCCTGGTTAAATACAAATAACTTTATTACAAAGTAATGAGTATTTCCGATTTTTATGAGTCTGATTAGTAACAACTATAGGTTTAGTTTTTTTTGCTATAAAATTTCGGTTATAAGAACTTCGACTCTAAATTTGTTGGATGTGGATTTTTGGATATGATTTTTTCTTTAAAAAAAATAATTTGTTTGGTTCAACTGTTATTTTAGATTATATTTTGTAAAAACTGTAATTTTATATTATATTATGTACTATAGATAAATCTATAATATATAATTACATAACATTATAAACATATATTATAAAGAAGTAATTATTTATTATATAGGTACAAATGCACAATATGTCTTATATATATATTTGTGATATTATAAAAAAATATTATGTTCAGATGAAAAATATATGTTAACTATATGTTACGTTCAAGAAAATACATATATGTGTGTGTAAATATATGTGGACAAAAATGTTATCATATTTTGTCATTATATATCATTATGTATAATTTGAATGTATAAATATTTTTATTAAAAATTCAATAGATCAGACTAAAACTTAAGTGAAAGAAATACATATAATTAATATATTAACTTTAAAATTTCATAAAATATCAGTTGTATATATATTCTTATAATATATGATATATAATATAAGATAATATTTTGACAAAAAATTATTATCGCAATAACTTAATATGTATGATATTACAGATATTCAATCATATTAAATGTTATAATATTTTACTTTTAATATTACCAAAAATAATTTTATAATATTTTAATTTTAATAAATATTTATAAAATTATATGATATAAGTTTAATATGTTTTATGTTGTTTTGAAATAATTTTTATAAACATTATATGCTCACATATCGAATTTAATTGTGTTTCAAATATTTTAATAACTAACTTTATTATTTTATATAAATATAGTTAGAGATTTATAAAAACAAATAAAACAAGATATTTCGTTAATTTAATATTTCTGCATTGGCTTAAGTTTTTTAATGTTTATATAATTAAAATTACTTAATTCATCTTTTTAACTT
Source organism: Orychophragmus violaceus (assembly GCA_030180135.1). Lineage (NCBI taxonomy): Eukaryota > Viridiplantae > Streptophyta > Magnoliopsida > Brassicales > Brassicaceae > Orychophragmus > Orychophragmus violaceus. Next base: position 90,069,150 of record CM058231.1, read on the forward strand.
ATCTTTCAATGAATATTTTTATATATTTTATAATCGAAACAAATTGTTAACAAAAAATCGAAACAAACTAATCTATTTTTCACCTCATCTTATCGTAGTATAAATATTTTAAAAATCTGATAAAACAACTCATCAAAAACTGCGATCGTAAAAATATAACATGAAGTCTAACCTATCATATATTCAAATAATATAAATACTGAATAATCTTAATATTTATTCAACTTAATAATACAACAATTGGAATTGATTAATCCATTTTATAACTAAAATTGGTAATTTATTCTTTTAAGCCCATCATGTAATAGTCTAGATATAAATTTTCATATTTTTCTAAATCAAACTATAAATATATATATTTTATAATAAATTTTAATAAAATACGAATAAATAAAATAGTCCTTGTAAAAGTTTATGATATATTTTTAATATGTATTATGTTGATCTAAATTATTTTATATTTGTATAGAAAACATATAACATATCTTCATATAGAAATTTAATTAATAATAAGTTACATATTTTATAGCATTGAAATTATAAATACTATAAAACAACCCGCCAAAAAATTGCAATCATATAATCATCAATTATAATTCGACCAATCATATATTTGATTAATATAAATATTTAATAATTGTTGATATTTTATTTTATCAACTTTAATATAATTTTTTTATATTTTAGCTTATTTTTAATATAAATTATATTTTAGTTAATAGTAATTTGAATATTTTATAGTATTCACTTTTTGAAATGAAGTATATTATTTGAGTATTTGAATATTTTTATAGTAATTTGAATAATTTTATATTTTTATAGTATTCACTTTTTATAAAAAAAATTAAGATGATAAATACGAAAATATTATGCAGTATTAGTTCTAAATACTAATAAAAATGATTGTTGTGGATAATATAATTTTATATAATAAACTAGACTAGGACCCATATATATGCAAATTTATTATTTTATCTTTCATAATCTATAACTAAAATTTAAAAACCGAAAGCGAAAAAACTGTAGAGAATTTCATACAAAAAAAGTTTAACATTTGTTTATTTTCATTCTCTTAATTATATTATTTATCTTCCAATTAAATTTTATCACATATTTTAATTTTTGTTCTTCTAATTCCGATTTGAATTACATTTATTTTTAAAATTTTAATTTCTGACATATTTATTTTATAAAATCTTGACGATTGATTCTACTATTTATAATTGAGTTAGATTTATTGTTTTATAATAAATTTCATTTTTAGTGTTTTTTCATTAGTTTTTTGTGATAACAAAATAAAATATAGAACACTATTTCTCTATCATCCATATTGGTGATTCCGGTCCGATATGTGCGTTTAATGACTGCCTGAGACGAGCCTTCCGTGCAAACATATCATATCTACTGTCTGGTTGTGTATGCGAGATATACGCTTGAGATCAAACGTCGTGAAAAACATCTTCCTCTTGTCGTATTCCTCAATGTAGACTGCAAAGGCTGGTCAGTTCTCTGGCTCATACACTATCTTCACCAATTCGGAACAATCCGTTGTAAAAGTGATATATCTTTGATTGAAGAATTTCATACTTTCCATAGCATATGTATGTGCTTCAAACTCCGCATGTAGCGGCGAAAGACTATGTCTGATATTCATAAAGCCCATCATTATATTTACTCCTCCTTCATAATAACTATACCATCTTCCACCCACAAAACACTATTGGTCTTTTTGTACCTCAGTAATTTAACGTTAGTTTTATTTTCATTTTTTAGATTTATTTTAGTTTCGTTTTAAATCTATTTTCTTTTCGATATGTTAAGGTTAACATATGATAAAGTTGTTTGTTAATCATATTTATTTTTAATTTATTTCTTTTTTAAAAATATATATTATATATTTTTAATTTTGTTTTAATTTATTTTTCTTTTATTGTAACAATTTTTTAATATTATTTTATGCTATTTTTAGATGTGTTATTAAAAGAATGACACATGTTACAATCGCAATACTAACAATTTTTTACACGTTGATTGACTGCTACATGTTACAATTATATTAACTACAAAGTTAGAAATTAAAATTTTATATAATAAGATTTAGATTATTTATATGAGTTTTAAATTTGGATAATATAAACTATAAAATAATTTTAATAAGAAGTTTATATATATATATATATGGATATATTTAAATATAATTTATTATAACTAATATAAAAATATATTTACAAATAATTTAAAATATTTATAAATATGATTTTAAAAATAATTTATTTTGTTACTATTAATTTTAAATTTAGAATAAACTATAAAATCTAATGAAAAGTTAAATATAATAATATTTATATAGGTTTTTAGTTATAACTTACAATATTATTGTTGCTAAATTAAGTTTTTGAATTTTTGGTTTTAAAATTTTTTTATTTAGTAATATTTATGTTCCAGAAAATCATGCTAATTTTTTTAAATCAAAATTCATATTAAAGTAACAAATTTCTTAGAAATCTTTTGAACCAATATAAATCTCAACTCTATTTTAAAATCATTATATTTAGAGTAAAAAATACAGGAATATTGTGTACTGATCTTTCAGCAGAAATCCTCATTTGCGTGAAACAACAAGAATAAAATAAAAAGAAGATTGTTCTCCCTCTCCGGCCAAAAAACCGAATAAAAAATTGTTCTCCTCCGATCGTAAAATGAAGGATTACTCAAAGATCGCTGATAAATCGGCGATGCAGAGAACAAGGCGACGATGCGAAGGCACCGCCATGGGCGCCACAGTCTTCGATCTCCGACCCGGCGTCGGCATCGGACCTTTCTCTATCGGTATGCGCTTCTTTCAAAATTTCTGTTACTTTTCTTCAGTTTTGGAACTCGAGGATTACTTTATCATGTACACTGCGTCTTTTGGACTTGGAAGATGACAATCGATTTGCGATCGGCGATTGCGTGTTGTTTTGGGGATTCTTTGATTGCCTTAATTTGTCAACTTCATTGGTGGAAACCCGATAGTTAGCTGCGTGGTAGAGAACTGATAGATCATGTATAGTATTAGCAAACGTTGTGTCAGTTGTTTTAGTTCATAAGAACTCTGTTCAGCTTCCGCAATCAGTTTGACCGACGATCAGATATATGGTGTTATTTCAGGAATGCCAATTTGTGAAGCATTTGCGCAAATAGAGCAGCAGCCAAACATATATGATGTTGTCCATGTTAAGTACTACGACGAGGTTTGTACTAATGACACTGATTCACTACTTTCATTTCAGTTTATCTTATTTTTTGTGTTGGATTTTCTGTGATTCCGTTGGCTTGCAGGATCCTCTGAAATTGGATGTTGTTATTAGCTTTCCGGATCATGGTTTTCATCTTCGGTTTGATCCCTGGTCTCAGGTATTACTACTCTTTACTAGACAAGGCTGTGGTTCATATTTGTTTTGATCAAGCCAACTAAGGCTGCTTTCTTGTGTTTTTGATCCTTCGAAATGTTATTTGACTAGCTTTAAATGGAGCGAACTCTTTTGTGCAATTCAATTTACTTCTTTTGTTCTTTAAAGATACACTCTAGTTTAGTTATTGTTCTTCCAAATTTGTTTGCAGAGGTTACGCCTTGTTGAGATATATGATGTCAAGCGACTTCAGATGCGATATGCTACTTCTACGATTGGATGAGTTAAAATTTATGAGTTTGGTATAGTTAACTCTTGTAATGACTGTCTTTTTCTTGTACTTCAGGGGTCCATCAACTCTGGCCACGTTTGTGGTTGTTTATGCACTTTTTGGACCGACATTTCCTGGGGTTTATGATAAAGAAAGAGGGATTTATTATCTGTTCTACCCGGTGAGCAAGAAATAATGATACGGTCACACTGTTCTTCCATATATGTATGCATTTGTTCTGTCAATGTTTATCAATTTTTAACGATGGTAGGGGCTATCTTTCGAGTTTCCAATTCCCAACCAGTACACGGACTGCTGCCATGATGGAGAAGGTATGTTCTTCTCCGAATTACAGAGAATTTTTTTTTTCTTTGTGTGTCTTGTCACAGTATCTGACTTATCTCTTTCTTCTACAAAGAGGCGCTACCATTAGAGTTTCCAGATGGTACCACACCAGTAACATGCCGGGTCTCTATATATGACAACTCAAGCGACAAAAAAGTTGGTGTAGGAAAACTGATGGATAGAGCTTCTGTCCCTCCTTTACCTCCTGGCAGCCTTTATATGGAAGAGGATCATGTCAAGGTGTGTCTTATCTTCATTTACTCCCGCTCCCCTCTGTGTAGTTTAACATATCTTATTAAACATAGTTAGCAGTTAGCCACCTTCTTACTCTTCGCATGACTTCATTATATATTTATGCAGCTTGGGAAGGAACTACGGTTTACTGTTGGAGGCCAGCATATGCCTTTTGGTGCATCACCACAGGTAAAGTCAGTACCTGCCTTATTGTGCTTTTCCTTTGGAACTCATCGTTTCGTGCTCCGTGCAGGATGTATGAACTGAATTAGGACGACCATGTGGGATCCACCCAAAGCAGGTGATCCATACTGGTCTCTCTAAACTTGTTTGTTGTATATTGCAAACAGATGCTTACATTAGCTTCTCTTGCTATATTGCCCGCACTATCTGTCACAGTTTGATGCCCGTTTGGACATTTGGATTTCTGCGTCTAAAATTGTACTTTGCTTTCCAGGTAGATCAAATGGTTATTCATTCCGCGTCAGATCCACGACCAAAAACAACTATTTGTGGTGATTACTTTTACAACTATTTTACTAGTGGGTTGGATATCCTGTTTGACGGCGAGGTAAGCAACTCGTCAAGATAGAGTTAATATGTTCCCTCCCTTCATATGTTTTTTTTCTTTCATCCGTGACTCTACCTTTTTGTACAGACTCACAAGGCTAAGAAGTTTGTTCTTCACACCAACTCTCCTGGTCATGCTGATTTCAACTCATACATAAAGTGCAACTTTGTGATCTCTGGTAAGTGATGCAAACTATAGCAGCTTTCATGTCAATTAGTTATCCTTTATTCAGATGTATGTTGTGACTTTAATTTTCAACAAATCTCGTACTGCTTTTCAGTTGGAGAGGATACGACAGAAACAAACAGAGGTGGAAACAAGATCACTCCAAAAACGAATTGGGAGCAGGTTAAGGTAAATTAGTTTCAGACAAATGATAGGAAGCTAGTCTATGTTAGGCCTCGACCAATCTCCCCTGAAATTTTTTAATGATGTAAAATCTCTTACCAACCCTGTTGTTGTGGATCTCTTTTCATAATCGGAAGAATCTTGTGTGGAAGCTGTGAGGAAATAATCAAATGGTAGAATTTTAGTGTTAACAAATGAGTAAAACATTTGTCATAAAACCTAAGGTTTCAAACCTTTGTTTCACCATATAGGAAATACTCGGGGAGTGTGGCCTAGCAGCTATTCAGACACAGGGCTCAACTAGCAACCTTTTTGGATCGACATACGTGTATGGCTATCAGAATGTTGCTTTTGAGGTGAAGCATTTTCTAGTAACCTCTAATTCAGTGATTGTGATCCTTGTTATATATATTGCAGATTGTTAAACGAAACTTTATTAAGTGCGGGTAACATTTTGCAGGTGATGAAGAACGGTCACATAGCCACCATAACTTTGTTCCAGTCATGATTTTGTCTATCGTCGAGGGTATGCCCTTACTAATTTCTTCATTATGTTCAATTTTCCAGTAGACATTTATTTTGCAAGTTCATGTCTGATTTTGTAGTACAAATAGTTTTGTCAAATGTGGATAATCAATCAAATTGTCTTTGTAGGGGCTTTTATACTTTGTCTCGAGAGGCTATCTACTACCACAGACTCTGTAAATCTAACCTCAAAAAGCTGCAAGCTATCGATATTACCCAAAACTTTTAAATGTCTGAAACAAATGGTGTACAGTTATTAGTTTAGTTGATATCAAGGTTTATAATAACAGTTTCTCTGTGATTGTATATATCCATTTACTTTGATGATTAATATAGCCTAACTTCAGTTGAACAAGGTTAAGATTAAATACAAAACTACATTGGAAAATTTCAGTTGAAAAAACATAGGAAAAAAAACTCCGTCGCCGGGACTCGAACCCGGGTCTCTCGGGTGAGAGCCGAGTATCCTAACCAGCTAGACTACGACGGATAGTTGATGTAACTGAACAGAAAACATAATTAACTACTAAAGACTAAAATTCATTTCGTTCTTCTGCGAGAACTTCTTCTTCTATCCGTTGCGAGCAGCGTTTTGTCTTGTGGATGGTTCCAGGAGGATCAAATTCTGAGGAGCTACTTGATTCGAAGTCAAAGTCCCATATACTCCTTTCCCATAAAGTTATTTTTTTTATTTTTTTTTTAATTCGAGAAAAGGGGTAAAAGACAGCAAGACCTGAGTTTTGTAACTTATTTACTACCCAACCTGGATTGACCCAAAGAATTTGGTCCATCCATTTGAGTCGGGTCGGATCTACTCTTTAAATCCTAAAAATGTCTTAAGGGAAAAATCAAAAATCTTTTTTTCTCTTCAGTATATTCGTTCGTCTTCCCTTCTTCTTACAGTTTTCCCCAGTTTTCCGACTTCATCCGACAAAAAAGAATTTCAATCTCCATTTGTAGAAGGAAACATGTGGAGTTATGGGAGAAAGAGATTACGAAAGTCGAAGAGAGTGGAGGATAAATCGATTTCTCCAAACGAATCCCCAACCGAGAGAGACCCGAGAGAAGAGGCGAATCGCGGAGCCGAAGCTGTGTGGAAACAAATTGATGAAGAAGAAAAAACAGACTTGGAAAAAGAATCCGAGAATGCGGAGGAAGAAAAAAAAGACGAAAAAGAGATTGAGAACGAGGAAGAGAAGGACGATGAAACAGAAGACGATGAGGAGGAGGAAGGCGGAGGGATAAACGAGGAGGATAAAGCCGTAGACGATGAGGAGAAAGCCATAGTCGAGGAGGATGAAGTTGAAGATTCCCGCGTTCCGGGACTAGGGTTTCACGACGAAGAAGAAGAAGTTGTTCGAACCAGTGAAATCCGCTCTTTAACCCACAGTGATCAACTCGAGGAAGGAACGATACATATTTCCATTTATGGGGCCTTGCATGTCTATTTTTTGTCGATTTCGGATATGTAAAACTTGGTATGAATTAGCAAACCTTTGCGTAATTTGGTAAAACTTAGTAAAACTTGGTGTCAAACTTGGTAAAACTTGGTTAAAGGTAGTAAAACTTAGTAAAACTTGGTAAAAATTGGTAAAACTTTTTGTGTGTGCAGTAAAACTTGGTAAAACTTTCGTGTACAACACAGTATAACTGGGTAATACTTGGCCAAACTTTTTGTGTGTGCAGAATTCAGAGGACGAAACCGAACCAATGCAGCCCCTCAAGATGTGTTTCCCTCCTACAAAATATGTGAAGACGATAAAGCTCTCTTCTAAGTGCTACATCGCCAAAGCCGTGAAGACTGTAGACGACATTCTCGAGGATGATGAGCTTGATTGGTTCCATGAGCATCCACAATTCAAACACTTCTTCCACATGGGTGAGAAGACAAGCTCAAAATGGATGGGACTGTGGATGATTCTTGTTAGGGTCACGGCTGTGGATAAGAAGATGGAGCTATGGTTTATTGTCAACGGCGTTCCAATCCGCTATTCCATTAGGGAGTATGCACTCGTTTCGGGGTTGTTCTGTCACTCCTATCCAAACCAATACGAATCCCTTGGTGGTGACTCAGGTTTTATTGCTAAGTACTTTGGTGAAGAGAAGGTTACACATGAAGAAGTTGTGAATCAATTCCTAGCTATGAAAACGAAAAAAAATTTCGGCAAGAGAAAGTATGGCAAGGATCGTTTGAAGATGGATGTCTTGTACTTCTTGTCATCCGTGATCATTGGGAAGAAGAAGACAGGCAAAGGAGCTACTTTCGTTGAGATTTTCTTCCTCAGAGCCATTGATGATCTCGAGATGTGCAAGACTTTTCCGTGGGGGCGTTTGTCATTCGAGGAGAACGTCAAAGACATATTGCACTTCATTGACCATACCGGAGGAGTGGCACCCACTTCATGGGTATTTCCAGGATGCATTGTTCCTCTGGAGGTCCTTGCTTTTGAGGCTATCCCAGTTCTGAAGAACCATTTCCGAGAAAGGGTTCGGGGTGCGTGCGAGGATTGCCCGCGAATGTGCAAGATGAGGTATAAAACCAAGGGGTCAAGGTTTTTCCGTATCTCGGAGATAAATAAAAAGCTTGGAACTACCAAGGTTAGTATCTCATATCGTACTACTAATCCTAGTATCTCATATCATACTTTGAGGTTGATATTAAATTGTTTCTTCTTATATTTTCAGGATATTCAAAGCATCTTGGAGCCATCTCCCATGGAAATGACGCTTCTAGAGAATATCATGGACGCTGATTCTGGTTGGAATGATGTTGATGACCCAATAGTAGATGGTTGGAACAGGCTGCTCAAAAAAGAGAAGACAATCTGGTTTGAAGAACTTTTCAACCAAGATGTGTATGGTCGTGCGTCTCAGGCAGATGCTCAAGAGCAACCTCGTGCTATTCTTGAGGCGTCTGAGGGTGATCGTGAAGGGGCTCCTACTCCTACTGTTTTAAGTCTTGCGGATGTGGAGGAATTAATCAAGAAGAGAAATGAGGAAACAGAGTTTCGATTGAAGATGTATTACGACGCTCAGTTCAAGGAGTTGACTGAGACGTATAACCGTAGATTAACCGATATGGAATCGGTTGTGAATACACTAAGAGCGGGTGTTAAGGAGACATTGCCAAGAGAGCCTGAGGCTACTGCCGATGATGGTGTTTTTGAAGGAAACGTTTGTGAGCCAAGTGTTGTTAAAGTGCAAGAGGAAAGAAAGGGAAGAAAGAATGCTAAGAAAAGCAGTAAGAAGGGAGAAAAAGAGCGAGAGAAGGAAGAAGAGAAGGGAGAAAAAGAACAAGAGAAGGAAGAAGGAACCGTGGAAGATAAGGGGGAAACAGAGCTCTCAAAGGACGTAGACGTAACAGAGGCCGAGAAGGACGAGGACAGAAAAGGTAAGAAGAGAGTTTTTGTACCCGTTGAGAATGTTCCAACAAAAAAGATAAAGATTAGGAGTCCCGTGATGACCAGGGGGAAGAAAATGGAGAACCAAGTTGCTGAGGGAACCACCAAACCGTGATCTTCTCTGTTTGGTTTTGAATTACCTATGTTTTAATACTTTTTGGTTTGAATTATCTATGTTTTAGTACTTTTTGGTTTGAATTATCTATATTATCTAGTATGTTTGACAAAGTAGTTTTACCTAGTTATGCCTAGTTTTACCAAGTTATGCCTAGTTTAACCAATTTATGCCTAGTTTTACCAAGTTTGACACCATAATTTCCAAAGTAGTTTTACCTAGTTATGCCAAGTTATCCCGAAAACATTCATTCAAACTTAAACACCAGCAATAAGAATTCAACATAGAAAATCCCATAGAAACAAACACAGAATTCAAACATAGATATCCAGACATAGTAGATCTTAAACCACATCAGCTTTGCATCCCTTCGATTGTCTCCTTTAACTTGGCAATTTCTCTTCGGTTGTGGAAAATCTCCACATTCATGCCTGCGATTTTGTCGTCTTGCTGTTGAATCCTGTACAGCAACTTCTCAAACTCGTGTTCGACACCATGCAACCATGGTTGACGAATATGGAGTCCATCGGCCTACAAAAAATCAAAAAATTCAGAGTTACACCAAATACATGGAAAATGGGGTCAATCGTCAGAACACAAAATTCAGAGTTCCATTTACCCTCCATTTTTGACAAGTAAAGAAGGTACGGCCCGGTGTAGTATCCACAGGCGTAACCTTATCGACCTCGCGTACGATACCGCCACCACATGGACATTCCTTTGGGATGCCGTATTCCAAGTAGGTCACTGCGTCAAGACGATCGGAGTATTCCTTGTTCCTCCTTTCCTCTTCATAGGGATGGAGCATGAAATTCTCTGAGCTCATTTGAGAGAGAGAAGAGAGATGGAGATTCGGGTTAGAGAGAGAGGGAGAAGAACGAAAAATGAGAGAAAAATAGAAAAATAGATAGATAAGGATTTTCCCAAAAAAGGGGGAGAATTTAAATTTTTGGAATTTGGGGGGCGGGAGTTTCAAATTTTTTAGGCGGGAATCAAAGTTTTACCAAATTTTCAGTTTTACCAAAAACTGTCAAGTTTTACTTCTGCCAAAATTTAGTTTTAATGGTTATATTCTATCTTTAATAATAAAAAATTGGTTATACTCAAGATCTATGGATAATTATATGCATTACAAATCAATTCATTCAATTATATTTGAAAATACATATATTATCTGACCTTTGAAGATTATGATGATTCACATAGATAAACAACTCATAAATGTATATGATATTTGCTTGCTACCCTAACAAGTCTGCAATATTTACCTTAAATTCTAAAAGCGTTTATTTTGTTTTAGCAAGAGATATGCTATATAAATTGATTGTTATATTTAACATTATTATAAAAACTAAATTTCACAAACAATTATAGTTCTACAAATCTTGGTTTTACCAAGTTTTCCAAAATTACACAACAAGTGATAACATATGTAAATTGAAGAAATAAAAATACAACTAAATTCCTTCTTGACTCACATCAGCATGGCTCTCATTACTGCAATTAAACCAGCTCTCTAAATTCTTTCTTGCCTTTCTCTTGCTCCTTCTCCGTCTGTGCTCCCCAATTGACGGATATCTTGTTTCTTGCACTCTTCCCTTTCTTTTCACATAGTTTGGAGGAAAAGCGTACAATTGTTCTATCTCTTCCGGAATAATCCACTCAGACATATGCGGAACTGGAAAAACTGTCCTCGTATAAGCCAATGCCCATAATTCTATCATGTAGCAACGCGAGCACAGACCATACAAATCCTTCAATTCCGTTGGCCTAATGTCTTGCTTCAAGAATTTAGTGGTAGCAGATATTGCGTGTACACATGGGTACCTGTCAATATCAAAGTATCTGCAGCTGCATTTGTTATGTCTCAAATCCACAACATAAGTAATGCCGTCATCTCCAACAACACCGTATTGAAGCTCGAATGCATTAAGCTCAAATGTCGTGAGTTTGGCCGCTTTCACAATTCTAGCGTGCAACACAAGTTCCACTTCCGGCACCAATTTTTCGCGCGCTCGATCCATAAACAGAATCTTTCCTATGACTGTTAAACCACTCTGCAAATTTTCCAATAAGAGCATTGATCATAGGCAGTAGATGATACCTTATGGCCTTCTTAAAAACTGCATTCATAGACTCCACACAATTAGATGTGTCTATGTTGTACCTTGCACCGGGAGAATAACACCTTGCCCATTTCTTCTCTTCTACGCTTTTGTCAAGATATTGAGCTGCTTGAGGATATCTGTTCCTAAAATCGCCATTGTCTTAGGAAATCAGCCTCGGAGTATATCCGAGCAATTTCCCTAATTTTTTTTCCAACTTCTTCTTTGTTCTCGTAGGAAACTGCTCCTCTCACATTCTGGGACAGGTGGTAGATGCAATAACCATGATCCGAGAGAGGGTACACTAGACCTATTGCCTTGATGAGACTTGCATTTCTGTCGCTAATAAAAACTAACTCACGACTATCCGGTATTACGGTTTTCAGCGTATTGAAGAACCACATCCAACTTTCTTCCTTTTCACCATCAACTAGAGCAAAAGCAATGGGATAGTGGTGATGATTCGGATCCTGCGCTGTGGCGAATATTAAACAACCTCCATATACATTCTTAATGAAAGTTGCGTCAACGATGAGCACTTTCCTCATGGCTACAAACCCTTCGATGGAAGCTCCCAAAGCCACAAATAGATACCTGAACCTTCTTTGTTCATCCAACACCAAATCGGTTTTTGTTCCAGGATTCACCTTCTCCAACATATGCAAATAAGAAGGCAACATCTTGAAACCATCAACTGGACTACCACGGATATCAGAAACAACAAGGTTTTTCTCTCTAAAAGCCGTAGAATACGACACTTCCACACCGGCTCTTCTTTGGACAAGCTGCACAATAGTTTTAGGACATGGAGTATCGAAGTTACCGGGATAGTCTTCGTTTAGGACGCTTGCAACTAACCGTGGTGTACCTTTTCTCTTGTTGCTTATACCACTAGTACTTGTCCGAGAGCATGAATGCATATTCGTGTATGTTCTAACTGAGAACATGGTTGAATTCTTAATCTTTACAGCTCTCAACTGCCATTTACAACCTTGCTTCGCTTCACGGCATTTCACCACGTATCGACTCTTATCTGAATTGCCTATTAAGATCCCATAACAGTTCAGATTTGCGGCTTTATCAACCAAATACTGCACATCTTCTTTACATTTAAATTCTTGACCTATTTCAAAACCCAAGCCATCTTCCCATTCATCTAAACGCCTTGTATCTTCCACAACCAAGGGAATCTCAACTGATTCAACCATATCCAAATCATGCATATTATCATGTTGTACAATATCACCATCGCCAATAGCAACATTCTCCAACGGCTCAATCGGCTCAGTTGGTTCAATAGGCTCAATAGGCTCAATAGGTTGTTATGTTGATTCCTCGCCAGTAACATGAGTAGCATCACCATCATTGATTACCCCAATATTATCCCGGGCACTAGAAATAAGCTCACCTTAACTCCCACCATCTCGTTTCCTCCTCTCTACTCTTGAAAGTTGCTCGGTAATCGGAAATATTTCCAAATCTCTGACAACCTCTACATGCAAAACACTTCTTCGTTGCTCTTTATCCAAAGAGGTTAGATACACGTAAACATCCTCGTCATCAAAAATATACGACTGCCTTTGAGGTTTCACTACCAATGGAATATAACTCAAATTCAGCCTCTTTGTAGAATCATCTATTGAAATCTTTCTGCGTATCCTATCCACTAGCAACGAATACGTTATCTCCTCCATAGATGATGTCTTAAACGATATACCATACAACCGAGCTTCTCTAGGAATCCATTCATAGTCATCTCCGATCTTTGAATAATGTCCTTCATAATCAAAATGTATGTTTATGAAAGGAGAACCCATTCTCTTCTGAAAATGACATAAAAATATGCATTAGCACTCAAATTTCAATAGTAATACCACAGTAGTTTTACCAAGTTGTACCAGTTCTGCCAGAGTAGTTTTACCAAGTTTTACCAAGTTTTACTAAGATGTACAAAGTTTTACCAGTTCAACCACAATAGTTTTACCAAGTTGTACCGGTTTTTACTAATCTATTATTACCAAGTTTTACTAAGTTGAGCAACTTTATCAGACCCAAAATATCTCCAAATTGCCAATACAACAATAGGATGCAGTACGATTAAACCACAAATTTCGATTAATTATCGATTAAGTTGTCTAATTCACCAAAAAAACACGGCTACAAACACAATGTTCTTAATCCAGAAATTAAAATCGACCTCCAATCGAGCTCAAGCAAAAAAGAGAAAAAATAGAGAAACAAACGACAAGAAAAGGGAGAAACTTACCTGGGATTATCAGAATCCCGAATAGAAGTTGTTGGGATGGTAGAATTGGGATAGATTTGAGGAAATCGAATTCAAAATACCTGTAAAAATCGACCAAATCGAACAGGAGAGAGAGAGAGCGTGACCGAGCGTGGTGGGAGCGTGGTCGAGAGGGAAGAGGAGAGAGAAGCTCTCCTCTGATTGGTTGATTATTTAGTTTATTTTAGATTTTTTTAATTGATTCATTAAGGGTAGAATGGGGATAACATTAAAAGAGAGGAGTAGGGGAGTATGGTAGATTAGGCAAGAGTATGTGGGAAATTGAATTTAAGTCAAGGAGCTTTTGAGAATTTGACCTGTTCCAGGAGGGAAAGGGAAAGTGGTTTTCTGAAATTGTTTTCATCGGCGATACGTCTCTTCTCCTCTGGTACTCTCTATCTTTTCATTTTTCTCCCTTTTTGTTTCGGTTCGAAGCTGCTTCAAGTTTGTAGTATTAAGAATTGGCTTCTGGTTAAATCCATGGGGATGCGAGAACTTGAAATTCGACATATAGTTCTGGATTATATATATTCTGTTTATCTAACCCGTCGGATGTTAGCTGCGCGAACTGGGTTTATAATGCATAGTAATTGTGCAATTGGGGGTTTTTTTTTTTGCTTTAATTTTAGGGATTGAGCTTGTTGTTGTGAAGGAAAGCTCCGGTAGTCATTGCCAGAGATGATGATTGCGTCCGGGTTAACGGTAACTCCGCCCAGATTTCACTTTCGATGGCGTTCAGATCGTTTTGGTACATCTCAGAGAAGCTCTCAGGATTTTACCATTCTGGGCAAACTGAATCGTCTAGATGCAGCTTGTCCGGTTTTTCAAAGGTAGTTTTTTTTTGTGCTTGTTCGATTAAGCATATGTTACTTCATTCTCATGCTTATATGTAATGGTTTTTTTCTCTTTGGTGTTGCATAGGGCTTGTTTGGCTCTTCCAACACAAAGAAGCAATTCTATGATTGTCCGTGCCACGAGTGCTTCCTTTGCTGACGATTCAACTGGTAATTACATAACTCTCATAATCCTATTGTTAAGCTTTCTAGTTAACGGCACAGACTGATTATGTATAATCTCTCGGTTATACTTGTAAATGGTGCTTCTGTGTTACTTAAGATGCTTTCTTGTTGTTAGTAATCGAAGCAAGAAATGCAATGCATAGTAAAATGATTAATGTTCCCTGCTACTTACATAGGTTCAGCTGTTTTCCCTCGGATCAATGTCAAAGATCCATACAAGCGCCTTGGGATAAGCAAGATGGCCTCAGAGGATGAGATTCAAGGTGCGAGGAACTTTCTTATTCAGCAGTACGCTGGTCACAAACCCAGTGTCGACGCAATCGAATCAGCTCATGACAAGATTATCATGCAAAAGTTCCATGAGAGGAAAATAGTTTAGATAATATTTTTGGTTTTTATTGTTTTTTTCTTTGGATTTTTCTTTCTTTTGCGTCGAAGCATATTAGATAGTCCAGGCGGAGCATCTGTGACATACATACATAAAAATAGAGTGAATTACGAGAAGCTTTTGTAATGTCATATACTCATTATATACCTTGGCCGATGAGGTTAACTCCAAAGAGGTTCTGATTCTCAAGAAGCATATTAGGTAGTCCAAAGGGAGCATTTGTGACATACATACATAAAAATAGAGTGAATTACGCGAAGCTTTGTAATGTCATATACTCATAATATACCTTGGCCGATGGGGTTAACTCCAAAGGGGTTCTGATTCTCAAGAAGCATATTAGATAGTCCAGGCGGAGCATCTGTGACATACATACAAAAACTTACTTATAGTTGTCTTACCTCACATAGATTCTCCAATCCATGACATATATGTTTGAAGAAGTTTCGGCTAAAAAGTTTATTTAGGATTCTCATAGGACCTTTTAGAAGATCAAACTTTCTTTCTAGTCTTTTAGATGGGTTACTTAGGGGTGATTCAAAAGAACATAAACTTGTATAACATGTTTCTCATTCTATCTTTAGGAGCATTTTAAATTCGAACTTAAAATTTATGTTTACATAATTTTAACTAATGAGAGAGCCCCCCTTCTCCTATTATATATAGGATTTATTTTCATTTTGTAAAATTTTATTTTTATTCTTAGTAATAATTATTTTTATATTTTAATATTTTTATTAACATTTTAGATTTATTTAATTTTATATATATATATTTCATTGGTTTTATTTTATTTTTATGCTCTTAAATTTTGTATACTTTTTTTTGATCATTGTATCTCATTTTTATAATAATTTTATTTTTATTGTAATAATTATTATTCTTATCATTCATATTTTTTTGTTTTATGGTCCTTTGTTTATAGTTTTTAATTTTTGTAAACTTGTTAATAATGTTATCTTTACTTTTAGTTTTATAAAATCGATTTTATTGATATTTATTGATATTTTAATCCATTTACTTAGCCAGAAACCACATTTCATATTCATCTTTGACTTTTACATAAGTCTCATCAGCCGAGAAGGAGGTATCTTCGAAAATCAGCATGTTACGGTTCTTCCAAAGGAACCAAAGAATTCAAGGCCAGATCATGTGACTTTCTAAACGCAAAGACAATGATTTAGAAAGGGTTTTGAGGAGTTTGTAAAAAGAATAAAAGCAAAATCTAAATTAAGATAAATAAATTGGCAATCACAACTCACTAACGCGCCTTTACATGCATTAACAAAAGGAAATGCCCATGACTGTATCAAATAGAAAATACTCATAATTCATATCAAATAACTAACGCTTTACATTACACAGGTACATGATGGGTCATAGATTGGTAATGGAAACACTTGCGCTCAATGTATTGTACTATTATTTTTTTAACGATTTATGTTATTGGTAACAATTAAAATGGTATACCTTTAACCACATCGTTTAAAAATTACCAAACAAAGTATTCACAGAGCTTGACGCTATGTGGAGACAATGATTTACGCATATTTGGGTTGATTGTCTCTAGTTATTCCGGATTATTAATCATGATGAAGACCATCATGAGAATGGCATAGTCCAAAATTATGAAAAGGTATTTTTAACTATTAAAAACATGAGTGGTGAAAATAAAAAATATTAAACAATATAAGGATCTGCTTAGTCGTTTTTATTAATCGTGTTTTCCAAACAGTTTTTGTCTCCGTAATTTTGCGCCCTACACTTTAATAGGTTATCAGGTCTATAGCTATAGAAATAATTGTAAGGGAAAACATATCATCAAATTATAAAAAGGTATTCATAGGCAAATGAAGTAAGATTTGAGGCATCAAAAGAGAAAGAGACATGTCGACTGGTGGCAAGTGGTGTATCACTAAATTCAATACATAAAAGGCCAAACACCAAGACGTGTGAAAAGCGTTTTTGGTTACACTTTTTTTTTTGATGTTGCTTTCATCACCACTTCACACTCTTATCCTCAATCTCCCACCACTTGTTTCGTAGTTTTCTTAAATTTAATTTTACACGAATACGATAGTTGACCACCACTATCTTCAACTGGCTTTAGACGCTTATGCTCCGTGAAAAGAAATTAAAATATGATAAGTAATACAAATATGTTTTTTGCCTTTAAATAACATTATTTGCTATATAAATTAATGCATATCTTATGTATGGATAATTGCATTGAGAAATGATTAAGTAAAAGAAAAATAATAGTCACCATATCAAAATGGAGTGATATTACATACATTTTTTAAAAAGCTATGGTTAGAGAAAATATAAATATTTACATTACTTTATTTAAAATATCTTCATGTCTTATTGTATATATAAAAATTTACGTTATGGAATATTATATTTGTGTTTTAGTGTTTTATTTTATTTTAATTATTGATGGGATAACTATTATATATTTTCCATATCTTAAGTTCATTACAAGAGGTTTTCTCAATTTCCATTTGGAAAATAAAATTAAAACTTTCGAAATACTCTGATTTTAGTATTAATGATCCAATTGTTTTTTTCCATAAATTATCGTGATACAACTTCACAACCATACATAGTTTTACTCCAAATATTTTAAGATCGGTTGCATATATGAACATTTTTTGTTATGATCTTAATAATCAAAACGGAAATAAAAATCTAGTGGCCATCCGCGTTAAATCAGTAACTCTTTCAAAATAGGTACCTACCGCCGACGAGTGTGAGACATATATATTGAGAGTAAAACCGTAATTAAAAATATGAATTTTAGGTTTTATTTTGTTAGTGTAAATATATAAAGTTCTATTAAATTTGACCATAATTTCCAATCGGTTCAAAAATTCAGAATAAGATATTTGCATGGATAAAACGTAAAGAACCAAAGAACACTTATCTTTAAAACCAACATACTTATTATATAAAATATATTTTACATCTATTTTTTTTTAGTTAGAGTACATAATAAAAAACAAGGAAAAACTCTAAATTATTTTCATCTTATAATCAATTGGTAACATCACTATTTATATTATTTATCATTTTATAAAATAAAATTATCTAAAAGAACGGTTTTGTTGTGTTTTTAGTAACATCCGATTAAGCCTTTACTCTCGTCTAACATAAGTGAAACATAAATGAAAACACATATATAAATATGACAGTACCAACCTCTAAGAACTTCACAACAAAATATCAAAATAAATAGAAACCAAAAGTCGGAAATTTCTAAACACTATTAAATTTCCAAAAATATGAAAACATGTGTTTTGTTTGCAATTTTTATAACTTTTGTTTTATTATGTAAGTTTATTTTCTGTAACAAAATTATACATAAAATTTGTCATAGTCCTTATAAATTAAATTATATCTAATAAATCTAAGTATGTTTGGAAATATCGTAGGTGCATCAAATATTTTTGCAAGAACTCCTTGTGACGATAAAATCATTTTCTCGAATCTAGCAGCAAGCCCTAAAATTGATTTTTAAAGAAAAACTCAGAAACCTTATATTGAACATCTTGGACTATAAATACGAAAAGACACGACCATTCATTTGTATGTTTGCAAATATATATAAGAATTGAAAGGATGCGATTAAAAGATACATTTGAAAGGCACAATTTTTTGAAACTAAATAATAGTTATAAACAAAAGGGTATAAAGAAATCAATCTGAAAATACACGACCGTTTATTGGTATTTTTATATTATGGAAAAAGCAAATTAAGGAAAACCGGTAAGATGAATAAAATGTTGTGAATGAAGAACAAAACTAATGTGTGTGAAAGTGCAATAAAAACATACATTTTGACAAAAGTAGAAGTTATATGCAAAATTATTAAAAGATTAATCCAAAAAGACACTAAAACTATATACTTAAGAATAATGTTGTGGTAAAGTTTTTTTTATTTTTGTAGGTATGAAATTTAAGCAAGGATATGCTTGTTAGAAAAAACAAAAGAGTAGGATGTGTACAAGAAAAAAGAAGAAGAAAAATGATGTAGTTAGATGATGAATATAATAGAACTTAAAGACTTTTATCTAAAAACGAATGATTTCAAAGGAGGAACAAATGTAAATGGAAGACCTAGAATTTTAAGTTAAAAAATGAAAGATGTTTGTAGGATTTGAAAGATTGCGATTAAAAGACACATTTAAAAGACGAAACTGTAGAATGAAAAGACGCATTTTAACTAATTGGAAGTTATATACAGCAGGGTATGAAGAAATAAATCCGATAAGACACGACCGTTCATTGGTATTTTGTAGATTATAGAAAAACATGTTAAGGAAAAACCTGTAAGATTAATAAAATGTTGTGAATGAAGAACAAAACTAAAGTGTGTGAAAGTAAAATAAAAAACATACATTTTGACGAAAGTAGAAGTTATATGAGAAATTATCAAAAGAATAATCCAAAAAGACACTAAAAATATATACTTAAAAATATTGTTGTGGTAAAGTTCTTTGAGTTTTTGTAGTTATGAAATATGGTTTTAAATAATAATATGCTTGTTACAAAGAACAAAGAGTAGGATGTGTATAAGAAAAATGAAAAAGAAAAATGATGTGGTTAGATGATGAACATAATAGAACTCAAAAACGTTTTTCTAAAAACGAATGCTTTTAAAGGAGGAACAAATGGAAATGGAAACCTAGAATTTTAAGTTAAAAATGAAAAATGTTTGTAATTGCATATAGGATTTGGAAGGTTGCGATTAAAAGGCACATTTAAAATACGCAACCGTAGAATGCAAAGATGCATTTTTGACTAAATGAAAGTTATATACGACCGTGATAACTAACTAGACTGCTTTATACAATCTATTGTGTTTCAACTATTCAAGAGTGGAAAACATTATCCCCATGATTCCTTAGAAATATCATTATTTGACTAGTTTTAAGTGGAGTAAACACTTTTTATGCAATTCAGTTTACTCTTCTTTTGTTCTTTAAAGATACACTATAGTTTAGTGATTGTTCTTCCAAATTTGTTTGCAGAGGTTACGCCTTGTTGAGATTTATGATGTCAAGCGACTTCAGATGCGTTACGCTACTTCTATGGTTGGGTGAGTTAAAATTAGTGAGTTTGGTTTAGTTTACTGGTGTAATGACTGTCGTTTTCTTGTACTTCAGGGGTCCATCAACATTGGCCACGTTTGTGGTTGTTTATGCACTTTTTGGACCGACCTTTCCTGGGGTTTATGATAAAGAAAGAGGGATTTATTATCTGTTCTACCCGGTGAGCAAGAAATAATAATACCGTCACATTGTTCTTTAATATATGTATAAATTTTTTTCTGTCAATGTTTATAATTTTTAACGATGGTAGGGGCTATCTTTCGAGTTTCCAATTCCCAACCAGTACACAGACTGCTGCCATGATGGAGAAGGTATGTTCTTCTTCGGATTACAGAGATTCTGTTTATTTTTTTTTGTCTTGTCACAATATGTGACTTCTCTCTTTCTTCTACAAAGAGGCACTACCATCAGAGTTTCCAAATGGCACCACACCAGTAACATGCCGGGTCTCTATATATGACAAATCAAGCGACAAAAAAGTTGGTGTAGGAAAACTGATGGATAGGGCTTCTGTCCCTCCTTTGCCTCCTGGCAGCCTTTATATGGAAGAGGTTCATGTCAAGGTGTGGCTTATCTTCATTTACTCCCACTCCCCTCTGCGTGGTTTAACATCTCTTATCAAACACAATTAGCAGTTAGCCACCTTCTTACTCTTCGCATGACTTTATTATATATTTATGCAGCTTGGGAAGTAACTATGGTTTACTGTTGGAAGCCAGCATATAGCTTTTGGTGCATCACCACATGTAAAGATAGTACATGTCTTATTGTGCTTTTTCTATGGAACTCATCATTTCGTGCTTCGTGCAGGATGTATGGACTGAATTAGGACGGCCATGTGGGATCCACCCTAAGCAGGTGATCCATATCGTCTCTCTAAATTTCTTTGTTGTATATCACGAACAGATACTTACATAAGATTCTCTTGCTATCTTGCCTGCTTTTTTTTGTCACAGTTCAATGCCCGTTTGGACATTTGGATTTCTGCTTCTGAAATTGTACTTTGCTTTCTAGGTAGATCAAATGGTTATTCATTCCGCGTCAGATCCACGACCAAAAACAACTATTTGTGATGATTACTTTTACAACTATATTACTCGTGGGTTGGATATCTTGTTTGACGGTGAGGTAAGCAATTCGTCAAGATAGAGTTAATATGTTCCCTCCCTTCATATGTTTTTTTTTTCATCCATGACTCTGCCTTTTTTACAGAATCACAAGGGCTAATAAGTTTGTTCTTGACACCAACTATCATGGTCATGCTGATTTCAACTCATACATAAAGTGCAACTTTGTGATCTCTGGTAAGTGATGCAAATGATATCAGCTTTCATGTCAATTAGTTATCCTTTATTCAGATGTATGTTGTGACTTTAATTTTCAACAAATCTCGTGCTGCTTTTCAGTTGGAGAGGATACGACAGAAACAAACAGAGGTGGAAACAAGATCACTCCAAAAACGAATTGGGAGCAGGTTAAGGTAAATTAGTTTCAGACAAATGATAGGAAGCTAGTCTATGTTAGGCCTCGACCAATTTCCCCTGAAATTTTTTAATGATGTAAAATCTCTTGACCAACCCTGTTGTTGTGGATCTCTTTTCACAATCGGAAGAATCTTGTGTGAAAGCATTGAGGAAATAATCAAATTGTAGAATTTTAGTGTTAACAAATGAGTAAAACATTTATCATGAAACCTAAGGTTTCAAACCTTGGTTTCACCATATAGGAAATACTCGGGGAGTGTGGCCCAGCAGCCATTCAGACACAGGGCTCAACTAGCAACCCTTTTGGATCGACATACGTGTATGGCTATCAGAATGTTGCTTTTGAGTTGAAGCATTTTCTAGTAACCTTAAATTCAGTGATAATGATCCTTGTTATATATATTGGAGATTGTTAAACGAAACTTTATTAAGTTTCAAGAAGTGTTGGTTATAATATTTTAAACCAAGATGGTTATAATATTTTAAAACAAGATCGTAATTCACTCTATTTTTATGTATGTATGTCACAAATGCTCCCTTTGGACTACCTAATATGCTACTTGAGAATCAGAACCCCTTTGGACTATCTAATATGCTTCTTGAGAATCAGAACCCCTTTGGAGTTAACCCCATCGGCCAAGGTATATTATGAGTATATGACATTACAAATGCTTCTCGTAATTCACTCTATTTTTATGTATGTATGTCACAGATGCTCCCTTTGGACTACCTAATATGCTTCTTGAGAATCAGAACCCCTTTGGAGTATCTAATATGCTTCTTGAGAATCAGAACCCCTTTGGAGTTAACCCCATCGGCCAAGGTATATTATGAGTATATGACATTACAAAAGCTTCTCGTAATTCACTCTATTTTTATGTATGTATGTCACAGATGCTCCGCCTGGACTACCTAATATGCTTTTTGAGAATCAGAACCCCTTTGGAGTATCTAATATGCTTCTTGAGAATCAGAACCCCTTTGGAGTATCTAATATGCTTCTTGAGAATCAGAACCCCTTTGGAGTTAACCCCATCGGCCAAGGTATATTATGAGTATATGACATTACAAAAGCTTCTCGTAATTCACTCTATTTTTATGTATGTATGTCACAGATTGTAATACCCTGTATCAAGAAATGGTCAACGGGCAGCGGAAATGTCAACGGAGGGCATTTTTGTAATTTTGCGAAGTTAAGGGGTATTTTGGTAATTTTACCAAAATATGAGCCGAAAGCAAAGACGGGCCAAATGTTATTATTTTTAAATAAAGAAAACATTTATAAGATCAAGAATGGTGGAAACGGACTGTAGATGAGTTTTTCGGGTTATCGGGAATGGAAACCGATAAAACCGACAAAACTTGTAAAATTCATAACAGGAGCTACGGGTGTCCGTTTGAGGTGATTCAAATTGATAAATTCATCTAAGAGCATCTAGAATCTGAAGATGAGACTTGGTGGATTTATAGAAGCGGTTAAAGGGTTTTGAAAATATTAACCGTAAAACCGATTTTTCCGAGAAACCGATACATTGTTCAGGCAAGCGATAGGACCTTCTAAACTCCACCATAAATTATGAAATTTTGACCACAGCTCCAATATAATATGAAGAAGACACGGTTAAAAGGATGAAGCAAGATTTGATGCAGATATCAAGTTAGAAATTTTAGATCATTAATGGGTGATTAATGACTAAAACTCCAAAATAAATTCAAGGGAGCTTGGGCTTGGTTTGGGATGATTTGAGCTGATGTCTGAAGTTATTATGGACTTGATGAAAGCCCATTTACAAGCTTTTGCCACGAAATTATGCAAGAGGAAAATAAAAGGAGCTTTGTGAACTAGATTCAATGAATCTACAAGAGGGTTTTGGCCCAAACTCAAAGGGCTGTACATGGGTTCTTCATATGTAAAATTTATGCTAAATGAGATGGTTTTGGGCCTTGAAAGGAGTGGGCTTCGTGGCTTAAGGAAGAGGAGGCTTGCTCTCCAAGGTTTCACATGCATGGAAGGTGAGGTGTCAAAGAAAGGGATGAGATATGTCATGGGACACTTGTCACACCTCAGTTCAATGGGTTTGGCTATAAAAAGAAGCTGAGACTCTCATTACTTCACACACAACAAAAAGAAAAGGAGAGGAGAAGAGGAGAAGAAAAGAAGCGTGAGGGAGAGGAGAAGAAGAAGAAGAAGAAGAAGAAGAAGACCGGAGGAAGAGGAAGAGAGAGAGAAAGAGGAGAGAGAAATTAGAGAGAGAAAGAAGAGAGAGAGCCGGAAGGGGGAGAAAGATAAGGAGAGCCGGAAGAGAGAGAAAGAGAACCGGAGGAAGTGAGAGAGAGAAAGAGGAGAGAGAAAGTATAGAGAGAAAGAAGAAAGAGAAATAAGAGAGAGCCGGAAGAGAGAGAACCGGAGGAAAGAGAAAGAGAACCGGAGGAGAGAGAAAAGAGATTAGTCCGGAGGCTCGATCGGAATCACGAAGGTCAACGGCATGGTCAAGTGTGGGTCAACCGGTTCAGGAAGCCAAGGTCAACGGTCAAGTACGGGTCAAGGTCGGGTCAAAGCGATGGAGGTTCGGGGAAGGTTCGGGTTAGCGTCGGATTCATGCCGGGTCTCGTTGTTCCGCTAGTCCGTCAAGCCGTCCGTCCACGTCATCATAGCACTGTGAGTCGGCTCATACACCGTAGATAGAGCATATAGAACGGGGAAAGAGAAGCCGTAGAATTAGGTTTTTCATACCCGGGTGTGAATGGATTGTGATTAAGAACCGACTTAAATGATTAACAATAAACTGGTTAGGGTATAAGACGCATGTTCGGATCGTATGAGTTAAACAGATTAAACCTGTTGTGTGCCGCTAGGTGGCTAGTAATGTTGGGTGATGCATACATATAGTCGTGGTGTGGTAGGACGGTATATGCATACATATGCATTAAAGAAATGAATACGAATGAACGTATATACGGGAAATACGACAGAAGTAAAAGACGGAATTAAACTTATTAAATGTACGAGCATGAAATGGTAACGGGAACAAGTATATTAAAGGTTAAAGAAAAGTAAGTGGATTAAGTAAGTGAATAATGAGATGTCGGGGAGCTTAGCAAGCTGCTAGCTCTAAAACCGACAGATCAGGAGAGTGATTAAAAGACACATAAGAAATGGGTATGAGATGAGATATGTGTGAAGTGTGTGATGAGCCGTCTACGGGTTAGCAATCCGCTAATCCAAGGTAGCTAATCCAAGGTATCGGACTTGAATCGGTTAAAAGACATTTGAAACCCCTAATAGGCCTGATTGTGTGGTGATACTGTTATTGTGTGGTTGTGTGGTTGTTGCTGTGTGTTCTTGTGCAGGCCTAATAGATATTCTCGGTGTTGGGCCGAGCAATCCGTGTGGATACTTAACTTGGTCATGTGACCGGTTAAGTCGTGGTTGTTGACTCGGTGTGGTGCCGAGTCAGAGCGGTGGTGTTGGTGGGTGTGTGTGTGTGTAGACTTGCGGGATGGGGTGTTGATATGGTGGTTGACTGTTGATCGAGTCTGATTGATTGCTAGAGTCCAAGCGAGTCTGCGTGTTTACTTTTCTGCACTAGGACTCTAGGGTGCATTAGATCCCGCAAGTCTAGGTGATTGGATACGTTCTGGTACTTTCGACCCGATTGGATCCTCGGGATTTGAGAACCTGGTCAGTTCACGTACCTTCGGTAGTGGTTCTGGCAGGTGCGAACCTATGGAGTGACGTCCATAGGGTGTAGTCCGGAGAATACGGGGTCGCGTCCTAGGGTCGGACTGCATGGAAGCTCTGGTTGCCGGGGGTAACCGGAGTCACTGCGTATCGATGGACTGAGAACAGTGTCCTAGCCGTTAGATTTCGTGTTGACGTCTAGGAGTCGTGGGGTTAGTTACCATGTTGGTGACAATGAGAACCCGTGGAAGTTACCGAGATCGTAAGGGCCCTGTGTTGAGTTTACATTGTTGGTGTTGCGCGATAGATAGATCGAGTTTCGATCGAGAGCATGTGCCACAGTGCTTTCGATTCCCTTCGTTATTGTGTTATGTTATTATTGAATTGCTTGTGTGTTGTGGGTTCGACACGACGTGGTAGTGCGTGATCAACTGTTATCTTGTTGCTTGTTATTTTGGGGTTTTGGGCGGGAGATTGTAGATGCTAGATAGCATAGAAGCCGTAGTGGGGAGCCGTCTCACTGGGTAATCTTAGATTACTCATTAGACTCTTTTTGGTGTTTTTCAGGTTTAGCAGTGACGGACGTGGGAGGTCCTCGGTGTAGTCTCGGGATTGCTTGTGGCGGGATTTTGATTCGATGACTTTTGGGATTTTATTTCGGTTCGGCTTTTGGCGCTATTTTGTATTGAAACACGTGGATTGTTTTTATTAATGGCAATTGTTTTGTAAAGACTGATAAACGTTGTACGTAACATTTGATTACTCAGAAATGAATATGTTTCCCTGATATGGTGTTTAGTCCGAACCGACACAACTCACGGAAATGATACAAGTTGAAAAGCTTTGTATCATGGAAGTGAGGATACGGGGTCAAAGACGGGTTAGTGCAAGCCTCTGTCTCAAACCGGTATGTCTCTGGCTTCGTCTTGTGACAAACCTTTTCTGTTTGACTTGCTCGGGTTCGACTTGGTCATGTTCTTGTTTGATTTTTGACCGGTCAGCTCGACGGTCAGCGGATAATGGGAAAGGGGCGTTACAAAAGGTGGTATCAGAGCATGGTTCTGCATGGGTTTCGAAGCTGTTCATTTCTGAGTGTTTTCCGTGTTTTATCGAGTCAAAATTGTGTTTTTTTTCCCAAGCATCCATTAAGAAACCGAGCCGCGTCCGTAAATTCGGGGTTGGGATGGCGTAGGAATTTGTATTATCTGTACTAATGTGTATTTGTGTTTCGTTTGCAGTCGGCAGCAGAGTGCCCCTAGACGGATTGTGTGTGGGTGTGTGCATGGTGTGAGATTTGGGTGTGTGCATGGCGTGAGATTTCAGCGAGCAGTTTGAGCCATCGTCGGATGACAACGGCACAGTATCGAGATATGTTCGAGCAACAGCCAGAGGATTAGAGGGCGAAGTCTGAGCCGTCATGAGATTCGCAGATATCCGACCAACCAGCAGTTCCTCCTCGCAACCGCATGGTGAGAGCAGACGCCGTAGATTGGAGACCGTTCCCTGACCCGTTACCTAAAGCTCTACAGGACGATGCAGTTATCGGAGACGATTGCACCACCAGATCCAGTGGTACTGCCAAGAGTTTCAGCCGCCGATTCTTGAGACGCATGACATGCCATTACCTAGTTTGCATGCCTCAAATTTCATTTCGCTTTGTGTGGTGGACTTTGTGGTGGACCAGCTACGCGCAGCAGTTGACCTGGACATGGAGCCACAAGTAGACGAGCAGGTGGCGATACTCGGAGATGTATTGGAGCAGCAGATCGGTCCGTATCACCAGCCGGATCCATATCTGGGTTTGCCTCGGATACCATTCGACCGATCCGCGTCACCACCGTCTGACCCTACCGAGCCATTCACGGAGGATGAGCCGATGTCTGAGTTGGACACGCAATTTGAGTCAGTGACACCGTCGGGTACTCCACCGTCTGAGACAGTTGTACCATCGGAGACCACACCAGTGGATACGTCGGAGACACCACCAGCAATGCTTGCATACCGTATATATAATGCATGCGGAGTTCAGGTTCATCGTGCGTCCAAGTGTTTTCAAGATCCTTCTTCGGAGTTTGTTTCCTCTTGTCAGTTATGTGGCGCTTCGGATCACCAGGCACCAACTTGCTATTGTGGGCCACGCCCAGCGCCCGTTACCGTCTGTTAGCTTTGTGGTCGCAGGGGAACACATTGCACGTTTACATTTGACAGCAGCGTTGTCGTGAGTTGGAGCACCGTTTAAATATGCACACCCACCACATCCTCCCGGCACACCTGCCAGTGGTTACCACCGCGAACCGCGATGCCGCTTGTGTTGGGCATTCCGGTCGTGTTGGGGCTGTTAGGGTTAAAATAGATAGGCCCAGGTAAGTAAGGGCTCTAACCCGTTGTTTGATGTGTGTAGATCGGCTTGTGATCGTCTCTGACGATTCGGTTGCGTGTAGTGGTGTTTCTTGTGGGACGGATTGGTAACCGCTAATATGTAGACTTCGACGGACCTACGTATCTAGAACTCTATGTGGTGAATAGATGTTCTATTTGCGTAGTGGATGTGAAGTATTTCGGTTGTCGTTTTGAGTAGCGGAGTGGTTATATTGCATACTCATGATAGTTGTGAATGCAATATAGTTGCGATGTGAAAATAGATGATGGTCCGAGCAAGCGGTTTCCATCAGAACCCTAAAGAGACAACTGCAATCGCCGATTTGCTTGATTGATTGTGTGTGATTGAATTGCCTTGTGAGGTTGGTAGTTGTTGATTTTGAATCGCTGCTTTTTGTTAAATCGCTAGGTTACTAGCATTGTGTTTGGTTGATCGCTAAGGTGTTAGCTTGATTGATGCATTGCATTGTTCGCTAGGTTGATAGATTTTAATTGCAGCATTCACTTAATGGATATGATGGTAACATGACAGTCGCATGATTGTTAGGTTGTTTAGAATTTCAGTATTGCATTCCGAATGATAGGATATTGTTACTTAGCCATGTGTGATCGTAAGATACATGACTAAGTAACCATATTTCTATGAGGAAGTGATATCGGGATTAAGTTAAAAGGATCTAACCGTTCCAGTGTTGTTGAGGTTATTGATGTAGGACGTGATGGACGATTTGACGAGGACACGAGACCGAACCCGAACCCGAGAGACGAGAGGTGATCTCAAGAATAAGTTTGACCCGATCCTGGAAGAAATTCAATGTGGATTCAAAAACGAGTTTGGGTATCAGTGGAAGAAGAAATCAAGATGGATGAGTTTAATGAGTTCGCAAAGAGATTCAGAAGCATCAAAGTCAGTGAAGGAATCTGTTCGAGGTTTTAGTGGGAAGATCAGTTTTGGAGTCGATGAAACGTGGATATCAGTGATTAAGGAAGTTCGCGGCGTGCATGAATATGGCAGTGTAGACGAGAGGAAGAAACTGGAGATGAACATAATATCAGTCGGGGAGATAATCATGGGAAACAAGTTAAGCAACGGGAATAAAGGACGAGATATTATTATGTGATCGGAGAAGTGAAGACAAAGTGGGGAAGCCTGGAGTATTGATCGGCACAGATAAATTCATGAAGTGGAGTATAGCAATTCAGTCGGAATCAGTGGATTTGGGAATCCGAGAAAGAATCGATGAGGCAATCAAATGGAGAAGTCAAGATTGATCGAGAGGCAAGCCATCTGGTATGGGAAATTTCAGATATCAGTGTGATTCGAGATGGAGAAAAAATCTATTTCAAGAATTAGCTGAGCATCGGGAGTGTAGTTGCAATTGGTTCGGAATTCAAGCAGTATCAGATAACGCATATGAAAACAAGACTCCAGGTGAGGCCGTGTAGTCAAGGGAAATAAATGTGCAATCAGAGTGCAGAGTGATGTAGAGAAGTTTGGTGCAAACCAGTGATTTGGAAGTCCGTATGCATCGGACGAGCGGGTTTAATTTGAAATCAGAGCGTAAGCAGCGAAGCGGAGTTGGAGTAGATCGAGAGACAAAAACTTACAGAGTTCAGTTTCCGATTCAAAGTTTGTTAGTAACGGAGAATTCGGGGACCGAATTCCTGTAAGTGGGGAAGAATGTAATACCCTGTATCAATAAATGGTCAACGGGCAGCGGAAATGTCAACGGAGGGCATTTTCGTAATTTTGCGAAGTTAAGGGGTATTTTGGTAATTTTACCAAAATATGAGCCGAAAGCAAAGACGGGCCAAATGTTATTCTTTTTAAATAAAGAAAACATTTAGAAGATCAAGAATGGTGGAAACGGATTGTAGATGAGTTTTTCGGGTTATCGGGAATGGAAACCGATAAAACCGACAAAACTTGTAAAATTCATAACAGGAGCTACGAGTGTCCGTTTGAGGTGATTCAAATTGCTAAATTCATCTACGAGCATCTAGAATCTGAATATGAGACTTGGTGGATTTATAGAAGCGGATAAAGGGTTTTGAAAATATTAACCGTAAAACCGATTTTTCCGAGAAACCGATACATTGTTCAGGCAAGCGAGAGGACCTTCTAAACTCCACCAAAAATTATGAAATTTTGACCACAGCTCCATTATAATATGAAGAAGACACGGTTAAAAGGATGAAGCAAGATTTTATGCCGAGATCAAGTTAGAAATTTTAGATCATTAATGGGTGATTAATGACTAAAACTCCAAAATAAATTCAAAGGAGCTTGGGCTTGGTTTGGGATGATTTGAGCTGATGTCTGAAGTTATTATGGACTTGATGAAAGCCCATTTACAAGCTTGTGCCACGAAATTATTCAAGAGGAAAATAAAAGGAGCGTTGTGAACTAGATTCAATGAATCTACAAGAGGGTTTTGGCCCAAACTCAAAGGGCTGTACATGGGTTCTTCATATGTAAAATTTATGCTAAATGAGATGGTTTTGGGCCTTGAAAGGAGTGGGCTTCGTGGCTTAAGGAAGAGGAGGCTTGCTCTCCAAGGTTTCACATGCATGGAAGGTGAGGTGTCAAAGAAAGGGATGAGATGTGTCATGGGACACTTGTCACACCTCAGTTCAATGGGTTTGGCTATAAAAAGAAGATGAGACTCTCATTACTTCACACACAACAAAAAGAAAAGGAGAGGAGAAGAGGAGAAGAAAAGAAGCGTGAGGGAGAGGAGAAGAAGAAGAAGAAGAAGGAGGAGGAGGAAGAGGAGAGAAGAAGAAGAAGACCGGAGGAAGAGGAAGAGAGAGAGAAAGAGGAGAGAGAAATAGGAGAGAGAAAGTAGAGAGAGAAAGAAGAAAGAGAAAGAAGAGAGAGAGCCGGAAGAGGGAGAAAGATAAGGAGAGCCGGAAGAGAGAGAAAGAGAACCGGAGGAAGTGAGAGAGAAAGAGGAGAGAGAAAGTATAGAGAGAAAGAAGAAAGAGAAATAAGAGAGAGAGCCGGAAGAGAGAGAACCGGAGGAAAGAGAAAGAGAACCGGAGGAGAGAGAAAAGAGATTAGTCCGGAGGCTCGATCGGAATCACGAAGGTCAACGGCATGGTCAAGTGCGGGTCAACCGGTTCAGGAAGCCAAGGTCAACGGTCAAGTACGGGTCAAGGTCGGGTCAAAGCGATGGAGGTTCGGGGAAGGTTCGGGTTAGCGTCGGGTTCGTGCCGGGTCTCGTTGTTCCGCTAGTCCGTCAAGCCGTCCGTCCACGTCATCATAGCACTGTGAGTCGGCTCATACACCGTAGATAGAGCATATAGAACGGGGAAAGAGAAGCCGTAGAATTAGAGTTTTCATACCCGAGTGTGAATGGATTGTGATTAAGAACCGACTTAAATGATTAACAATAAACTGGTTAGGGTATAAGACGCATGTTCGGATCGTATGAGTTAAACAGATTAAACTTGTTGTGTGCCGCTAGGTGGCTAGTAATGTTGGGTGATGCATACATATAGTCGTGGTGTGGTAGGACGGTATATGCATACATATGCATTAAAGAAATGAATATGAATGAACGTATATACAGGAAATACGACGGAAGTAAAAGACGGAATTAAACTTATTAAACGTACGAGTATGAAATGGTAACGGGAACAAGTATATTAAAGGTTAAAGAAAAGTAAGTAGATTAAGTAAGTGAATAATGAGATGTCGGGGAGCTTAGCAAGCTGCTAGCTCTAAAAACCGACAGATCAGGAGAGTGATTAAAAGACACATAAGAAATGGGTATGAGATGAGATATGTGTGAAGTGTGTGATGAGCCATCTACGGGTTAGCAATCCGCTAATCCAAGGTAGCGGACTTGAATCGGTTAAAAGACATTTGAAACCCCTAATAGGCCTGATTGTGTGGTGATACTGTTATTGTGTGGTTGTGTGGTTGTTGCTGTATGTTCTTGTGCAGGCCTAATAGATTGTCTCGGTTTTGGGCCGAGCAATCCGTGTGGATACTTAACTTGGTCATGTGACCGGTTAAGTCGTGGTTGTTGACTCGGTGTGGTGCCGAGTCAGAGTGGTGGTGTTGGTGGGTGTGTGTGTGTGTAGACTTGCGGGATGGGGTGTTGATATGGTGGTTGACAGTTGATCGAGTCTGATTGATTGCTAGAGTCCAAGCGAGTCTGCGTGTTTACTTTTCTGCACTAGGACTCTAGAGTGCGTTAGATCCCGCAAGTCTAGGTGATTGGATACGTTCTGGTACTTCCGACCCGATTGGATCCTCGAGATTTGAGAACCTGGTCAGTTCACGTACCTTCGGTAGTGGTTCTGGAAGGTGCGAACCTATGGAGTGACGTCCATAGGGTGTAGTCCGGAGAATACGGGGTCCCGTCCTAGGGCCGGACTGCATGGAAGCTCGGGTTGCCGGGGGTAACCGGAGTCACTGCGTATCGATGGACTGAGAATAGTGTCCTAGCCGTTAGACTTCGTGTTGACGTCTAGGAGTCGTGGGGTTAGTTACCATGTTGGTGACAATGATAACCCGTGGAAGTTACCGAGATCGTAAGGGCCCTGTGTTGAGTTTACATTGTTGGTGTTGCGCGATAGATAGATCGAGTTTCGATCGAGAGCATGTGCCGCAATGCTTTCGATTCCCTTCGTTATTGTGTTATGTTATTATTGAATTGCTTGTGTGTTGTGGGTTCGACACGACGTGGTAGTGCGTGATCAACCGTTATCTTGTTGCTTGTTATTTTGGGGTTTTGGGCGGGAGATTGTAGATGCTAGATAGCATAGAAGCCGTAGTGGGGAGCCGTCTCACTGGGTAATCTTAGATTACTCATTAGACTCTTTTTGGTGTTTTTCAGGTTTAGCAGTGACGGACGTGGGAGGTCCTCGGTGTAGTCTCGGGATTGCTTGTGGCGGGATTTTGATTCGATGACTTTTGGGATTTTATTTCGGTTCGGCTTTTGGCGCCATTTTGTATTGAAACACGTGGATTGTTTTTATTAATGGCAATTGTTTTGTAAAGACTGATAAACATTGTACGTAACGTTTGATTACTCAAAAATGAATATGTTTCCCTGATATGGTGTTTAGTCCGAACCGACACAACTCACGGAAATGATACAAGTTGAAAAGCTTTGTATCATGGAAGTGAGGATACGGGGTCAAAGACGGGTTAGTGCGAGCCTCTGTCTCAAACCGGTCTATCTCTGGCTTCGTCTTGTGACAAACCTTTTCTGTTTGACTTGCTCGGGTTCGACTTGGTCATGTTCTTGTTTGATTGTTGATCGGTCAGCTCGACGGTCAGCGAATAATGGGAAAGGGGCGTTACACAGATGCTCCGCCTGGACTATCTAATATGATTCTTGAGAATCAGAACCCCTTTGGAGTATCTAATATGTTTCTTGAGAATCATAACCCCTTTGGAGTTAACCCCATCGGCCAAGGTATATTATGAGTATCTGACATTACAAAGCTTCTCGTAATTCACTCTATTTTTATGTATGTATGTCACAGATGCTCCCTTTGGACTACCTAATATGCTTCTTGAGAATCAGAACCTCTTTGGAGTTAACCCCATCGGCCAAGGTATATTATGAGTATATAACATTACAAAAGCTTCTCGTAATTCACTCTATTTTTATGTATGTATGTCACAGATGCTCCGCCTGGACTATCTATTATGCTTCGACGCAAAAGAAAGAAAAATCCAAAGAAAAAACAATAAAAACCAAAAATATTATCTAAACTATAATATTTTAAAATTTAAAATTAAAATCAAACAAAATAATGAATTTATATCTAATAAAATTGATAAAAATGGAAAAATTATTTCAAACAAAATATAAAGTTTTAAATCTAAAATAAAATATATTCTAAGTGTGCATCATTTCTAGTATATTTTTAATCTGTTAATATATTTTTAGTGAGAGTTATTAGTTTATGGATTGTAATGAATTTATAAACAAATATTGAGAAATGGTTTTAATTTTTTTAATCTGAATCCCATGTTATAATTATATTTAAATACAAATTTATTTATAAAAATATGAAAACAAAAATATAATAATTAATAGAATATATTATATAATACCATTATCTACTTGGCAATAAAACTATCAATACATTTCAAATTATAAATTATAAATATATTTTTCAAATAAATTTTAAAATAAAATCAATTAAAAATATCATGTGCTCCAAGAACATATTAAAACTATATAATTTATTTATGTAAAAATAAAACTGTTTTCATATTGAGCAAATATTGAGCAAATATTAAGCAATGGTTTTAATTTTTTAATCCGAATCCCATGTTATAATTATATTTAAATATAAATTTATTTATAAAAATATTAAAACAAAAATATAATAATTAATAGAATATATTATATAATACCATTATCTACTTGGCAATAAAACTATCAATACATTTCAAATTATAAATTATAAATATATTTTTCAAATAAATTTTAAAATAAAATCAATTAAAAAATATCATTTGCACCAATATATATTATTCAACAAAAATATTAGGTAGTCCAAAGGGAGCATCTGTGACATACATACATAAAAATAGAGTGAATTACGAGAAGCTTTTGTAATGTCATATACTCATAATATACCTTGGCCGATGAGGTTAACTCAAAAGAGGTTCTGATTCTTAAGAAGCATATTAGATACTCCAAAGGGGTTCTGATTCTCAAGAAGCATATTAGATAGTCCAGGCGGAGCATCTGTGACATACATAAATAAAAATAGAGTGAATTACGAGAAGCTTTGGTAATGTCATATACTCATAATATACCTTGACCGATGGGGTTAACTCCAAAGAGGTTATGATTCTCAAGAAGCATATTAGGTAGTCCAAAGGGAGCATCTGTGACATACATACATAAAAATAGAGTGAATTACGAGAAGCTTTGTAATGTCATATACTGATAATATACCTTGGTCGATGGGGTTAACTCCAAACGGGTTCTGATTCTCAATAAGCATATTAGATACTCCAAAGGGATTTTGATTCTCAAGAAGCATATTAGATAGTCCAGGCGGAGCATCTGTGACATACATACAAAAACTTACTTATAGTTGTCTTACCTCACCTAGATTCTCCAATCCATGACATATATGTTTGAAGAAGTTTCGGTTAAAAAGTTTATTTAGGATTCTTATAAGACCTTTTAGAAGATCAAACTTTCTTTCTAGTCTTTTTGATAGGTTACTTAGGGGTGATTCAAAAGAACATAAACTTGTATAACATGTTTCTCATTCTATCTTGAGGAGCATTTTAAATTCGAACTTAAAATTTATGTTTAAATAATTTTAACTATTGAGAGAGCCCCCCTTCTCCTATTATATATAGGATTTATTTTCATTTTGTAAAATTATATTTTTATTCTTAGTAATAATTATTTTTATATTTTAGTATTTTTATTAACATT
Organism: Orychophragmus violaceus; assembly: GCA_030180135.1. NCBI lineage: Eukaryota > Viridiplantae > Streptophyta > Magnoliopsida > Brassicales > Brassicaceae > Orychophragmus > Orychophragmus violaceus. The sequence continues at coordinate 90,104,240 of CM058231.1, forward strand.
TTAGATTTATTTAATTTTTTTATATATATTTCATTGGTTTTATTTTATTTTTATGCTCTTAAATTTTGTATACTTTTTTATGATCATTGTATCTCATTTTTATAATAATTTTATTTTTATTGTAATAATTATTATTCTTATCATTCGTATTTTTTTGTTTTATGGTCCTTTGTTTATAGTTTTTAATTTTTTAAACTTGTTAATAATGTTATCTTTACTTTTAGTTTTATAAGATCGATTTTATTGATATTTATTTTTATTTTAATCCATTTACTTAGCCAGAAACCACATTTCATATTCATCTTTGACTTTTACATAAGTCTCATCAGCCGAGAAGGAGGTATCTTCGAAAATCAGCATGTTACGGTTCTTCCAAAGGAACCAAAGAATTCAAGGCCAGATCATGTGACTTTCTAAACGCTTTTTTTTTTTTTGGTCACTTTCTAAACGCAAAGACAATGATTTAGAAAGGGTTTTAAGGAGTTTGTAAAAAGAATAAAAGCAAAATCTAAATTAAGATAAATAAATTGGCAATCACAACTCACTAACGCGCCTTTACATGCATTAACAAAAGGAAATGCCCATGACTGTATCAAATAGAAAATACTCATAATTCATATCAAATAACTAACGCTTTAAATTACACAGGTACATGATGGGTCATAGATTGGTAATGGAAACACTTGCGCTCAATGTATTGTACTATAACTTTTTTTACGATTTATGTGATTGGTAACAATTAAAATGGTATACCTTTAACCACATCGTTTAAAAATTACCAAACAAAGTATTCATAGAGCTTGACGCTATGTGGAGACAATGATTTACGCATATTTGGGTTGATTGTCTCGAGTTATTCCGGATTATTAATCATGATGAAGACCATCATGAGAATGGCATAGTCCGAAATTATGAAAAGGTATTTTTAACTATTAAAAACATGAGTGGTGAAAATAAAAAAAATATTAAACAATATAAGGATCCGCTTAGTCGTTTTTCTTAATCGTGTTTTCCATCGGTTTTTCCAAACATTTTTTGTCTCCGTAATTTTGCGGCCTACACTTTAATAGGTTATCAGGTCTATAGCTATAGAAATAATTGTAAGGGAAAACATATCATCAAATTATAAAAAGGTATTCATAGGCAAATGAAGTAAGATTTGAGGCATCAAAAGAGAAAGAGACATGTCGACTGGTGGCAAGTGGTGTATTACTAAATTCAATACATAAAAGGCCAAACACCAAGACGTGTGAAAAGCGTTTTTGGTTACACGTTTTTCTTTTTCTGTTGCTTTCATCACCACTTCACACTCTTATCCTCAATCTCCCACCACTTGTTTCGTAGTTTTATTAAATTTAATTTTACACGAATACGATAGTTGACCACCACTATCTTCAACTGGCTTTAGACGCTTATGCTCCGTGAAAAGAAATTAAAATATGATAAGTAATACAAATATGTTTTTTGCCTTTAAATAACATTATTTGCTATATAAATTAATGCATATCTTATGTATGGATAAATGCATTGAGAAATGATTAAGTAAAAGAAAAATAATAGTCACCATATCAAAATGGAGTGATAATACATACATTTTTTAAAAAGCTATGGTTATAGAAAATATAAATATTTACATTACTTTATTTAAAATATCTTCATGTCTTATTGTATATATAAAAATTTACGTTATGGAATATTATATTTGTGTTTTAGTGTTTTATTTTATTTTAATTATTGATGGGATAACTATTATATATTTTCCAGATTTTATGTTCATTACAAGAGGTTTTCTCAATTTCCATTTGGAAAATAAAATTAAAAATTTTGAAATACTCTGATTTTAGTATTAATGATCCAATTGTTTTTTTTCATAAATTATCGTGATACAACTTCACAACCATACATAGTTTTACTCCAAATATTTTAAGATCGGTTGCATATATGAACATTTTTTGTTATGATCTTAATAATCAAAACGGAAATAAAAATCTAGTGGTCATCCGCGTTAAATCAGTAACTCTTTCAAAATAGGTACCTACCGCCGACGAGTGTGAGACATATATATTGAGAGTAAAACCGTAATTAAAAATATGAATTTTAGGTTTTGTTTTGTTAGTGTAAATATATAAAGTTCTATTAAGTTTGACCATAATTTTCGATCGGTTCAAAAATTCAGAATAAGATATTTGCATGGATAAAACGTAAAGAACCAAAGAACACTTATCTTTAAAACCAACATAATTATTATATAAAATATATTTTACATCTATTTTGTTTTGGTTAGAGTACATAATAAAAAACAAGTAAAAACTCTAAATTATTTTCATCTTATAATCAATTGGTAACATCACTATTTATATTATTTATCATTTTATAAAATAAAATTATCTAAAAGAACGGTTTTGTTGTGTTTTTAGTAACATCCGATTAAGCCTTTACTCTCGTCTAACATTAGTGAAACATAAATGAAAACATATATATAAATATGACAGTACCAACCTCTAAGAACTTCACAACAAAATATCAAAATAAATAGAAACCAAAAGTCGGAAATTTCTAAACACTATTAAATTTCCAAAAATATGAAAACATGTGTTTTGTTTGCAATTTTTATAACTTTTGTTTTATTATGTAAGTTTATTTTCTGTAACAAAATTATACATAAAATTTGTCATAGTCCTTATAAATTAAATTATATCTAATAAATCTAAGTATGTTTGGAAATATTGTAGGTGCATCAAATATTTTTGCAAGAACTCCTTGTGACGATAAAATCCTTTTCTCGAATCTAGCAGCAAGCCCTAAAATTGATTTTCAAAGAAAAACTCAGAAACCTTATATTGAACATCTTGGACTATAAATACGAAAAGACACGACCATTCATTTGTATGTTTGCAATTATATATAAGATTTGAAAGGATGCGATTAAAAGATACATTTGAAAGACACAAATTTTTGAAACTAAATAATAGTTATAAACAAAAGGGTACAAAGAAATCAATCTGAAAAGACACGACCGTTTATTGGTATTTTTTATATAATGGAAAAGGCAAATTAAGAAAAACCGGTAAGATGAATAAAATGATGTGAATGAAGAAAAAAACTAATGTGTGTGAAAGTGCAATAAAAAACATACATTTTGACGAAAGTAGAAGTTATATGCAAAATTATTAAAAGATTAATCCAAAAAGACACTAAAACTATATACTTAAGAATAATGTTGTGGTAAAGTTTTTTTATTTTTGTAGGTATGAAATTTAAGCAAGGATATGCTTGTTAGAAAAAACAAAAGAGTAGGATGTGTACAAGAAAAAAGAAGAAGAAAAATGATGTAGTTAGATGATGAATATAATAGAACTTAAAGACTTTTATCTAAAAATGAATGATTTCAAAGGAGGAACAAATGTAAATGGAAGACCTAGAATTTTAAGTTAAAAATGAAAGATGTTTGTAGGATTTGAAAGGTTGCGATTAAAAGACACATTTAAAAGACGAAACTGTAGAATGAAAAGACGCATTTTAACTAATTGGAAGTTATATACAACAGGGTATGAAGAAATAAATCCGATAAGACACGACCGTTCATTGGTATTTTTTAGATTATAGAAAAACATGTTAAGGAAAAACCTGTAAGATGAATAAAATGTTGTGAATGAAGAACAAAACTAAAGTGTGTGAAAGTAAAATAAAAACATACATTTGACGGAAGTAGAAGTTATATGAGAAATTATCAAAAGAATAATCCAAAAAGACACTAAAAATATATACTTAAAAATACTGTTGTGGTAAAGTTCTTTGAGTTTTTGTAGTTATGAAATATGGTTTTAAATAAGAATATGCTTGTTACAAAGAACAAAGAGTAGGATGTATATAAGAAAAATGAAAAAGAAAAATGATGTGGTTAGATGATGAACATAATAGAACTCAAAAACGTTTTTCTAAAAACGAATGCTTTTAAAGGAGGAACAAATGGAAATGGAAACCTAGAATTTTAAGTTAAAAATGAAAAAAGTTTGTAACTGCATATAGGATTTGGAAGGTTGCGATTAAAAGGCACATTAAAAATACGCAACCGTAGAATGCAAAGATGCATTTTTGACTAAATGAAAGTTATATACGACCGTGATAACTAACTAGACTGCTTTACAATCTATTGTGATTCAACTATTCAAGAGTAGAAAACATTATCCCCATGATTCCTTAGAAATATCATTATTTGACTAGTTTTAAGTGGAGTAAACTCTTTTTGTGCAATTCAGTTTACTCTTCTTTTGTTCTTTAAAGATACACTATAGTTTAGTGATTGTTCTTCCAAATTTGTTTGCAGAGGTTACGCCTTATTGAGATTTGTGATGTCAAGCGGCTTCAGATGCGTTACGCTACTTCTATGGTTGGGTGAGTGTGAGTTAAAATTTGTGAGTTTGGTTTAGTTTACTGGTGTAATGACTGTCTTTTTCTTGTACTTCAGGGGTCCATCAACACTGGCCACGTTTGTGGTTGTTTATGCACTTTTTGGACCGACCTTTCCTGGGGTTTATGATAAAGAAAGAGGGATTTATTATCTGTTCTACCCGGTGAGCAAGAAATAATAATACCGTCACACTGTTCTTTAATATATGTATGAATTTTTTTCTGTCAATGTTTATAATTTTTAACGATGGTAGGGGCTATCTTTCGATTTTCCAATTCCCAACCAGTACACAGACTGCTGCCATGATGGAGAAGGTATGTTCTTCTTCGGATTACAGAGATTCTGTTTATTTTTTTTTGTCTTGTCACAATATGTGACTTCTCTCTTTCTTCTACAAAGAGGAACTACCATCAGAGTTTCCAAATGGCACCACACCAGTAACATGCCAGGTCTCTATATATGACAACTCAAGCGACAAAAAAGTTGCTGTAGGAAAACTGATGGATAGGGCTTTTGTCCCTCCTTTGCCTCCTGGCAGCCTTTATATGGAAGAGGTTCATGTCAAGGTGTGGCTTATCTTCATTTACTCCCACTCCCCTATGCGTGGTTTAACATCTCTTATCAAACACAGTTAGCAGTTAGCCACCTTCTTACTCTTCGCATGACTTTATTATATATTTATGCAGCTTGGGAAAGAACTATGGTTTACTGTTGGAAGCCAGCATATAGCTTTTGGTGCATCACCACAGGTAAAGATAGTACCTGTCTTATTGTACTTTTTCTATGGAACTCATCATTTCGTGCTTCGTGCAGGATGTATGGACTGAATTAGGAAGGCCATGTGGGATCCACCCTAAGCATGTGATCCATATCGTCTCTCTAAATTTCTTTGTTGTATATCACGAACAGATACTTACATAAGATTCTCTTGCTATCTTGCCTGCTTTTTTTTGTCACAGTTCAATACCCGTTTGGACATTTGGATTTCTGCTTCTGAAATTGTACTTTGCTTTCTAGGTAGATCAAATGGTTATTCATTCCGCGTCAGATCCACGACCAAAAACAACTATTTGTGGTGATTACTTTTACAACTATTTTACTCGTGGGTTGGATATCCTGTTTGACGGCGAGGTAAGCAACTCGTCAAGATAGAGTTAATATGTTCCCACCCTTCATATGTTTTTTTTTTCATCCATGACTCTTACCTTTTTTTACAGACTCACAAGGCTAAGAAGTTTGTTCTTCACACCAACTATCCTGGTCATGCTGATTTCAACTCATACATAAAATGCAACTTTGTGATCTCTGGTAAGTGATGCAAATGATAGCAGCTTTCATGTCAATTAATTATCCTTTATTCAGATGTATGTTGTGACTTTAATTTTCAACAAATCTCGTGCTGCTTTTCAGTTGGAGAGGATACGACAGAAACAAATAGAGGTGGAAACAAGATCACTCCAAAAACGAATTGGGAGCAGGTCAAGGTAAATTAGTTTCAGACAAATGATAGGAAGCTAGTCTATGTTAGGCCTCGACCAATTTCCCCTGAATTTTTTTAATGATGTAAAATCTCTTGACCAACCCTGTTGTTGTGGATCTCTTTTCACAATCGGAAGAATCTTGTGTGGAAGCATTGAGGAAATAATCAAATTGTAGAATTTTAGTGTTAACAAATGAGTAAAACATTTGTCATGAAACCTAAGGTTTCAACCCTTGGTTTCACCATATATAGGAAATACTCGGGGAGTGTGGTCCAGCAGCCATTCAGACACAGGGCTCAACTAGCAACCCTTTTTGATCGACATACGTGTATGGCTATCAGAATGTTGCTTTTGAGGTGAAGCATTTTCTAGTAACCTTAAATTCAGTGATAGTGATCCTTGTTATATATATTGGAGATTGTTAAACAAAACTTTATTAAGTTTCAAGAAGTGTTGGTTATAATATTTTAAACCAAGATGGTTATAATATTTTAAACCAAGATCGTAATTCACTCTATTTTTATGTATGTATGTCACAGATGCTCCTTTTGGACTACCTAATATGCTTCTTGAGAATCAGAACCCCTTTGCAGTTAACCCCATCGGCCAAGGTATATTATGAGTATATGACATTACAAAAGCTTCTCGTAATTCACTCTATTTTTATGTATATATGTCACAGATGCTCCCTTTGGACTACCTAATATGCTTCTTGAGAATCAGAACCCCTTTGGAGTATCTAATATGCTTCTTGAGAATCAGAACCCCTTTGGAGTTAACCCCATCGGCCAATGTATATTATGAGTATATGACATTACAAAAGCTTCTCGTAATTCACTCTATTTTTATGTATGTATGTCACAGATGCTCCGCCTGAACTATCTAATATGCTTCTTGAGAATCAGAACCCCTTTGGAGTATCTAATATGCTTCTTGATAATCAGAACCCCTTTGGAGTTAACCCCATCGGCCAAGGTATATTATGAGTATATGACATTACAAAGCTTCTCGTAATTCACTCTATTTTTATGTATGTATGTCACAGATGCTCCCTTTGGACTACCTAATATGCTTCTTGAGAATCATAACCTCTTTGGAGTTAACCCCGTCGGCCAAAGTATATTATGAGTATATGACATTACAAAAGCTTCTCGTAATTCACTCTATTTTTATGTATGTATGTCACAGATGCTCCGCCTGGACTATCTAGTATGCTTCGACGCAAAAGAAAGAAAAATCGAAAGAAAAAAACAATAAAAACCAAAAATATTATCTAAACTATAATATTTTAAAATTTAATATTAAAATCAAACAAAATAATGAATTTATAATCTAATAAAATTGATAAAAATGAAAAAATTATTTCAAACAAAATATAAAGTTTTAAATTTTAAATAAAATATATTCTAAGTGTGCATCATTTCTAGGTAGTCCAAAGGGAGCATCTGTGACATACATACATAAAAATAGAGTGAATTACGAGAAGCTTTGTAATGTCATATACTCATAATATACCTTGGCCGATGGGGTTAACTCCAAAGGGGTTCTGATTCTCAAGAAGCATATTAGATACTCCAAAGGGATTCTGATTCTCAAGAAGCATATTAGATAGTCCAGGCGGAGCATCTGTGACATACATACAAAAACTTACTTATAGTTGTCTTACCTCACCTAGATTCTCCAATCCATTACATATATGTTTGAAGAAGTTTCGGTTAAAAAGTTTATTTAGGATTCTCATAGGACCTTTTAGAAGATCAAACTTTCTTTCTAGTCTTTTAGATGGGTTACTTAGGGGTGATTCAAAAGAACATAAACTTGTATAACATGTTTCTCATTCTATCTTTAGGAGCATTTTAAATTCGAACTTAAAATTTATGTTTACATAATTTTAACTAATGAGAGAGCCTCCTTCTCCTATTATATATAGGATTTATTTTCATTTTATAAAATTGTATTTTTATTCTTAGTAATAATTATTTTTATATTTTAATATTTTTATTAACATTTTAGATTTATTTAATTTTTATATATATTTCAATTGTTTTATTTTATTTTTATGCTCTTAAATTTTGTATACTTTTTATGATAATTGTATCTCATTTTTATAATAATTTTATTAGTATTGTAATAATTATTATTCTTATCATTCGTATTTTTTTGTTTTATGGTCCTTTGTTTATAGTTTTTAATTTTTGTAAACTTGTTAATAATGTTATCTTTACTTTTAGTTTTATAAGATCGATTTTATTGATATTTATTTATATTTTAATCCATTTACTTAGCCAGAAACCACATTTCATATTCATCTTTGACTTTTACATAAGTCTCATCAGCCGAGAAGGAGGTATCTTCGAAAATCAGCATGTTACGGTTCTTCCAAAGGAACCAAAGAATTCAAGGCCAGATCATGTGACTTTCTAAACGCAAAGACAATGATTTAGAAAGGGTTTTGAGGAGTTTGTAAAAAGAATAAAAGCAAAATCTAAATTTAGATAAATAAATTGGCAATCACAACTCACTAACGCGCCTTTACATGCATTAACAAAAGGAAATGCCCATGACTGTATCAAATAGAAAATACTCATAATTCATATCAAATAACTAACGCTTTAAATTACACAGGTACATGATGGGTCATAGATTGGTAATGGAAACACTTGCGCTCAATGTATTGTACTATAACTTTTTTTACGGTTTATGTGATTGGTAACAATTAAAATGGTATACCTTTAACCACATCGTTTAAAAATTACCAAACAAAGTATTCATAGAGCTTGACGCTATGTGGAGACAATGATTTACGCATATTTGGGTTGATTGTCTCGAGTTATTCCGGATTATTAATCATGATGAAGACCATCATGAGAATGGCATAGTCCGAAATTATGAAAAGGTATTTTTAACTATTAAAAACATGAGTGGTGAAAATAAAAAATATTAAACAATATAAGGATCCGCTTAGTCGTTTTTCTTAATCGTGTTTTCCATCGGTTTTTCCAAACATTTTTTGTCTCCGTAATTTTCGGCCTACACTTTAATAGGTTATCAGGTCTATAGCTATAGAAATAATTGTAAGGGAAAACATATCATCAAATTATAAAAAGGTATTCATAGGCAAATGAAGTAAGATTTGAGGCATCAAAAGAGAAAGAGACATGTCGACTGGTGGCAAGTGGTGTATCACTAAATTCAATACATAAAAGGCCAAACACCAAGACGTGTGAAAAGCGTTTTTGGTTACACGTTTTTCTTTTGCTGTTGCTTTCATCACCACTTCACACTCTTATCCTCAATCTCCCACCACTTGTTTCGTAGTTTTCTTAAATTTAATTTTACACGAATACGATAGTTGACCACCACTATCTTCAACTGGCTTTAGACGCTTATGCTCCGTGAAAAGAAATTAAAATATGATAAGTAATACAAATATGTTTTTTGCCTTTAAATAACATTATTTGCTATATAAATTAATGCATATATTATGTATGGATAAATGCATTGAGAAATGATTAAGTAAAAGAAAAATAATAGTCACCATATCAAAACGGAGTGATAATACATACATTTTTTAAAAAGCTATGGTTAGAGAAAATATAAATATTTACATTACTTTATTTAAAATATCTTCATGTCTTATTGTATATATAAAAATTTACGTTATGGAATATTATATTTGTGTTTTAGTGTTTTATTTTATTTTAATTATTGATGGGATAACTATTATATATTTTCCAGATCTTATGTTCATTACAAGAGGTTTTCTCAATTTCCATTTGGAAAATAAAATTAAAAATTTCGAAATACTCTGATTTTAGTATTAATGATCCAATTGTTTTTTTTCATAAATTATCGTGATACAACTTCACAACCATACATAGTTTTACTCCAAATATTTTAAGATCGGTTGCATATATGAACATTTTTTGTTATGATCTTAATAATCAAAATGGAAATAAAAATCTAGTGGTCATCCGCGTTAAATCAGTAACTCTTTCAAAATAGGTACCTACCGCCGACGAGTGTTAGACATATATATTGAGAGTAAAACCGTAATTAAAAATATGAATTTTAGGTTTTGTTTTGTTAGTGTAAATATATAAAGTTCTATTAAGTTTGACCATAATTTTCGATCGGTTCAAAAATTCAGAATAAGATATTTGCATGGATAAAACGTAAAGAACCAAAGAACACTTATCTTTAAAACCAACATACTTATTATATAAAATATATTTTACATCTATTTTTTTAGTTAGAGTACATAATAAAAAACAAGTAAAAACTCTAAATTATTTTCATCTTATAATCAATTGGTAACATCACTGTTTATATTATTTATCATTTTATAAAATAAAATTATCTAAAAGAACGGTTTTGTTGTGTTTTTAGTAACATCCGATTAAGCCTTTACTCTCGTCTAACATAAGTGAAACATAAATGAAAACATATATATAAATATGACAGTACCAACCTCTAAGAACTTCACAACAAAATATCAAAATAAATAGAAACCAAAAGTCGGAAATTTCTAAACACTATTAAATTTCCAAAAATATGAAAACATGTGTTTTGTTTGCAATTTTTATAACTTTTGTTTTATTATGTAAGTTTATTTTCTGTAACAAAATTATACATAAAATTTGTCATAGTCCTTATAAATTAAATTATATCTAATAAATCTAAGTATGTTTGGAAATATTGTAGGTGCATCAAATATTTTTGCAAGAACTCCTTGTGACGATAAAATCCTTTTCTCGAATCTAGCAGCAAGCCCTAAAATTGATTTTCAAAGAAAAACTCAGAAACCTTATATTGAACATTTTGGACTATAAATACGAAAAGACACGACCATTCATTTGTATGTTTGCAAATATATATAAGATTTGAAAGGATGTGATTAAAAGATACATTTGAAAGACATAATTTTTTGAAACTAAATAATAGTTATAAACAAAAGGGTACAAAGAAATCAATCTGAAAAGACACGACCGTTTATTGGTATTTTTTATATTATGGAAAAGGCAAATTAAGGAAAACCGGTAAGATGAATAAAATGTTGTGAAGGAAGAAAAAAATTAATGTGTGTGAAAGTGCAATAAAAACATACATTTTGACGAAAGTAGAAGTTATATGCAAAATTATTAAAAGATTAATCCAAAAAGACACTAAAACTATATACTTAAGAATAATGTTGTGGTAAAGTTTTTTTTATTTTTGTAGGTATGAAATTTAAGCAAGGATATGCTTGTTAGAAAAAACAAAAGAGTAGGATGTGTACAAGAAAAAAGAAGAAGAAAAATGATGTAGTTAGATGATGAATATAATAGAACTTAAAGACTTTTATCTAAAAACGAATGATTTCAAAGGAGGAACAAATGTAAATGGAAGACCTAGAATTTTAAGTTAAAAAATGAAAGATGTTTGTAAGATTTGAAAGGTTGCGATTAAAAGGCACATTTAAAAGACGAAACTGTAGAATGAAAAGACGCATTTTAACTAATTGGAAGTTATATACAACAGGGTATGAAGAAATAAATCCGATAAGACACGACCGTTCATTGGTATTTTTTAGATTATAGAAAAAACATGTTAAGGAAAAACCTGTAAGATGAATAAAATGTTGTGAATGAAGAACAAAACTAAAGTGTGTGAAAGTAAAATAAAAAACATACATTTTGACGAAAGTAGAAGTTATATGAGAAATTATCAAAAGAATAATCCAAAAAGACACTAAAAATATATACTTAAAAATACTGTTGTGGTAAAGTTCTTTGAGTTTTTGTAGTTATGAAATATGGTTTTAAATAAGAATATGCTTGTTACAAAGAACAAAGAGTAGGATGTGTATAAGAAAAATGAAAAAGAAAAATGATGTGGTTAGATGATGAACATAATAGAACTCAAAAACGTTTTTCTAAAAACGAATGTTTTTAAAGGAGGAACAAATGGAAATGGAAACCTAGAATTTTAAGTTAAAAATGAAAAATGTCAAGCGGCTTCAGATGTGTTACGCTACTTCTATGGTTGGGTGAGTGTGAGTTAAAATTTGTGAGTTTGGTTTAGTTTACTGGTGTAATGACTGTCTTTTTCTTGTACTTCAAGGGTCCATCAACACTGGCCACGTTTGTGGTTGTTTATGCACTTTTTGGACCGACCTTTCCTGGGGTTTATGATAAAGAAAGAGGGATTTATTATTTGTTCTACCCGGTGAGCAAGAAATAATAATACCATCACACTGTTCTTTAATATATGTATGAATTTTTTTCTATCAATGTTTATAATTTTTAACGATGGTAGGGGCTATCTTTCGAGTTTACAATTCCCAACCAGTACACAGACTGCTGCCATGATGGAGAAGGTATGTTCTTCTTCGGATTACAGAGATTCTGTTTATTTTTTTTTGTCTTGTCACAATATATGACTTCTCTCTTTCTTCTACAAAGAGGCACTACCATCAGAGTTTCCAAATGGCACCACACCAGTAACATGTCGGGTCTCTATATATGACAACTCAAGCGACAAAAAAGTTGGTGTAGGAAAACTAATGGATAGGGCTTCTGTCCCTCCTGTGCCTCCTGGCAACCTTTATATGGAAGAGGTTCATGTCAAGGTGTGGCTTATCTTCATTTACTCCCACTCCCCTCTGCGTGGTTTAACATCTCTTATCAAACACAGTTAGCAATTAGCCACCTTCTTACTCTTCGCATGACTTTATTATATATTTATGCAGCTTGGGGAGGAACTATGGTTTACTGTTGGAAGCCAGCATATGCCTTTTGGTGCATCACCACAGGTAAAGTCAGTACCTGCCTTATTGTGCTTTTCCTTTGGAACTCATCGTTTCGTGCTCCGTGCAGGATGTATGGACTGAATTAGGACGACCATGTGGGATCCACCCAAAGCAGGTGATCCATACTGGTCTCTCTAAACTTGTTTGTTGTATATTGCAAACAGATACTTACATAAGATTCTCTTGCTATCTTGCCTGCTTTTTTTTGTCACAGTTCAATGCCCGTTTGGACATTTGGATTTCTGCTTCTGAAATTGTACTTTGCTTTCTAGGTAGATCAAATGGTTATTCATTCTGCGTCAGATCCACGACCAAAAACAACTATTTGTGGTGATTACTTTTACAACTATTTTACTCGTGGGTTGGATATCCTGTTTGACAGCGAGGTAAGCAACTCGTCAAGATAGAGTTAATATGTTCCCTCCCTTCATATGTTTTTTTTTTCATCCATGACTCTACCTTTTTTACAGAATCACAAGAGCTAAGAAGTTTGTTCTTCACACCAACTATCCTGGTCATGCTGATTTCAACTCATACATAAAGTGCAACTTTGTGATCTCTGGTAAGTGATGCAAATGATAGCAGCTTTCATGTCAATTAGTTATCCTTTATTCAGATGTATGTTGTGACTTTAATTTTCAACAAATCTCGTGCTGCTTTTCAGTTGGAGAGGATACGACAGAAACAAACAGAGGTGGAAACAAGATCACTCCAAAAACGAATTGGGAGCAGGTTAAGGTAAATTAGTTTCAGACAAATGATAGGAAGCTAGTCTATGTTAGGCCTCGACCAATTTCCCCTGAAATTTTTTAATGATGTAAAATCTCTTGACCAACCCTGTTGTTGTGGATCTCTTTTCACAATCGGAAGAATCTTGTGTGAAAGCATTGAGGAAATAATCAAATTGTAGAATTTTAGTGTTAACAAATGAGTAAAACATTTGTCATGAAACCTAAGGTTTCAAACCTTGGTTTCACCATATAGGAAATATTCGGGGAGTGTGGCCCAGCAGCCATTCAGACACAGGGCTCAACTAGCAACCCTTTTGGATCGACATACGTGTATGGCTATCAGAATGTTGCTTTTGAGGTGGAGCATTTTCTAGTAACCTTAATTCAGTGGTTGTGATCCTTGTTCTATATTTGTAGATTGTTAACCGAAACTTTATTAAGTTGGGCTAACGTTTTGCAGGTGATGAAGAACGGTCATATAGCCATCATAACTTTGTTCTAGTCATGATGTGTCTACTGTACAGGTATGTTCTTATGAATTCTTCATTTGTGCTCAACTTTTCATTTATAACATTTTGTTGCAAGTTCATGTTCTCCGCTGTCTGATTTTGTAGTATAAGTTGGCTAAAATTAGTTTTGTGACATGTGGATGATTAATCTTTGTAGGGGCTTTTATGCTTTGGCTGGAGAGGCTATATTCTACCCACAGACTGTAAATCTAACCCGAAAAAGCTGCAAGCTATATCGATATTATCCAAAACTTTTAAATGTCTGGAACAGATGTTGTACAGTTATTAGTTTAGTTGATATCAAGGTTTATAATAACAGTTTCTCTATGATTGTATATATCCATTTACTTTGATGAATAATATAGCCTACCTTCAGTTGGAAAAAAGTTAAGATTAAAAGTTACCGGGAAAACAAAAAAGATTAATATAGTTACATTGGAAAACAAAAAAAAATCCCCGTCGCCGGGACTCGAACCCGGGTCTCTCGGGTGAGAGCCGAGTATCCTAACCAGCTAGACTACGACGGATTGTTGTTTTAATTAATCTAAAAACATAATTAACTGCTAAAGACTAAAATTCATTTCCTTCTTCTGCCGTTCTGCGGGTACTTGTTCTTCTATCCGTTGCAAGCAGCGTTTTGTCTTGTGGATGGTTCCAGGAGGGAAAGGGAAAGGGAAAGTGGTTTTCTGAAATTGTTTTCATCGGCGATACGTCTCTTCTCCTCTGGTACTCTCTATCTTTTCATTTTTCTCCCTTTTTGTTTCGGTTCGAAGCTGCTTCAAGTTTGTAGTATTAAGAATTGGCTTCTGGTTAAATCCATGGGGATGCGAGAACTTGAACTTCGTCATATAGTTCTGGATTATATATATTCTGTTTATCTAACCCGTCGGATGTTAGCTGCGCGAACTGGGTTTATAATGCATAGTAATTGTGCAATTGGGGTTTTTTTTGCTTTAATTTTAGGGATTGAGCTTGTTGTTGTGAAGGAAAGCTCCGGTACTCATTGCCAGAGATGATGAGTGCGTCCGGGTTAACTGTAACTCCGCCCAGATTTCACTTTCGATGGCGTTCAGATCGTTTTTGTACATCTCAGAGAAGCTCTCAGGCTTTTACTGTTCTTGGCAAACTGAATCGCCGTGATGCAGCTTGTCCGCTTCTTCAAAGGTTGTTTTTTGTGCTTGTTCGCTTAAGCATATGCTACTTATTTCTCATGCTTATCTGTAATGGTTGGTTTTTCTCTTTGGTGTTGCATAGGGCTTGTTTGGCTCTTCCAACACAAAGAAGCAATTCTATGATTGTCCGTGCCATGAGTGCTTCCTTTGCTGACGATTCAACTGGTAATTACATAACTCTCATAATCCTATTGTCAAGCTTTCTAGTTAACGGCACGGACTGATTATGCATAATCTCTTAGTTATACTTGTAAATGGTGCTTCTGTGTTACTTAAGATGCTTTCTTGTTGTCAGTACTCGAAGCAAGAAATGCAATGCATAGTAAAATGATTAATGTTCCCTGCTACTTACATAGGTTCAGCTGTTTTCCCTCGGATCAATGTCAAAGATCCATACAAGCGCCTTGGGATAAGCAAGATGGCCTCAGAAGATGAGATTCAAGGTGCGAGGAACTTTCTCATTCAGCAGTACGCTGGTCACAAACCCAGTGTTGACGCAATCGAATCAGCTCATGACAAGATTATCATGCAAAAGTTCCATGACAGGAAAAACCCCAAGATTGACATCAAGAAAAAGGTCCGCCAAGTGAGACAGTCCAAAGTTGTAAACTTTGTTTTCGAGAGATTCCAAACTCCACCCACAGCTTTCCTTGTCAAAACGGCAGTCACGTTTGCAGTTCTCGGCGCTCTAACCATTCTGTTCCCGACAGAAGAAGGACCGACTCTGCAGGTTTTGTTATCGGTAATAGCTACGTTTTACTTCATCCACCAAAGGCTGAAGAAGAAGCTCTGGTCTTTCCTTTACGGGTAATAAGCTAAGCTGATCATAATCGTGAAAACCTTTGCTACCTTCCTTGATTGTTGGATTGATATTGTGAAACAGGACCGGATTTTTCATATTCTCGTGGCTGATTGGGACCTTCTTAATGGTATCTGTGATCCCGCCGTTGATCAAAGGACCAAGAGGTTTTGAAGTCATGTCTTCGCTCTTAAGCTACGTTTTGCTTTGGGTGGCTTCGAGCTACCTTCGGTAGCATTATAGCTCTTTATTTCCCCCCTTTTTCGGGTCGCAAGTTCTTAAGAGTACTATTATCTCGGATATGTGAAAACACACAAAAAGAGAAACTGTATCATCGTCATGTGGCACAGAGAGAAATTTTTGTTCCTTGGGAGTTGTTATTTTGCTGGACTTCAGTATTCATGTCGCAATCGCACGACTGTAAAACGAACAAGATCCAGTTATTTAACAAGTGTAGTGGCAGCCGCTACGATTGTCAAACGAACAGGAGTGTATTCATGTCATGCGATACAAAACTAGACATTTTCCGTCTGGAATTTAGCGTGTGTGACTGTGTATATTGAAGATAGTGTAGATATGGGCTTCATGTGCGCTTTTTTTATTATTATAATCTGGTTGCCCAAAAACTAAGGATAAGCTTGCTTGGTTTCTATGTTGCATGAAAACTCTGATCTAGAAAAGAAACACGGTGAAAACGTATGGAAACGCAATGGAATCATGATTTTTAGAAATAGTGATTTAGAAACATGACGAAAATGTGGATTTCATTTTTGTAAATGGTTTGCGAGACGTAACTGAAAACTAATGTTATATGGAAATTCTAAATAGATTGGAGATATGTGTATAATTGATATTTCATAATGTATTTATAAAAACAACAACTATGAGGAATATGAATCCATTTCTCTAAATCTATAATCATATCTTAAAAATCATTTATAAGACGCATAAAATTCTGAAAAGTGTATTGAAGAATATACAATTTAAAAGATATATTTTTCCAAAAGTCAATTGGATATCAAAAACCAAAAATTAAATCAAAGCGTTTAAAGTTAATGATTACATGTGAGTTGGCTAATCGAATATGGTGTCACGCTTTCGGTCCCCTAAAAATTTGGTGAGTGGGCTAGTCGATGATATTATTCACCCATGAAGATTAGTAGAATCTCGGCCCAAATTACCCCTTGTTATAAAAAAGAGATACATATCGTTAGTGATTTAGTGGAGTTAGATCATTGTTTCAAATATTTTTAATATGGTTTCGAATTTCCAATATTGGTGTTTTATTATATGTTTTTAGTTATTTTATATGTATATATACAATTACAAAACGTATTTGTTTTCTAACTTTAAAAAAAACTTAGATTTTGCATTTCCAAGCATTTCACTTTGGTATATCCATTTCCGATTCTATACAACATACATTATAGTAGGAAAATTGATCGAGCATCAGTCAATTGCACACGAGACATATTTTACATATATGATACAAATTAAGGGGTGGTTCCATATACCGAATTCTCATTGAGCGGATTTTGTTGGGTCACATTTTTTTTTTTTTTTTGAGAGGGGGGTTCGATCTTTTAATTTAATATTCTATTTTTGTTGTTTTAAAACTTACTTTTAGTATAACTAATTTTAAATGAGGTATATACATATATATGCCCTCAGACCTATAAACATATAGGTATGAGGACAGTCACATTCTTTGTTCCCGCATAATTAAATTAAACTGGTCTAATTCCATAAATTAGTTTGATTTGTAGTATTAAAGCATCTTCATCCGTTAAGAAATTTCGAGTTAAAAATTAGTTTGATTGTAGTAGTAGTAAATCATCTTCATTTGTTAAAATTTGTTAGGTTCTTTATAAATTAATATTAATATTTTATTTTAATTAATTAAATAATTAAACTTAGTTTTTAAATAATAATTGAACCAGTAAAATAAAAACATTTGTCATGTGTGTTTTTAACTAAGAAACCACAGGTTCTCTTTTTTTTTTTCATCTGAAGTGATATTTTTATTAACCATGGAAGGATGCGGTTTTGAGATACAAGAGCCGGCAGAAGACAAAACCTTCTCCGGAAACTAAGCCGGCGGATTAAAGAAATATCCCCGGAAACCAAAGCCCATAAAGGGTTGCTAAACCTACAACTATGAAAGATATAGATCGATAAAACCAGAAAATAACAAGAGCAAATCAAACTTGCACATCTTGACATCCGTAAAGAACTACAAGCGGATAAATCGACGTCGCCCACGGCCCACCGAACGATAACATCAACAACTTGGAGACCTCAGAGAGACGCTCTCTCAAACACAAACCCAATAACTTAGACTTCACAACCCGACAAGAAAGAAACACTACTAGTTTCCCTAAACCTCCTTCGGATACGGTACTGGCGCATTCAAATGCAACCACATAACACCTAGTTAGAAGCCCTACACGAACTCAAATCTCCAACGAAGCCTACCCAACCTAACACACGAGATCATAAAGACATTAGAAACCTAGATTGAATAGCACCCACTACGAACACCAAGGCCTGTCAAAATGATACAAACTTAATAGCTAGAGCCAAAAACTGGATCATCAAAATAACAATATAGCAGAGGTGAATAAAACCAACATTAAACCCAAAGACCTAACCAACTAACCCAAATCGAATCACACACCCGTCCCCAAAACCTAACTAAACGTGATACAGGAAACCAGAGCAACTCATCACCACGAAAGGACCACCAACACCAGAAACCGTCCTTAAGAACTTTTGAGAAACTTTAAGATCCTTAAACTATCTCTCTTTTTACTTTATGAAAATTTTATTATATTATACTCCCTCCGTTTCACTATATTTATTTTCTAGCTTTTGCACATATATTAAGAAGTAATTAATCTATTCTATTAAAACAGGAAGGTTTGTCATGGTACATAAATGTTGTTCCCGGAAATTGCCCTTGATATTATTAGGATTTGTAACCTTCATTAAGGGTATTTTTGTCATGCGGAAATTATACAATTTATGGAAAATCTGTTACAAATATTATTAACTAGGTCCTACCGATCCAATTAAATAGTTTTAATATTAACCATAGGATCTTATTCTTTTAATCCTAACCCTCCAATTAAAATTTGTATCTTATTTGACATAATAGACAAATGCTCTCTAATACGCCATGTTACTATGCTTGACATAATAGACAAATGTACATATAATACACCATATTGCTATACAAATGTACATAATAGAGAAATAACCTTAGACGTAGGTGAACTATGAAGCAGCTTCACTGAAAAATAAATAAATGAACATTACTGTAGCATTTGAACAATCGTCTACTTCAATACATTGTTATATTCATAAGAAAAAGAAATGTAAATTATATAATTATAAAATGGCACATATAACAAAATTGAACTGTCAAATGAATAAAGAACATTATTTGATTGATTTTTCCTAAAGTTATAAAAAATCTATCGATGTTAAGCCATGCTACGAAAGCGCGTATATAGACAATGAAATCATTAAAAGAATCTTAAGCCGTGCTACGTGCTTGAGAATATTTTCCTAAAGTCATAACAAATTTTCAAATCTCTTAGACCATGAAATCATTAAAAGAATCTTAACAAATTAGAAACAATATAATCTAACAAATTAATCAAAGAATCAGCGATATTAACTAAAAACAAGCATATTTCATCTTTAAGGCAATTACCAAAATTCGTGGAAATCTCTAAATATCACATTGTAAAACAAAAAAGAGAATAAAGAATAGCATATAATCTTGGAGTCCATATCCTAACGTCATTTCCAATTACACAAAATTATGAATATACCTTTTTCTATAACTACAGGATTTTTGTTTAGATTTCATAAATAAAAATCCTAACTTATCACGCACGTAGCTACTCTATATAAAGAACATACATCACAATTATTGACCTACATCTACTCTAGCCGAAAATACCATTTTATAAAACAAAAGAAATGTCGATGATGAAGGTTACTAACCTGTGCGACCTTAAACCTTACAAAACAGGTTGGAAGATCGAAGTAAAGGTTTTGCACTCGTGGAAGCAATACACTGCACAAGCAGGAGAAACCTTTGAGATAGTGTTAGCTGACCATCATGTAAGTTTTATATCTTATACGATTTCAATGAACTTTTTTACCTCTGTTACATCCAACTATTTACTCATGTTGTTTCTTTTAGGGAACCACAATCCATGCTTCCTGCAAAAAAACTTGGATCAGCAAGTTGGAAAGGCATTTACCTGTTGGTAAAAAATACATTTAAAAAAAATAATTCATATCATAACAATTAAAAAACATATTTATTAACTATATGGACCATTATTACATAATATATCTATATATAATTTATTTTTATGTAAAAGATGGTAACTTTGAGAATATGTATAATAATCTTATCCATTCCTATTATTCAAACAACATCAAGTTAATCTCTTAAAAAGAGATATAGAGCTTCATTTTGTAAAGTAGTAATATAACCCGCCGTTTCTTTATAAAAATAGAATAGATCTCTCCGATGGAATTATCATTTAGCTGGAATTACACAACTAAAATTATTATGTTTCTCGGCATTCAAAACGTAGCAATCACAAAATAAGTGTCTATAACTTTTTAAAATTGAAAGGATTCTCCGCATTCAATATGTAATTAACAAAATGGTTTAAAACTAATTATAACAAAGAAATATTCAAAAAATTAAAATAAGTAAATATAAACCCGCGCTTTTTTAGCGCGGGTCAAAATCTAGTTTATACTTTAATTCATCATTAATGATTCTTAAGTATTGGTTTTATAATGATTTATGGAGTAAATTTTTTTTGTTTTATGTGAAATTTGAATTTTCATTTGCTCTTTTGAGTGTTTGTAATTAATTAGTCAAACAAAATTTAATGCATAACTGATTAATTTAACTCAAAAAGTAAAAATTCATTAATTTTATTGTAAAAAATTAAATATTATGAAACAAGAATAAAATGCTAGAAAATCAAATATAGTAAAACGGAGGGAGTATTAAAATGTTTTTAAGATCTTCCTGTTCGAGATGCTTTTAGACTATTCAGTACTCAGTAGTAGTAACATTGACTTTAACATTTGTATAATAGTTAAGGCTGCATGCTCTTTTGTCCGGTAGTCTAATCATGTGCATGGCCCTCTTTGTCTATGTATATCTCTCTTAGAAAACACATTTAGATAAATGTTTTGTTCTTTTTTGGTCGACCTCGCGATTAAATATATCATGTATGTTTATTCAACGGAAATTAATCCATGCTCTCATATAATTGGACAAAGTGACATTTTGGCACATTCTCTAGAAAAATGATTTTATTTTTTGTAGGCATCTCAAATCAAAACCAAATCCTACCCTAACATCAACTACATATTTCTCACTTAGCATTAATACCCCCAAAACATATTTATCAGTTGTACTATCCTACTTGAATCATTTTGTACTTAATAATACTATGTTAATATTTTTTTTAAAAGATCGTTCATATTAATTTTTTTTTTTGTTACAAAATGCAAGAAATAAAAGAAATACAACAGGAAGAAAAAAATTACGAACTCAGCCCACAAAAATTTCTAATAAACACGAAACTAACAAAAGAAATTTTAGACAAAACTCTAATCTTGCGAAAACAATATGCCGCCAAAGAGACTGATAGGATTTAGTTTGAATTAATGTCCTGTTATGTAGGACAATTTGTTATTTGATTTAGTCATATGTACTCTCCACGTTTAGTTAGTATCTAGGAGTAGTTTGCTTCACGTTCTGTTTCATGATGTTTCCCTAAAGGCTTATATAAGCCATTGTTCTTTATTAATCAATGTAACCAGTTTCTAGATTTCTATTAAGTATAACAATCTGGTATCAGAGCTAACTTCAAAAGGAGAGAATGAGTGCAGACGGAAATGGAAATGGTGGTTATGATGCACATGCAATTCCCAGATTTGATGGGGATTATGATCATTGGAGCATGGTCTTGGAAAATCTCCTTCGATCAAAGGAGTACTGGACAGTTGTGGAATCTGGATACACATAACAAAGTGCTGAAGGGGAGATGACAGCAGCACAGAAAAAGACGTTCAAAGAGATGAAGCTCAAAGATTTGAAGGCAAAGAATTATCTGTTTCAATCCATCGACATGACGATTCTGAAAACGATAACACAAAAGGAGACATCGAAGCAACTCTGGGACTCGATGAAGATGAAGTGTCAAGGGAACGCTCGGGTGCAGAGAGCACAACTCAATCGGCTTCGTAGAGACTTCGAGATTTTGGCGATGAACCAAGGTGAATCCATCGATGGATATTTCAGTCGAGTAATGGTGATCGCAAATGATATGCGAAAATGCGGAGAGAACATGCCTGATGTCAAGATCGTTGAGAAGATCTTGAGAACACTCACTGATAAATGGAACTACATAATCTGTTCCATCGAGGAGTCAAAAGATGTGGATAGTCTCTCTGTTGATGCTCTGCAAAGTTCACTTCTTGTTCATGAGCAGAAGTTCAAGAAGAAAGGAGGTGATGAACACGCACTCGTTGTGTCATACAGTGAAGTCCATGGAGGAAGAGGACGAGGAAGAAACACCTTTAGAGGAGGAAGAGGCAGAGGCAGAGGTCGTCAAAGTTACAACAAGGTGACTGTGGAATGTTACAAATACCATCAATTGGGACATTATCAATATGAATGTCCAACTGTAACAAAACAAGCCAATTATACAGAGATAGAGGAACCAGAAGAGATGCTTTTGATGGCTTACCTTGAAGAGATGAACAACAATGATGTGTGGTTCCTTGATTTGAGCTGCAGTAATCACATGTGTGGTGATTTATCACTCTTTAGTGATCTGGAAAATGGTTACCGGAGGAAAGTCAGATTGGGAAACCATATGCAGATGGAAGTTGTGGGCAAAGGAAGTGTCAAGTTGTCTTTCGAAGGCGTCAGCTATGTTGTGAAGGATGTTTTCTGTACCAGACCTGAAGAATAACCTTCTCAGCCTTGGACAGCTGCAAGAACGTGGATTAGCTATTGTGATCAAGGATAATCAGTGTCGAGTCTATCATCCCACAAAAGGCCTTATTGTTCAAAGCAATATGACCAGCAACAGAATGTTCATTTTTCTATCTAACAAGGAGGTACCTAAGCAGATCACAAAGGAGGTGTGCTTCAAAGCCGACACACAAGATTCAACTCAGTTATGGCATTGTCGATATGGTCATCTCAGTTTTTCAGGACTGAAGACTTTACAGAGCAAAGGAATGGTGAGAGGGCTGCCCAATCTTGCAGAAAATGAAGTTGTATGAATTGAATGCTTGAAAGGAAAGCAACACAGAGAATGTATTCCAAAGAAGAGCACATGGAGAGCTTCACAAAAATTGGAATTGGTACACGCTGATATATGTAGTCCCATCTCTCCAACTTCCAATGGTCAAAAGAGGTATCTCATATGCTTCATTGATGACTTTAGTAGGAAATTTTGGGTATATTTCCTTGCGTATAAGGCTGATGCATTTGCTACCTTCAAGCAATTTAAGAGCTGTGTAGAAAAGGAATCTGGTTTGTCAATTAAATGCTTGAGAACAAATCGTGGAGGAGAATTTACATCAAGTGAGTTTAACGATTATTGCAGAGATAATGGAGTCAAGCGACAGCTCACCACTGCTTATACGCCACAACAGAACGGCGTTGCAGAACGAAAGAACAGAACAATGATGAATATGGTGAGAAGTCTTCTGGTGGAGAAAAATGTTTCCAAAAGTTTTTGGCCAGAAGCTGTAAATTGGGCATTCACTACAAAAAAAAAATCATATTGATAGCATATTGCTATAGCACATTTTACTGAACTGCTATCATAGATGAGTTTGAATTTTTCGTATTATACACTAGCATCAAATAAACGCTATGATAAAATTTCACTAAGCGGGAAGCTAAAATTAGCTTTTCCGTCAAACACTTAACAAAAATTTTAGGCTTAGACTCATTTTCCCTCTTTCACTTCTCATTTCCCCTTTTGAACTCCCATTTTTCCCACATTCTCTTAGAACCCTAAGACAAAAATTTCGTGTACTCTCTCTTCCTCCTTTACATAGAAAAATCCTTTGACCTCTCTTCTCTCTTCTCTCGTCTCTCTCTCTCTCTCTCTCTAACCCTAAACGATCTTGCACCTTCTTCAACCTCCAGCATCGTCATCTCCCGATCAATGTCCAGTCCATGTACGTTGAGCGAGAGAAATGTCGACGGCCCGTCTTCAACTCTGATGAGATTCGTCACTTTGGGAATCTCCGTGGTGGCTCAATACGGAGGAAGCCGCGTCTTTCCATGGTGGTAAGGTTTAATTCTGCAAAGAGAGAAACCCTAGACCCATTTCTCTTCTTTTTTTCTCTCTGTCTTTCGATATCTCTTGGTTTTCTTTCTGCTCTTCTTCTTTTTTTTTGTTTTCAGATTAGGTGTCTTTCTCAGGATTAGACATGTTATACACAATGTAGTGAAGAGGTTTACGATGCTTTGATGCTTAAGACAAATGCAGATATGGTGTTTGTTATTATGTCGCAGAGACTAGGCGCGGATGGTTGAGAAGGAAAGCGTAGACATTTCAACTATATTGGTAAGAGAGTAAAAAATATCATTTATGTAGATGAACTCTTCTTAAGGGGAAATTAGCATCCAGTTCAGATTGAAGCTTTACTTGATGGTTATTTCATATGCTGAGTGTTAACAATGAATCCTGTTTCTTTTTGTCGAAGTCTGATAATCATGGTTTTGTTATACATGGTAACTTTTGAGAGAAAGCTTATGTGTTTGGCTATTTAATTAAAGAACCCACACCTTTACTTTTCTTGCAGAAACAGTATTCGTAGGATTGTTTTCTTAACCAAAGAGATGTGGCTTTTGTCTGTTTTTAAAGGAAAGCTTGATGATGGAACTTTTGTTGCCATCAAACGTGCCAGGAAGGTATGAGAGATTGAAACCTTAAGATAATGATTCAGAGAAAGAAAATGATCTAATACTGGACAATTCTGTTACAGAACAACTATGGCAAGAGCTGGTTGCGAGAGTTCAAGAATGAAATATACACATTGTCCAAGATCGAGCATATGAACTTAGTAAAGCTTTATGGATTTTTGGAACATGAGGATGAAAAGGTTATCGTTGTTGAATACGTTGGGAATGGAAACCTACGAGAACATCTAGATGGTAAGTTACAAGAGGTACTACAAGATGTTAGAGCATACAGAATGTTTCCAAAAGCTTCTCAACTTTTGTTAAAACCGCAGGTCTAAAAGGTAACCGCCTTGAAATGGCAGAACGTCTTGAGATCGCCATTGATGTAGCTCATGCATTGACCTATCTGCACACATATACAGGTACTCTTGTCCTCTTCTCTGTTTTTATTACCAAGACTCTTAAGCCAAGACCTCAAAGATCATTTCTGAATGCAGATACTCCAATTATACATAGAGACATTAAAGCATCAAATATCCTCATCACGGATAAGCTCAGGGCCAAAGTGGCAGACTTTGGCTTTGCTCGTTTGGTTTCTGAAGATCCAGGGGCTACTCATGCCTCGACTTAGGTCAAAGGATCTGCAGGCTATGTGGATCCAGATTACCTCAGGACGTTTCAACTAACAGACAAGAGCGATGTTTACTCTTTTGGTGTTTTGCTCATAGAGCTTGTCACAGGAAGACGTCCCATTGAGTTAAAGAGACCACAAAAAGACCGACTTACAGTTAAATGGGTAAGTTATTTCTCTCTTCACCTTCAACATAAGCTGGAGAGAATCTCAAAAAGATACTCGTTTCTATGTTTTGTGCAGGCATTGAGGAGACTCATAGACGATGAAGCTGTTCTTGTAATGGATCCAGTGCTCAAGAGAAACCGAGCTGCAGTTGAAGTGACTGAGAAGATGTTGAGACTGGCGAGTGAATGTGTTGCTCCGACGAGAGGTACACGCCCGGCTATGAAAGGATGTGTGGAAAAGCTATGGGGTATAAGGAGAGATATGAAGCAATAAACGACGAGTGATCTTTGGATCTGGATTATAGCAGCAGCAGTGATTCATGAGATGAGATGGAGCATGTGGAGAGGGAAGAAGATTACATTCTTGAAGACTTATATTTGTTTTATATATAAGGAGTAAAGAAAGTGATAGTATTAGAATAACTTGTTTAGTTTTGTAAACAATTTTTGTTTTATTAATAAAGGCATTTCAAATAATTTTTATATAAATCCAATTGGTACAATTATACAATATAATAATAATAATAATAATAATAATAATAATAATAATAATAATAATAATAATAATAATAATAATAATAATACAGTTCGGCTCGGCTCGGATACAAAAAGCTATTATAGGTAGATCTAATTATAGCATCGGTATATTGCTATTGTATAAGCACCTATTATAACATACCAAAAACGCGCTATTGTATATGTGGAACCTACGATAGCTTGGGATGTCTTAGCGTTTATGAAAACGCTATCAATGACATATTATAGCATTTTTTCCGTGCTAACAATGTGCATATTTCTTGTAGTGATTCTACGTACTCAATAGGTGTCCGACATCATCAGTCAAGGACATGACCCCAGAAGAGGCATGGAGTGGAGTGAAGCCTTATGTTGAACACTTTAGAGTGTTTGGTTGCATAGGACATGCGCATGTGCCTGATGCTCGACGTACAAAGCTTGAGACAAGAGTAGAAGCTGTGTGCTATTCGGAGTAAGTGATGAATCAAAGGGTTACATGCTTTATGATCCTACGACCAAGAAAGTCTGCATTAGTAGAGATGTAGTGTTTGAAGAAAACAAGCAATGGGATTGGGACAAAAGCTATGAACACTTGATCAAACTGGATCTGGATTGGGGAGAGGATGGTGAATCAAGGTCAGAGACTGAAGAAGAAATAGAAAATCCAGAAGTGCCACACGAAAGAGAAGAGGGTGAAAATGCAGCAGGAACTACAAATGGTGAAAATGCTCATGTGGTACCAGCTATTGTTGTTTCTGATATTCCAGAGTCTTCAAATACAACAGAAAATCGCATCAGAAGGACACCAGCATGGATGAGTGACTATGTCACTGGTGAGGATGAAGATGCAGAGATTCTGCAGTTTGCTGATGTCCTGCAGTTTTCTTTAAATGTTACCTCCAATCCGGTTAACTTTGAGGAGGCAGTCATACATGACAATTGGAGGCAAGCCATGGATTCTGAAATCAGCTCTATCGAGAAGAATGAAACATGTTTTCTATCGAGAAGAATGAAACATGTTTTCTAACTGATCTGCCAGAAGGAGCTAAAAGCATAGGATTAAAATGGGTATACAAAACCAAGCTGAATCAGTTTGGAGAATTTGATAAATACAAGGCCCGTTTAGTCGCAAAAGGATATGCTCAAGAACATAGAGTTGATTATGAAGAGTTGTATGCTCATGTTTCGTGTATGGACACGGTGAAGATGATCTTAGCTCTTGCAGCTCAACGAAAATGGATTGTTTACCAACTAGATGTGAAATCAGCCTTTCTTCAAGGTGAATTGTCTGAAGATGTTTATGTTGAGCAATAAAAGGGATATGAGCTGAAGAATGAAGAAAGAAAGGTCTACAAGCTTAAAAAGGCTCTATATGGACTTAAGCAAGCACCACGAGCATGGTTCAGTCGGATAGACTCATACTTCAAGGAAATGGGTTTTGAGAAGGATGCAAGTGAGCAGACTCTATTCACCAAGACCAACGATCAAGGTAACTATCTGATTGTTAGCTTGTATGTTGATGACTTGATCTATACTGTAAATGATGGAGTTATGATGAATGAGTTTAAAGAGTCTATGATGAAGGAATTTGACATGTCTGATATGGGTAAAATGAAGTATTTTCTGGGTTTAGAGGTTCTGCAGTTTGATGGTGGGATATTCATTAGTCAGAAGAAATATGTGAAGGAAATGCTGAAGAAGTTCAGGATGGAAGAGTGTAATTATGTTCAGAATCCGATAATCCATGGCTTTAAAATACACAGAGATGATGATGGTGTAGAGGTCAACATTTCAATCTATAAAGCTATGGTTGGTTGGAAGCTTGATGTATGTGACAGCTACAAGACCCGACGTAATGTACGCAGTCTGCTTAATCAGCAGATACATGTCCAAGCCAACTGAACTTCATTTCAGTGCAGCCAAAAGAATTCTAAGGTACCTTCAAGGAACTATTGACTATGGGATTCTCTACAAGTATACATGAAATAAAGAAGTGGTTGGCCTCACAGACAGTGACTATGCTAGGTGTTTGGAAGATAGAAAGAGTACTTCTGGTTATGCTTTTCTTTTGAGTGATGCAGCAGTGGCCTGGTCTTCTTGCAAGCAACCTATCGTCACACTGAGTACAACAGAAGCTGAGTTTGTTGCTGCAGCAACATGTTCGTGTCAGATGGTTTGGATGAAGAGAGTGTTGAAACGAATTGGTTTTGAGGGCAGTGACAATCCAATCATTTTCTGTGACAACAGTTCAACCATCAAGTTGTCAAAGAATCCGGTAATGCATGGCAAAAGCAAGCATATTGATGTAAAGTTTCATTTCTTGCGTGATCTAGTGAGTGAAGGAGCTGTGCAACTGAAGTTTTGTGGTACCAAGCAACAAGTTGCAGACATACTTACCAAGCCGCTTAAGCTCGAGACATTTCAGGAACTCAGGATGCGACTGGAAGTTTGTGATGCACCAAAGTAAACTATCACAGTCTAGTTTAGGAGGGGAATTGATATGATTTAGTTTGAATTAATGTCCTATTATGTAGGACAGTTTGTTATTTGATTTAGTCATATGTACTCTCCACGTTTAGCTAGTATCTAGGAGTAGTTTGCTTCACGTTCTGTTTCATGATGTTTCCCTAAAGGCTTATATAAGCCATTGTTCTTTATTAATCAATGTAAGCAGTTTTCAGATTTCTATTGAGTTTAACAGAGACTACCGTCGAGCAAGCCGAGCATCCGATTTGCTAGAAAATCAAGCCACCACCGGAGAGAGAAGCAAGGAAACCGCCAAACACCAAAAACAAGGGTGAGTTAGAAAAGGAGGAAGAGCGCGACACCAGAGGAAACAAGAGATGAAAGATCAAGCCTAAGAAAGGTTGAAAACTGTCAGTTATTTTACTATCGCCATTTTCGGTTCACCGGAGTGCTAAGCAAACAACAAGAACTACTAGAGTCTTCCAAACATTGTCGGTTTATGACACCCACCGCAAAACCCAAAACCTCAACCACGCCGTCTTCTAACGGGAAGTAGAGGAAATGAGAAGTCCCGTGACACATGCAACCAAAAAAATGTCGAGAAACTGCAACCCGATCCACCCTACCAACGAAGACAAGCACCGCCGTCAACAGAGACAAGACAAACAACAGACAGCGAGAGCCATGAACGAGAAATCACTGGAAAGTGACTGAAGAGAGAGGCCATCATCGAATCCGGTCCCCATAGACCCGGTGTCGCTACCAGATGGCCATCGTAGAGCCACCAACTGAGACAAAAAAAAACAAAAACAAAAATGCCGCCACCAAACCAGCCATAGGGAAAGTTAAAATCGCGGATGAAGATTTATGATGAGAGATTTGATCGAAAAAGC
The DNA here is from genome assembly GCA_030180135.1 of Orychophragmus violaceus. NCBI lineage: Eukaryota > Viridiplantae > Streptophyta > Magnoliopsida > Brassicales > Brassicaceae > Orychophragmus > Orychophragmus violaceus. The sequence continues at coordinate 90,133,789 of CM058231.1, forward strand.
CCCCTCCAATGGAAAAAACAACCAGAGAGGCGGAAGAAGCAATGAATAGAATTTTTTTTAGAGGAAAAAGAGAAGGAAAAAAATGTCACTCAAAGGCCTGTAATTATCACCTTACTATGTTAACTTTTATAGGTTCCACGTCCATCTCAATTTCAATGTGAGATTCCTAAATCCTAACATATATAATCCTTTAGACTTTTGACAAATGTATCAATATATGGTTTTCGAAACTAATTTTTGAGTTACGTATAAATTATTCTTATGTTTTTTTTTTTGACTAAACTTATTCGTATGTTTTAGAGAAATACTTAGTTTAGCCGTTTCAAATGTACTCTGTATAGGGTATGTTAAGTTAAGACTATCTACTTTTACATGTTTGTTTTGTCAAACTTTTACATGTTTGTTTAATTATTAACTAATACATATATATATATATATATATATATTACATGTTTGTTTAATTATTAACTAATATATATATATATATATATATATTAGATTGGTTTAACGTCGACGACAGAGCGTTTGTCCTTTAGACGATATTTGGCTATTTGCGCATTGAATCACTTTTATGTACTTATGTGAGAAAAAGCAAACGCACATGCCTGATGGCATGTGCTCTGCTTTTTATATTGATTATTATAAAGTGAAGTACAAATTCACTAGCGGGTAGCTTAAAAGTTTGTAAACATATGCTGGTGGAAATCATTGCTTGCCAAAATCATGCAATTTTTTGTGTGGTTGTGATGTGATGTACCCATTAAGATCGAAATAACGTGTGTTCATAATAGGTGATTAGGAAAATGATGTGATTTATCAACTTAAGACTGATTAATAGATTATAAAAATGTTCGTATATTATCTTCGCCTTCAATCCAAATTAAAGCTGTATAAATAATTAAGATATGGCCTAAGAACATTTATTATTCTTTTTTTTTTTCCTGAAAATCTAGGGAATAATCAAGCCGAGCGACAACTTTCTTTTTAACAAATCTATATTATATAGTTCATTTGAAGGATTGTTGTCGGAAGGGGACCCATAATTTTTTTACCAGGATCAATAATAAAAATTAATAAATAAATAAATAATTATTATATATATATATTAAATTTTATTTTTTGAAACATTTAAAATAAAATCATATTTCATTAAAAGTATATATAATTATATACATATATTATATGTTAAAATAATATTTAAAAGATACATTTAATTTTTATTATATGAAAATGAATAGAAAACTGAAAATAACTTAAAATTAATGGTGAATAAAAAACATAAAAAATAAATATTTTGGAGATAATTAAATCGAAATACCATTTACATAAAATATGTATTGCTATATAAAAAGGTAAAAAAGTATAAAATTGTAGGAAAAATAAACAATTATTAAAATTATTATTATTATTATTATTGTATTAAAATTAAAAATAGCATGATGATTATAGATTTTAAAAGAAAAAATCAGATTTTTAAAAATTTAACAAAATATTAGATTAAAATTATTAGGTCGAAACACAAAAAATATATTGAGATTTAGGCCTAAATAAAAATAATTCAGACTTAATATCTTAGATTTTAACAAAAACAAATTTAGGCTTTAAGCTCAAAATAAAAAGAAAAGGAAAAAAAAATTGGATAGGGGTGTCAAGAGGGAATCGAATCCTTGTTTGGGGTGTCACTCCATGCAAGATTTCCAACACAGCTGCCGAAATTAATAGTAATAAGCTAACAATTATAACTTTTATATTTTTTACCGGTGTCAGCTGACCCCCTAAAATCTATGTAGATCCGCCCCTGATTGTTGTGTATAGCCATAAATTCAGAATAACCACGAATCTAAACCCACAAATCTGATTTCGTGGTTATGAACCAAATAGCCACGAAAAAGTTTATAGCCACAAATTTTGCAGTGACTATAGACAATTTTCTTATAGTATATTCTAGTTAAAAATATATATTTATACTATTAAAACAGAAATTTATATTTGAAAATATATGTAATTATGTTATATTACACATTGTGTCTTTACATTATTTAATATTTTAATTATTCATTAATGATATATTTGTCTCATTAAATTAGACTAATGTGTGATGCATTTTAAATATTTTCTAATTTGTGATTTTATTTAAAATATATTCATAATCTTTTAATATAATTTTTGTTTTAAATATAAATATCTGTTTTTATATTATAACAAAATCTTATCAATATATACATTATTTCTTAAAAATATTAAATTATTAAATTAGTATTTACTACAAAAAATTATTGTAAAATATGTTAATCACATTTTGATCTATAAACAAATAAAAAATATATTTATACCGTTACAAGTTGAACTAAAAATAGATTAACTAATTTCAATTATATAAAATATAAAAATAAACTTTGCATATTGGAAAAATGATTAAAAAGATGGATTAATCAATTTCAATTGATATATTACTAATTTGATAAAAATACTAAATTATTCAATATTTATATTATTTAAATATATAATAGATTAAATTATAGTCGATATTTTTACAATCATATTTTTTGATAGGTTGTTTTATCAAATTTCAAAATATTTAGATTAGCATAAGTTGAATTGGAAAATAAATTAATATGTTTGTGATTGTAGAAATATTTAAAAATATTTTTGTTCATTGGAAAAAGTTAAGGAGACAAATTTTTTTATTTTTTTATCATCGGGAGACAAATTAATCATTAGAAGACTATAAAATATACTCTAACCAATACAAAAATATTAAATGAATAGATTATCATATTTTTAATTTTATAAATTTGTAATTATATTTATATAAATTATGAATTTAATTATTAAAATATTTAAAATACATATAAATTTCATATACAAGTATATGATCTATAAAAAATATTTTTAAAATCAAAACAATACCTATTAAAATATATATATCCGCAATCATTTAGTGTGAATGAAAATCTAGTAGTATATATGTTAATGATAATTGATGAGGGATCTTTGGAATATTGACAAAATTGAGGTATGATTTTATCAGCAACAAGAAACTCTACTGCCAAAAAATCCAGTACTTAAAAATATTATTAATTTCTTAAAATTGTATGCTGTCTTTCTTTAGCGCGCTAATATAATTAGCTAATTCCTAAATTCACAACCAATGACGACGACGAAGAAAACAGAAGGCCAATTAACAGCTACGCAATTCTAGCGAAGCGAATTTGGTCGACCAGCGAGATTCTCTGGTGGGTTTTTCCGATCTCCTCATTTGGATTTACACTATTTACAGCGTCGTGCTCCGAATCGTTCACCGTCGCTTCTGCCATTGTTGATTTTGGTCTCATGACTCACGCAGAGGTTAGAATTTTATTGATTGTTCTTAGTTCCATTTACGCACGATATGATAGTTAAATTTTTTTGGTTTTAATTTTTTTGAATTTGTCGACATTCATTAATCTGAAAGTTCCCGTGTTCAGCCGTCGAAACTTAGGTTTATGCTCTGGCGCCGCATGTCAAACGTATTTAATTATTTATTTATTAATAATTTCTTGGATCTTACGGCTGTTGGATTATTTTTCTTTGTTGTTATCAGAAGCAGGTGTAAGCTCTGTTTCCTCACTGCACATGGAGTTACTAAAGATTTTTCTTGGCTCAAGATCCAACATTCTGAAGACATGGCTGTGAAATCCTCACAAACTTATAATTTATCAACAAATCCCCCAAGGTAACTAATATCTTTCGTTATTTGTTTGTGATTGTAGGCAATTAATATAATATAGGAAGACTAGGCTTGAACAGACTGTAGGAGAAGGGGGACCATTCCAGAAAACACCAAATCCTCTTCCTGAATATTATATGAAACTTCGTTTGTTTACATGTCTCAAACAATGATGAAAAAGAACCACCTTGTTACTGATTTTCCTTGTGATTCTCTGCTGACATATCTTGAATATAAAACACGTGGGTAGAGACAATGTTCTTCTGCCCAAAACATGAAATTAGACAAAGTTCATTACTGGAGTCGTGATTTACAATGATTGGGCTGTCTCATACTTGCTGTGTTTGGTTTCTTTTGGGGTAGGATGAGGGAAGGGAGGTGAGGGATGAAGATGGCTACAGGAGAGGATCAGATGCAGGGAACGAGTGGGAGGGAAGAGAATATTTTCGTTTCTGTTCGTCTGAGGCCATTAAGTGTGAAAGAAAGGGTAAGGAATGATGTGGCAGATTGGGAGTGTATCAATGATGAAACGGTCATATACAGAAGCCATCTTTCCATTTCCGAGCGTTCCATGTACCCCACTGCCTACACTTTTGGTAAGACTTGCTTACTTTTCTTGATCAATGGTAGACCTTGATTCTGTCTTGCTGAGTTTTCCTATGCCTCTAGACAGAGTGTTTGGCCCTGACTCTTGTACGAAGGAGGTGTATGATCAAGGGGCTAAGGAAGTGGCTCTCTCTGTTGTTAGTGGGGTTCATGGTAAGGCATGTCTAGTATTGTTTTCTACTCTTTATTTACTGTGGCTCATGTTTGATTTCAACTGGTTTCAGCTAGTGTCTTTGCATATGGACAAACAAGCAGTGGAAAGACATACACTATGAGTGGAATTACGGATTACGCTTTGGCCGATATATATGATTACATTGAGAAGGTGAAGTTTAACTATATCATAGACCTCAGATATTCTTACCTCATTATTTCCAGTTTATTCACTAACTGTCGCTCTTTTCAAAATTTTATGTGTTTTCTACAGCACAAGGAAAGAGAATTCGTTCTGAAATTCTCAGCCATGGAGATCTATAATGAGTCTGTAAGAGACCTCTTGAGTACAGACACTAGTCCACTCAGACTCCTAGATGATCCTGAGGTAAAATTTGACACTGGCTGATTATTCTTAACCACTTATTAAATTGGTTATGCATAATCTCACTTTGCTTTTTGATAGAAAGGGACAGTTGTTGAGAAACTCATTGAGGAAACTCTGCGGGACTGGAATCACTTTAAGGAGCTCTTATCAATCTGTATAGGTATTAGTTTTCAAAACGTGTATCAAAATTAGTATTTTTGATGTTTAGAATCAATATGAATAGGATCATCCAATCATTGCAGCTCAACGACATATTGGAGAGACAGCTTTAAATGAAGTTAGTTCCCGTTCTCATCAGATTCTGAGATTGGTAAGGCATTTTTCTCGTTTACATTAAAGATTCAACGATGCAGTCTACAGGCTGCTTTTTGGAACTTATTTCTGACTAATATCTTATACAGACGGTTGAAAGCACAGCACGTGAATATTTGGCGAATGAAAAATTTAGTACACTCACAGCGACAGTGGTATGAACTTTGATCAGTTATCCTGGAAAAAGAGGAAATAAATTCATATGTTAGCTAATTATTCTGCAGAATTTCGTTGATCTTGCGGGAAGCGAGCGTGCATCTCAATCATTGTCAGCTGGTACAAGGTTGAAAGAAGGTGGTCATATTAACCGAAGTTTACTAACACTAGGAACTGTCATTCGAAAGCTAAGGTTAGCCTGCGTAGCACCTTTAACTTCAATGACGTTCACTGACTTGTGTCAGCCTAGTCTGCTCTTTATTCTTTGAGTTTATATTAGAAAATTCACTCTTTAATGATGGGGTGAGCAGCTGAAACATTTGAATTTTACTATTCTTTGTGTTGCCCTGCGTTACTAAGTTATTAGCAGATTGCTGCTATTAACATCTTACATATAAATTGTATTTGAGTGGCTTCCTTTTACACTACTAAATTATATGGCTAGCTTAATGCAGTAAAGGAAAAACTGGGCACATTCCATTCAGAGATTCAAAGCTGACACGCATACTTCAGTCTTCCTTGGGAGGAAACGCCAGAACTGCCATAATCTGCACCATGAGTCCTGCGAGAATCCACGTTGAGCAATCAAGAAACACATTGTTATTCGCAAGCTGTGCAAAGGAGGTGACAACAAATGCACAAGTCAACGTCGTTATGTCTGACAGAGTTTTGGTTAAACATTTACAAAGGGAGTTGGCTAAACTGGAGAGTGAGTTGAGAAGCCCTCGTCAAGCTCTTGTTGTGTCTGACACAACTGCATTACTGATGGAGAAGGACTTCCAAATTGAAAAGGTATGTGATTTACTTCAATCAACCTATCAAGACATCTAAAACTGGTAGCTGGTAGCTGCATTCTTATTATGGAATCTTCTTCATGATCCATTCCCTCTTGAAACTTTATGCCCTTTCATTATTTACAGCTGAATAAAGAGGTGTTCCAGCTAGCACAACAATTAGAGGGGGCTTATTCTCGGATTGAGGATCTCCAACAAATTATTGAAGAGTCACCAAAAAAGAAGATATTATCAAAAGGCTCAGAACATACAAATGTACGTCACTTTCATTTTTGAAAATTTATCGAAAGCACGAATAAACCCTTCAGCTGTTTGATTTAAAACCCCGTTTTGGTATTTGTACAGGTGGTTCTTGGACATCAATACCCAAAGCTGCGGGTACGAAGTTCATGGGAATCTCTAAATATGACACCAGAAAGCCCTGTATCAGCTCAGCCGTCCAGTATGATTTCCCCACAATCAACCGACCACGGTTCTGACGAGAATGTCTTCCAGCTTTCAGACTTTAGGATAGAATCTGGTGCTGGTGAACCTAGCCAAGGGCAACGCCTTTCGTTTGGAACTCCTGGAAAACTCACTAAAGTTCGACTTAATATTCGTGGGGCAGAAAGTAAAAACCAACCGCACATTCACAAGGGGAAATCTGTAGATCAGTCTTGTGTTCAGGAGGAGAGACTTCATGAAATGGACGAACCAAGTGAGGTGGATTCTGAAGATACTTGCACGGAACGTCGATGCATAGAAACAGAGAGTCCTGGTATTATCATATTTTCAGAGCCAAACAACATGCTTCCGGACCAGTGTACGGATGTGAGTGCGTTACCAGTATGTGTACCAGATTCAAAAAACGTAAGGCCACCAACAGAAGCTGAAGAAGAAGGAATAAAGGAAGTAAGTGCTGTCTCTATCCAACCAAAGGAAAAAAGTGAACCCATCAAAGACTCTCCAGGATGTGTTTTGTCACCAACTGACAAATCATTTCCTCAAAATTCTTCTAGCCTCATTAGAGACCATATACATCCAGATTCTATCACTCTATCTCCTGAAAAGCCTTATGCTTCACATCTCGAGAGAGATTCTCAAACAGTAGGAGGCATGGGGCATACTAGAAGCCACAGCTGCGGAACAAGCTTTGTATCGAGTTCTTCCTCTGCGTTGTATGAGTATGAGAGAGATGCCAACACACCACCAAGCTGGTATCAGAAAGAAAGAGCTGAGAGCAACCTGAAACCGTCCACCATCAAGAGGCCGCCATTATCAAAGCATTTTAGCCGGATGAGCATGCCCGCAACTTGGTTTGAAGAAGACTTCAACCTCACTCAAAGAATGCCAGCTGCATTAGATGGTGTTAATAAGCCAAAATCATCTCTGAATGACTCATATTTGTCTTCCTCAAACACTTCTCTTTTAGAGCGTCAGACAAATGGTAGAGCTTCCATCAACCAGGAGGAAAGTGAAGAGCCTGCACCTCAAAGGGACAAGCGAATTATTCATTTATCGGTTAGTTTTACTAACTTCGCTTACCTATACTTAAATACGACCTTAAAATGTGGGTCTTTAGTATTGAGGGTTAACCTCTATAATCAAATATGGCAGATGGAGGAAATAGAACAGAAGTTTTTGGCTCTGAGATCAACGAAGTGTTTCAAGGATGCTGCAGTGGACCCCATACAAGACTATCTAACCATGCCATTGAACTGGACGATGGAGTTCAACAGACTCGAGATGGAGATTATAGGGCTATGGCATGCTTGCAACGTTTCCATGGCACACAGAAGTTACTTCTTTCTTCTCTTCAGAGGAGATCAGAAAGATTGCTTATACATGGAAGTAGAACTCCGTAGGCTCACGTACATCAAAGAAACCTTTACCAGCAATAACAAAGCTATTGAAAACGGACGTACTCTTACACCAATGTCCAGGTATATATATATATTCACACAACATTACCTTTGTTCGACGGTTTATGTCAAGAATGTATTCACTTTTTAACTGTTTGACTGTGAAACAAAACAGCCTGAGGGCGTTGAACAGAGAGAGGTACAAGCTGAGTCAAATGATGCAGAAGAAGCTGACCAAAGAAGAGAGAGAGAACCTGTTCTTGAGATGGGGAATTGGGCTGAACACAAAGCACAGGCGGCTCCAGCTGGCGCATCGTCTCTGGTCAGAGAGCAAAGATATGGAACATGTCCGAGAGAGCGCCTCTGTTGTGGGGAAGCTCATGGGGTTCATTGACATGGATTTGGCATCCAAGGAGATGTTTGGCCTTAACTTCACTCTTAAACCTCGTCCCAAGAAATCTAGCCTGTGGAAACGGAGCGTTTTGTCGCTCTCAATATTGTAATTAAAGAGAAGAAATCAGAAGTTCCAGTTGATTCAATTGAAAGCGGTGTGGTTTCTGTGAGAAATATATTCGAAAATGTAAATTTTGATTTGGGTCTGAGACTGAGAGTCAGCCATCTCAAATGTAATTTCAAAATGCCAATTCGTTAAATTTTTGTTCGCAGGAAAAAAAAAATCGCTAAAAATGTATTGATATTTCTCATGCCTAATATTTTTTTTTTGTCTGTGTTCAACTGTTTACGTAAGAGTAGGCTGATACTTAAGTGGTGGAGATCAGCTTTTTTGGAACCATCCCTAACCCCAGTATTAAGTTACTCACTAAGCCGATGCAATTTACATGTCGAGCATTTGACAGAGGTGTGAGCCATGGAGAAATATTTGTTCTCAAAACGACCTAAATAAGTAGTTTCTTAGACGATAGGTCCGAATGAATTACCACTGAACAACATGAGTTACATATACAAGTCATAGTTGAGCATTTGTTGAGAAACAGTTTTGTTGTGTTCGAAAAAGATATTTTAGAGTGACACAATACTAGAACTGTCAAATGAACTGTCTATATAACCAATGTCTATTTTAATTGCATACAAATAATGACGTCTATTTTAATTAACGGTGTCCATTAACGACTGTATACTTTAAATGTCCATTAACGATCATGTACATATGAGTTGTTCATGGTTGTTAGTGGACAATACTTCTATAACATTTTTTTTATGGAAAAGTCGAGACTAAAAAAAATCTCAAATCGATAATGTATTAGACATAGATCGGTCATGCACAGTTGGTCTATTTTGACAACTATACAATACCCAAACCTTTCTCTATAATTGTCTATGTCAAGTGATGTATGTGCTTTGTCAATGTTTGTGTAGACTAAGAGCCAATTCCAAAGGGAAAGTAAAAAGAGTCAAATTTTGTTTGATGTATAACTTTGGGACTAGAACAACAAAGGATGTGCTTCCTTTAGCCCCTTTCATACAAAATTCACTGTGCTTCATCCTCAACTCATTGAGGGAAACAAATTGGATAACTTAAAAAAAAACGACAAGAACTAGAAACAACAAAACAACCATTAAACCAAAATAAATTTTGAAAAAGACGATTTTTAAAAAACTCTATAGAAGCAGCAGATTCGACCTCAATCAAGGTTGCTGCTGAGCATCCATGTAACCAGCATCCACAAGCACTTTCTCCCTCTTAGCAAGCTCAAGATCTTCATCCACCATCATCTTCACCAGCTTCTCGAACCCAACTTTCGGTTTCCATCCCAACACTTCCTTGGCCTTGGTAGCATCTCCTTTGAGGTTGTCTACTTCAGCTGGCCTGAAGTACCGCTTGTCGATCTCCACATGATCTTTCCAGTTGAGTCCCAAGTACCCAAACGAAACCTCAAGAAACTCCTCCACAGTGTGTGATTCCTCTGTCGCCACAACGTAATCGTCTGGCTTCTCTTGCTGCAACATCAGCCACATTGCCTCAACGTAATCCCCAGCGAAACCCCAATCTCTTGACGCCTGCAAATTCCCAAGGAAGAGCTTCCTCTGCAAACCCACCTTGATCCGTCCCAGGGCTCTTGTTATTTTCCTGGTCACGAAGTTCTCTCCACGACGAGGTGACTCGTGGTTGAACAGGATTCCGTTACAGGCGTACAGACCGTATGCTTCTCGGTAATTAACTGTGTACCAATGAGCAGCGCATTTTGATGCAGCATAGGGAGATCTGGGATGAAACGGCGTCGTCTCAGATTGTGGAGGAGGAGTAGCTCCGAACATCTCAGAAGATCCGGCTTGGTAATACTTGATGGTCCGGCCACTGTCGGTGGTGTGAGATCTGACGGCTTCCAAGAGACGTAGAGCACCAGTTGCAACCACATCAGCCGTGTAATCAGGGATCTCGAAAGAGACGGCGACGTGAGACTGAGCGGCGAGGTTGTAGACTTCGTCAGGCTTGATCACGTCGAGCCAACGACGGAGAGAGGATGCGTCGGAGAGATCGGCGTAGTGGAGCTTCATCAGAGCCTTGTTGACGTTGTGTGGATCGATGTAGATATGGTTGATTCGCTGGGTGTTGAAATTGGATGATCGGCGGATCAAGCCGTGAACTTCGTAGCCTTTTCCGAGGAGGAACTCCGTCAGGTACGATCCGTCCTGGCCGGTGATTCCGGTGACCAGTGCTATCTTCCTCGGATGCGTCGGCATTTCCACGGCGGTGGTGGTATCGGATCTGGATCCGTTGTTTTCAGACGCCATTGATGTGTTTATTTTGTTTTGTGTTGAAATTGGGCTCTCAGTTTATTTTGTTTAAATAGGACATTCACGGAGATCAGAGCTTGAAAATGGAGGGTATTTCCGTCATTTGAAAGCGTTATATTGGTCAATCAACGTTCGTGTTTTTGTTCCCTTTAATTTCATTGCTGTTTGATGCGATTTATTTATTTCCATAGTTAAGGCTAACACGTTAGTGGTTTTACTGATTTTCTGGTCAAACTCTCATGAATGTTTTTGCTATACAAATCTTTGCCAAACTTGTATACGTTCAAATAAAGAAATTTCAAATTATTTGCAGTTTATGCAATTTTCTTTAAAAGATAAAAACTATATTCTAAGATAATAGTCATAAACATTAAGATAGTAACATAATATATATAGTATAGTCAAATCAGAAAACAAACTTCCTTGGTTTGGTTAGTTTGCAATGTGGTAGTATTGGTACATTTTTAGAAAAGTACCAGAAAATAAAGAAAATGTTTATCAAGAATTAGAGGGGAGGAAGATATCAAATATTTTGTGGAAAAGTAAGAAAAGGAAACAACTTGTGATGAAACGGCGGCGTGGGAAGACCGGGAGTTGGGAGGAGAGAAGAAAAAGGAAACGAATTTCAATAGAAAAGGGGAATAGAAAGCGATATATATGATTGTACTTGAATGGAATTTTCTAGGTATGATTTGTGTATGATTATGGGTTCTCACACTAGATTACGTGGAAAAGGACACACCACAGCTGATTATGAAGGACATTTACATACATGTTTGTAGATCTGGGTATTTTTACTTGGATTCAAAGATCTAACCCAAAACCGATCTGAAAAAATTGGTTCACATCGGATCTGAGTCCTTAGATTTTAACTCGTTGAGTATGTTTATTGAATGCCCATAGTAATATATCACGTTTGGATTTTATCTGGAATCCGTTCAGACACTTAATAGAACATCTTAATATATACTAGGTATCCGAAAATATCTGTTAATAGCTGATCTGATAAGATCCGATAAAACCATTATGACCCGAGTGAATCCTATAGAACTTAAACGACATGATATAACATGTTGTATTCATGTATTTTTTACAGGTTTGTCGGATGTTTTTTTATAGGTTTTGAGATATTTTATAAATTTTCAAGTATAAACTTTAAAAATAAAGTTTTTACAAGTACGTCATACTTATACATGGACCAACTCGGATCCGAATATAACCGATTCGATCCCGACACGAAAATAATCATGTCCTTAAATTGGTTCTTAATTCTTATATCCCTTATACATAAACATGTTATAGGGATACATGTTTGTATGAATCAATATGAATGTTATTATTGGTTACACTTTTTGGCCCAATGTCAAAACCCAATACATACATTGCCACAAACTGATCCGATATCCACCAAAAGCCTTAATTGTTGATCCTTGGTAGTTGCACTCACCGTTGTCACGTACAAGATCTATATCACCAAAGATAGACGAAATCAGAGCTAGACGAAATCAGAGCTAGACGAAATCTATCGGAACCACCACGTGTTGAAGGGAAGAAGCATTATGCCGACTAACCTGAAGGCTAGGACAAATGAGGAAGAACCAACTAGGGTCAAGAGCCAAATCGGATCCAGAAGATCGATGCCTCTTAGGCACCATGAAGTCTCCTTTCACGACCCACCACTGTCCTCTAAGTGGCGAGCTTACTCATAAAAACCCGGTTCATGACCACCAATCACATTACCGAAATCAACCCCAGATCCCCGATCACATCCACTGTACTACACAGAAAGAGAGGAGATTAGATTGATACGAGAAAACTGCCAAAGAAGAGCGAGAACGAACCTTGAGGAAGATTTAACTAGAAATGTCCTTATAGGCTAGATCCACAAAGGAATGCCACTGCTAAACCACCAGAGTGCCAAAATGGAAATCGAGAAAAACCACCAACCGTCACTAAAACCTACAATAGCTAATCTTATCCACAAAGAGAGGCTCTAAGGCAAATAGAAATAAAAAATCATTTCACGGATCCAAAGAGAAAGCCGTGATCTGGAGAGGCATCAACGGAGACAACAAAGGTGAAAAGCATGAAGAAGAAAAGAGAAAAAAACTCGTGCAACGATTGTCCCCATTTTTTTCAATTATTGTAAAATTCTAATGTTGTATATTTTTCACGTTATTTTATTAAAAATAAATTATACAATTCAAGTCAATTGTTTTTTTTCTTTCATAAATTATTACTTATTTTGTTTCAATATATAATTGAATACACATATACTAAGATTTTTTACCTTATACTCCATATATAATTGATATTTTATTCTTTTTTTTGTCAACATATACTTCATATATTAAATCAAAGTTTCTCAAATCGGGTTATCATCATCCTGAGGAATTAACCGATACAGCACATTGTGACTTACATGTGAAAAATTATTATGTGCTCTTGCCCCTTTTGCAAGGAAGCCAGCAAGAACATTTAGAATCCTAAGAATTAGAACTAGATCTAAATATACAAAGGCTTCTCCAAGATTTGAACAATTCCAACTCTATCCTGAAGCTCGGCCAATCTTAGGGTCTTCCGTCATCTTGATCAAAAACCGAGCAGTCCATCTCGATTATAACCTCATAAATCCCGCCTTCTCGGAGGCAGGACATCACCCATAGCAAACCATCGATTTCCCCCATATAACGATCAACCCTACCACTAGTTAAGCCATGATCAACCTAAGAGGCATTAATCTGTTACGCCGGGGGCAAAGGAGAAATACAGGGAGTCTGAAGGTCTGATCTTTGTTAAGGTAGGATTCCACCTTCTTATGCTTATATTGATTAGTTTTTGTTTGCCTCTCTCCAGATTTCTACCACCAAAATAGCTTGTTGAAGAGTTTTCATGGGAGAGATCTCTTTCCCATCAAAGCTTTATTGTTTCTACCCTTCCAAATAAACCAAAGGATCCATGGATAATTATACTTTTGTGGGTCGGGGAGACCCACATCTTTTGTCCTTCAAAAGTGGAAATCCATATTACAAAATATGAATGTACTCGGGAAGCAACCTGGAATGAACGGAAATTCCAAGAGAGCCCATACTTGTAAAGAAACGGGGCATTAAAAAATGAGATGGTTAATTGTTTCCTCCGGTGCACCGCATCTGGGGCAAGTAGCATTTTTCCTTAGGTTTCTAAAAGTCAGTCTTTGGCAAGTTTCCAAACATCTCGAGAGTGCTTACCACATGAATTGTTTTAATTTCCTAGGGGCTTGGTCTTTCAGACGAAGCTTTTCAAAAAATTGTACTTGGCTCTGTAATCTCTTGGTTAGTCATCGCAATGTTTCTTCTCCTTATGAGGTCATACCCATATTTGACCATATAAACTTCAGACTTGGTAGAATCCAAGCATATCTGTCTGGTGTAACATCTTGGCTATGTCTTACCCCAAAGTAAGTGGAATATAATCGGGATGGAAAAGTTCAAGGAGAGCTTCAACGTCTCATTCTTTTGTATCTTGTCTAATTAAAGTATGAACTAGTAATAACAGATCTCTATATCTTGTGTCATCCCTTCCTATGGGAGGTCAGGCCTGCGTATCTGGGATCCACGGCTCCCACCATACTCTTGCATTATAGCATGATCCAATTGTTCTCCGTAGACCTTGGCGTAATGCCTGTCGCGCTGCCATAATACTATGCCACCCATACGATGGGGAATAGACCTCCTAGTCTTCTAAAGGGTTTGTTTGTCAATAATATTGCCCTCGTAGGACACGAGCTACAAGGGAGGATGCATATTTCAGTAATTTCCTAAACTGTTTGGCCATAGGGAAAGATTGAGATCCCTAATTTCTCTAAAATCGAGGCCTCTCATTTCCTGGGGAATATAGTTTTTGTCCCTTGCAATCCAGTGAAGCGCTCTGATGTATTGCTATGAACTCCACCAAAAGTTTGATATAGTACTTCTTAGTTTATCTGTAGTAGCCTTTGAGAGGAGGTAGCATGACATCACATATGTGTGTGTGTGGGGGGGGGGTTATTGTGTCACTGCTTTTATTTGGAATTGTTTTCCTACTTTAGAGAGGAATTTTGAGTTCCAATTATTTACTTTGCCATTTAGGTGATTTTGGATAAAAGTGAATACCTTCTTCTTTGACCCACAAATTTGTTCCAGAAGGCCTTAATACAAGCCCATTCCCCCTTCATTTGTGATGGTGAGCGTATTTTTAATGTTGCCTCAAATATTATGATATTGATTCAGAAAATCAAACAATAATTAATTTGTTAAATCGATTAGTAAATTAGGGACTTGGATATGAGATTAAACAAGAATTAGAAAGCAAGAACATGTTAGACCGAAAAATCTAGTTTGATTATGAAATCGAGCCGGAACCGATCGATGATCGCTAGCTCTTAGGGTTTTTGAGTACAAAGTGTGTGTTTCGACCTCTTCTTTTCCCGCGTAGGGGAATGATATTTATATCTAAGGATTTAGGGTTTTGCCCTAGATTCTCTCTGATATTCTTAACATAATCTGAGTAATAATAAGGAGAATATTTCCTAAAAGAGATTCTTCCTTATCTTTTTCAAGATAAATGTTAAGTTAACATTTATCTCCTTCTTTCATGCAGGTAGGGCGACGTTGCCGAGCTCCATTGATGTTTGGCTACCTCGTCAATGTTGGGCTTTGCTACGTCGGGCTTTTGTTATGCTTTCTGGGCCGAGTTTCTCCTGTACACCCTTCGTTATCAGGCCAGGCCTTAGAGGAGTGCTAATCCCAATTCTAACAGTAAGCCCTCCCAGTTCGTCGCACTGGGTGGCGTGCAGGTCGGCAGATTTTACTCATAGTCCAGGCCCGATAACCAAGGCTGTATAGGTAGGGATTCAACCCTGATCGATTCATCATTTTACACGTGCCTCTTCATTACTCTGCGTATCTAGGACATTTATTCTTTATCCAATCGTACGGAGACACGTGTGCTGGGAAGCTCTAGGGTCGCGTTCGTTGAGGGGTCCCTCGGAAGACTCCCAGTCCCTTGCTTCTATAAATATTGCCTCTTCTCCTTGCCTCTTGCCATTTCTCTATTAGAAATAAATCTCAGGTACCTCTCCTTCTAAACCTTTCTGATCTTCTCTTTTTGTATCTTTCCTTCCCATGTCAATTTTTCTGTTGACGGGGAGAGCATCCATTCCTCTTATCCGCGCAGCTCGGGTTTTGTCAATCTCAGTCAAGAATTATCTCGGAGACATTCTATATCTCTCTGTGATGACGTTGCCGATCATGACGACGAGCACATCCCTCTTGCGTTGAGAGCGGCTTCCCAAAGCCAAGGTACAAAGAAGGCCACCCAGAAGGAAAAAACGGAACAAGCGTCTTCTTCCCGGTTAGTGGCTGACTTCGATGTTTTGCCGTCCTCCTCTACCGAAGAATCTTTGGCCTCGTTAAAGGCCCTTCCCGGATGCAGAAGTGTCAAGGTTCTCTTGCCTACTACTTCGCAGCGTCCTTGGAATGCTCCTCCGAACTTTGTTTGTCTCGATGAGTCTTTCTTACACGTCGGGATTCTTTGATTCCCATTACGGAAGGTGTTGGTTGACTTTGTTTGTCTCTGTTGGTAGTTGACTGATCGACTAGACGTCAATATTCTTTTTCGATGTTGATTCTTATTGCAGATTTTCTTGCTTTTACAGCTCGCCTCAATCCGAAGCTTCTCAATAAGGAATTTCTGGATGACGTCGACAGAAAGTTTTCTGAGCTCGGCTGGAAGACTTGGACAGCGACCAAAGAACCCAAGAGAACTAGTAAGTTTGCCGATACTTTACGACTTGGTTTATCTTATCGGTTTTGTTCTTATGAATCACTTTTGCAGCATCATAAGCGGTGAAGAAAATGGGGAAGGCGAGGAAAGCTATCCCGAGAATGGTGATTGATTCGAAGAAGACTTCGAAATCTTCTGATGTTGATCGATCAGATGGTTCCAGCCATCCTTCGGCTGCTAGACCGGTTTCGCCTAGGTCGCAGTCTAAGAGAGGGGAGAGACGGACCTCCGATGATTCCGCTAAGACAAGGGCTGAGGAGTCCAAAACGGTTCATCCGAGCCGAGATCTAAGAGGACGGCTAACTGTATTGATGCCTTGAGGAAGAAGTGAGGCGGTGTTCCTCTTGCCGAGGATGAATTTTAGGACCCCTCCGCCCGTTGATTCAAAAAACTTGGAAATCAATCGATCCTGTTCGGGTGCACTCTTCATCTGACAGAGGAGCTCCTCCTTCTTTTTACGTTCTGTCATCCTCGATCTCGGGACCTCCTGGAACGTCGGCCTCGCCTGCTGGAGCGAAGAAAAGGCCTTCTGAGGTCATAAGTCAATCTGACGGTTTGGATGCGAGTAAACGTCTGAGGGTTAGCAGTTCCTCCGAGAGCTGGAAGAACAAATCTTTCGCTCTTTGGGGGGATAAGTTGAAGAATCCGGATGAGTATTACTGCGGGAACATACTCCGGAACATCTCTTGCAAGGCTATCCTGCCTTTCCCGGTGAGCGAGATGTACAAACAGGACGTGTTCCGCAATATCTCGAAGTTTTCTTCGATGTGAGTTATTTACGCTCGTCTTTTAAGTTCGATTTCTCGACTTTTCTTCTCTTAACGCTCCTCGTTTTAGAGGGGACTTCGTTACTGAATTCGTACGTCTTCGACATGAACCGTCAGCTGCAGTCGCGGATGCCCGAGCTTAGCAGGGAGCTTGCTCATAAGACGAAAGAGCGGGAGAAGCTTAAGCTTGGCACCGAGCTTCTCCGAGTTAGCGAGGAGAATTTGAAGAGTAAGGTTGCTAATTCCTATGAGCGCGTCAAGCTGCTCGAAAATTGCAATCAGGAGCTCGCAGCGTACAAAGAGAGTCTCTCTAATGAGCTAGCACATGAGAAGCTTTGTCGCGTCGAGGAGGTTGATATATCATGGTTTTTAGGGCTTTTAACCATGATATATGTTTTTGTTATCGAGTCTTTCTATGTGTTTTGGAGTCTTTTCAGGTGTTTTACATGTTTAAGGACATTTGGAGTTTAATTGGACGTTTTGGAGGCATTTGGAGCAATTCTGCACTATTTAGAGATTTCACAGAGATCACTGGCTGCGTTTTCGCATTGCATCGATCGACGCAAGGTTATTCCAGAATTCTTCGCCCAAAAATCTGTATTTTGGAGAAATTACAGTTTTTTCCCAGAAGTTTTCCAGACTTACAAAAAAAGCCCAAAACGTGTTTTAGACTATATATTTGGGTTTTAGCCACTTGTTTAGGCTACACATTATTTTATTTTGAGAGAGTTAGGGGCTGATCTTGGACTCGAGAGTGAAGAGATTTCGAACCCCAATTTCTTATTCTATTTTATGCTATCTGGTTTTCTATTCATCATGTTTATTGTTATGATTGCCATGTATGGGTAGTTTACCAGTTAGGTTTAGGGATTCTCACAGGGGATTTCATGGAATTATAGGTTGATCAATCTGTAGGGATTCATATCTTTTAACTTCTTCATCTAGGGTTGTTCTTAATGCTTGATCTGAACTGACCACTTAGATTATTGATATTAGGTTGATTTCTGCAACGACAGTTGATTAGTTAACTAGAAAGAACTTAGATGAGCAATTTAACTATTTGCAAAGAAATTTGGTTTAGGAGAATTGTGAACGAAAGAACCTGAGATTAATGCTTGTTTAGAACTCTAGGATTCGCAACGAAAGTTGGCTTGCTAGGTTGTTAGACATAGATAATATCCGCAACGAAAGCTGATCTGTTATAATTCTGTGATTCTAGTTCTAGAACAGTTCTTAATTCGATCCCGATTGATTGGTTGCCTATACTCCTGATTTCCTGAGAACTCCCTTGACCTGACGCTTCACTTGATTGATTTACACCGCTTAGTTTATTCTCTGTTCTGATTTACTGCTTTCTTACTACTGTTTCCTATCTTAATTCGACGTTCTATAATCTTGAGTCTCTGTGGATTCGACCCCAATATACTACTAGTCACGTATGTGCACTTGCAGTGTAAACTCTAGGGATTAAACTCTGAGCATATCAGAGGTGTCCAAAGAGCGGAATGTCTCGTTAATGGAGGTTGGTGACCTTATAAACGGTCGTAAGGTTCTAGCTCTGAAGTATGAGTTTCTCCTTCAGGAGCTGAAGAATGCTTTTGCTTTGAAAGAAGCTGAGAGCTATGCATATATGAATTTTAGCCAGTACTCCGAAACCGTAGAATTTCTCCAATCGCTTCGGGATGAAAAAGGGGTAGCCGTCCCTGAAGAGTTCTTTGAAGAGCTTTCGGCAGAGAAGGAAAGATGGAACATGAAGATCAACAAGATCAATGCTCCCAATATCTTCGAAGCGTTCTTTGTGATCTCCCCGGTTTCGATGAGGGTGCAAGACTGCAATCCTCCTTCTCCTCGCCCCTTTCAACATCCATCTGTCAATCGACAAGTGGATGACGTGGCCCTACTCGATGAGTTTGGCACCAATGTGGATGTGATGTCGACAGAGGTGGTTGAGACTTTGAAGAGTCATGAGGCCACGCGACCCGTGGTGACAGAAAATTCCTCGTCATTGCATGCAGTAGTGCCTACCTCGACGTCAGATGCTCATGAGACGGCTCAAGATCTTCCTCCACCTGTTTAGGCTGTTTTTGTTTGTTTCCAAGGCGGTTTAGTCCATTTTTGTAAGGCTGTTGTGGGGGTAACGATGTTCCCCTTTTTGTAAGACTTTTGGTGGGGTGACGATGTCCCCATTTTTAATGAAGTTTATATTTTCTCCTTTTTTACGATAGCGTTTTGGTGGAGATTTCTTGATTTTGATTATTATTATTGTTTTTTGTGGGCGAATACTTTCTTTCGCCTCTAGTTTATGGGTTCGCCTTGTTGCTCGTTGATGCGGCCTGAAGACACTTTGTTATCGTATGAGCGATGTAAGAGGGGTGGAGCTAGTTTGGCCGAGTTGTTATTTTCTCATATTCAAATATTCTTAAGGATTTGGAGATTTTTGATGTAATTGTTACCTTGAATAAGGGTTTAGTTTTGATCAAGTGAAGACTCTGTTTTTATTCATCGAGCGTAGCTCGGTACTGAATTTTTGTGTCTAACTCGGGATCGACTATGCGTGACATGTCGACTTACTTAGTCCGTATTAGTTAGTGTTTCTTGAGGATATAGTTTGTACCTTGAATATGAGTTTAGTTTTGATCGAGTGAAGACTCGGTTTTTATTCATCGAGCGTAGCTTGGTACTGAATTTTGTACATAACTCGGGATCGCCTATGCGAGACTGGTCAGCTTACTTAGTCCTTCTGAGTTAGGTTACGGGTGCGATTCCTAGGTTTTACTTATGCCAATATGACTTTAAGATCTTTGTCGTTTGGGGAAGACGATCGATCTTGCACATTTTGTTGTGCGGATATGATTGAACCGAGCATCCCGTTAGGACGTCGGTATTATTTGAGACAAAATTCTGTTTTGACAAAAGTCTCTTTTTATTGATTTAAGAGTGTACTCTAGGTAGACGAGGATCTAGTCGTTCGTAGTTCACATTACATAGGGTAATATCTTTTATTTATTTTTTATTTTATTTTATTTTTTTAGCGGAAAACTATATAGCAACTTGGCTGCTTAAGCTTGATTTTGCCGAGGTGTATCTCCTTCAGGTATCCTTCCTCCGATGGGTGGTCCCGGTATGATTCTTCTCTTTCCTTTTGGTTAGGAGAGGTGGCGAAGCTTTCATTCGCTTATGAAGCATAGCCTCGACGTGGTCTGGTCTCCCCTTAGTGTATGTATCTCGTTCGGGGTTGGAAACTTAATGCATTGGTGGTACGTCGAGACGAATGCTTTCATTGTGTGTAGCCATGGTGTGCCCAAGATGGCATTGTAGATGGCTGGTTTGTCTTTGATTACGAACTTTATCATCGTCGCTATTCTGCCGACATAGATAGGGAGTTTGACTGTGCTTTCAGTCATAGTCCGGTCGCCATTGAATCCGGTTAGCGGTTGTACCTTTGGCTTGACACGTAGGTTTTGGACTCCGCCTTTTCCAGAGCTTCTTTAAAGATTACGTCGACCGAACTTCTAGTGTCAACCAATACGCGGGAGATCTCTCAATCTTCGTCAGGACCTTGACACCAGGGGATCGTTATGCGGCGTGTCTACTCCAATTGCGTCGGCTTCAGTGAATGATAGCGGTATGCCTTCGTAGATAGGGAGAGGGTTAAGCTTGGTTGTTGTTTCTTTTCGACCATATTCTTTTATGGATCACACCGAATCAAAGCACAATTGTAGTCCGCCCATTATCATGTTGATTCTTTGACGAGGCTGCGGGGAAGACCACCCTTCATCGGCCTGGTCCCGAGGGCACCTTTGGGGCTCTATTTCTGAGGTCGTTCTTCCGGTTCCTCCTAGGGAGCTTCTTCTTGATTTTCTTGCCCATTATTGCCTTTTTTGGGTCGTCGGTCACCTGCTCGGGGTTGACTATTTTTCCTTTTCGGTATTGATACAGCAAGTACTCGGCCAATTTCCGGCATGATGCGGTGTCGTGAGAGTGTTTCTTGTGATATTCACAGTATGGTCGGTCGTGGTCAGCTTCCCTCGAGTGTGGTTGGTTCCGAACGAATTTGTTCCATCCCTGGGAAGTGTTTGCGATGGCGAAGGTTTTGCCGCTGGTTTCCTAGGAATCGGGTTTTGACTTTTCCTTTGCTGTATAGGCTTTTTTGGTTGACCCGGATTGCTTCTTGGAGAATATCACATCACCTTCTTCCAGTTCGATGAACGCCACTGCTCTGTGTAACGCTTCTTCCAGAGACGTGGGTTTGTTGAGCCTTAGGTTTGTTCTGAAAGCTGAACGATGGAGTAATCATTTCCGAAGTGCTCCCTTAGCTGCATTGTCATCCATGTTTATTTTGGACATGACTTTCTTAAATCGATCGATAAAGTGTTTTAGAGGCTCGTCTTGTCTCTGTTCGAGATCCCATAGATCGAAATCCGATGATTCAGGCGTTATGTAGAGCGAGTAATGCTTCAAGAACAGTTCCGAGAGCTCCTGGAAGCTGTCGATCAATCCTTTTTTGAGTCGCAAGAACCAGGTAAGGGCTATCCCCTGAGGTTTTCCACGAAGTGTTGACAGTAGCCGGGGTCATTTTCCTTGTCGGTGAATCAAT
The DNA here is from genome assembly GCA_030180135.1 of Orychophragmus violaceus. Classification (NCBI taxonomy): domain Eukaryota; kingdom Viridiplantae; phylum Streptophyta; class Magnoliopsida; order Brassicales; family Brassicaceae; genus Orychophragmus; species Orychophragmus violaceus. Next base: position 90,155,674 of record CM058231.1, read on the forward strand.
TGCGACTCATTGTTATCATGAAGGGGTCATGAACTGGCTGGGATCGATTTTTCCTTCGTTGAAAGGGAACTTGACCTTCTCGATACGCGGGATCCTTGCGTTCATATCCATGTTGTGAAAGGTGTTTGCTGTGCTTGATCCAAAACGTGGCCGAGCTCAAGGGCCGAACTGGATACTCGATGTACGTTGGAGCTCAGTTCTTGAATTTGGCTCAGTATGGCCACGAGCTGGTCACCGCAATCCCACGGTCCCTCGAGGTGCTTCGGGAAAAGGACGCCGACTGATAGGTGGTGCTCTGTCCGGGGCCTGCTCCGCTTTTCGTGTACCTTGGTGTCTTAGCAGACTTTCTCGGAGCAAGTTCCGCTGGTCAGCGATCGCGGTAATGCTTTCGTTGCAGTTTTATCTAGGTTCTCAACTCGGCTTAGCAGCGTGCGAAGTAGCTCTGTTGTGGTCGGGTTTCCGTTCCTGCTGGTACGTATCATGGTGTTCATGCACACCGACCTCTGTGGTGTCTCTATGTCGTTCGTTGTTTGCATCGGTCTCACTAGAGGTACGTCCGGGGCGCTTGAATTTCTTGGTGGTGGTGCGTCATCCTGAAGCCTTGAGTTTGATGTGTTGCGTGCTCCGTCGCCTTGCTGGGATGGGTTAGGTTGGCTCCCTTCTCCTCCTGTTGCGGCGTTGGTGACATCGCCTGCATTGTTCGTTCCTCCTGTCTCCTGTGACGAAGGTGGTGATTCGTTCATTGCTAGTCTCTTCTTTGGTTAATCAAAAGACGGCACCAATTATTGATTCAGAAGATCAAACAATAATCAATTTGTTAAATCGATTTGTAAATTAGGGACTTGGATATAAGATTAAAAAAGAATTAGAAAGCAAGAACATGTTAGACCGGCAAATCTAGCCTGATTATGAAATCGAGCCGGAACCGATCGGTGATCGCTAGCTCTTAAGGTTTTTGAGTACAAAGTGTGTGTTTCGACCTCTTCTTTTCCCGCGCAGGGGAAGAATATTTATATCAGAGGATCTAGGGTTTTTGCCCTAGATTCTCTCTGCTATTCTTTACATAATCTGGGTAATAATGAGGAGAATATTTCCTAAAAGAGATTCTTCTTTATTTTTTTTCAAGATAAATGTTAAGTTAGGTAGCACGGAAGCTTTGTCAGATGACCGCTTCCCGATTCGGAATCGGAATCGGAATCGGAAGCTTGTGGAAGCTTTCGGAATCTCGCTTCCAAGACGCTTCCAAAAAAATCTTTAAAAATGCATTGGAAGCTTACACTTCCGTTTTGGAAGCTTGCACTTCCATTTTGAAATCCTGAAGTCGTAAAAAAAAAGAAATGTTGAGTTATATTTTATATTTTTTTATTTTATAAAAAAATATCCTAGAACTAAAGAAAATAAAATCATTATAAAATGTTAAAATTAATAGTAAAATTTGATATTTGTGCATAATATATTTTATCTTTTACTTACAAAAATTTTTGTTTAGATAAACTATATTAATCATTTTTGACTTACTAAAAATGATTGATTTAATTAGTTAGATAATATTATCTTTAAAAACTTAGATTTTTTAGTTATTATACAATATATTTTGAGCTCGTCTTATTTGATAAAGTTAACTAAAAATGAATATAATACTTTGATATTTAATTTTGAATCATATAAATTTTAATTATGAGTTATATTATATTTTTAATATATATATATATATATAATAATTACGAGTTATATTATATTTTTAATATATATATATATATATATATATATACGCTTCCAACACGTACCCGCTTCCTATATATTTCTGAAAAGTCGCTTCTGCGCTTCTATACGATTCCGCTTCCGCGTATCCGCTTCCGATTCCATGTAACGTAACATTTATCTCCTTTTTCATGCAGGTCAGGCTATGTTGCCGAGCTTGATAGAGCAAGATTTAATCCCTATTCTACTGCAAGTGCACAGTTATGCTATTGTAGTATTCAGGGGTATCATATCCACAAGGACTCACGTTTCACAGATAGACTATATGTTCTCAAGTTAAGCTAAATCAATCAGAAGAAAGCAATAAACGAAAGCAAGTAAACAGAGGTTTGTTTTTTCAATAGGAAGAAAGCGTCAGACTTAGGAAGTTCTCGGGAATTGCAAAATGCTAGACACTTAACTAACCGGATTCAGATTAAGCACAAGTTCAAGAACTAGATACACAATGCTAAACAATCCAACTCTCGCTGAGATTGTTTCTATATCTAGCAACCTAGTGATCCAAATTTCTTTGCGATCATAGAGTTCTAAACAAGCATTAAGAACATGTTCTTCGATTCACAATTCTCCTAAACCAAATCTCTTTGTATCTAGTCAAATTGCTCACACTAAGTTTATTCAGATTATAACTCACACTTTCGTGCTAAGTTAATTATCTCAGATCTAAATCCTAGGTGGTCAGTCCAGAATTCAATATTAAGTATAACTTAGGCGATGAACGAATATATTTAGAATCCTAATAAATCAATTGTCTAAACATGAATAAAACCCTTATGAGAATTCCTAAATCTAACTAGGTCACTACTCAGACATTTTATCAAAGTAACAACACATCATTGAATAGAAAACCAAAAGACTGAATAGGTAAGTAAAGGGGTTCGAAATCTTTCTCTCAAAGGTAACAAGTAGCAAGAACAGCCCCTTGGCACAAATCTCTCAAATCTCCAAGCAAGAACAAAAGTAAGAAAAAGATAAACTGATAATGAGTCTGAAAACCTAATTAAAACTCCTAAAATCGTTTTGGGGTTAGATTAGAATTAAGGGAAACTACTGGGCAATTCTACAATTCTTCAAAACTTGTCTTCAACTCGCGTATAAGGCTCTGTTGCACTCAGTGTCAGCCGGCACCAAGGTCAGTGTCGGTCGACATACAGTCATGGTCGAGACACCAACTTAAGCTCATTGCACCGATCACCAGAAACATCCTATAATCCAACTCTTTGCTCCAAGCGCAAGCCTACCTGTAAAAGACTCAATAGACTCGAAAAACCAGGTTAAAGACTCAATATACACAACTATATCATGGTTGAAAACCTAGAAAAACCATGATATATCAACTCCCCCACAATTAGCTCTTGCTTGGCCTCAAGCAAGTAAAAGAACTAAAGCATAAGAAAGAGGTTTGAAAACTCATAAACTCATTTCGTCCTAGGAGCTGTCGCATTCACATTTACTTAGTAAACCACTGAAAACTTTCCTACAGATGTCAAAACCACAATATACTTCCCCCAAACTTAGCAACTGTCCCAAGTAAACTCCACAATCAGATTAGGATATTCAAGTTCACCACACTAACTTCTGAATACAATTAGGTGCGGTCTTACAAATGGAGTATCGATCAGAGGACACATGGACTCAAATCAATCAGTACTGACCACCAAACCGTCGGTTTCTGGTTCCTTTCTTTTCCCTTTCTCCCTTAGAAACTGATTTTTCCTCGCTGGGTATCATTTTTTTTTCTATCAGTGCTCTTCCCTTTTCACTTGGGGTTTAACTTTGGATCTTTCCATGGATACACAGGAGGTAATAGGGGTCTCTACCACTCTCGTGACCACTTCGAAGCTACTAGCTTATCCTTGGTTTTAATCACTTTTTATACTTTCAAGGGAGGAGAAAATCAGGAACCATACTCAAACACGATCACAGGTTGTGTCAAGTACATCAGAGGAATCCGATCCAGAGATCTCAAGCCCCTAAGTAAGAAAATAAAGTCAGGATTAGAGGTGAAGTTAGTGATGGATCCTCTGAATACCTGGTTAGATATGGGTGTCCTTGGTAAGTTTATCCGTTTGAGGTTTACTAATATTCATAGAATTACTGCAAGTCTGTCCAATGGTCACTTAGTTCCTGTTCCAGCGAAAAATTTCCTCGAAAAATCATAGTTTCATACACATTTTGACTTAATAAAACAATTTGAAAACAAGTGAAAACAAGGGACTGACTCTAAGAAAACAAAACACAATGTCAGTAACCACCTCCCCCACACTTAGACTGCACTGTACCCAGTGCAATCGCAGCTTGGGTTCGGAAGAAATAAGTATAAATAACCGAGAAATTGAGAAAACAGAAATCTCACCTGTGGTCGCAGTCGATGTCGATCGACGCTCAGACAGTGTCGGGCGACATTGAGCTGTAGTCGACATCGATTTTCTCATAATCGAGCATGATCGATTTCCATCCGTTTTCTCGAGTTTGGTGTCGACGGACACTATGGTAATGTCGACCGACACTGATATATGCAAATCTGTCCTACGCGGACCTAACACACAAGAACCAAAAAAATCAAAAGACTCAAGGACAAAAACTAAAAAGAAACTAAAACTAACCTACAGTGGGTTGCCTCTCGCTCAGCGCTCATTTAACGTCAATAGCTTTTCTGTAATGCGATCATGCGTTGGGTGGATTATCCAGATGGACAATATTGCCTTCTGGGATTTTAGCTTTCGCCCACTAATGTTTCACCCTTTGCCTATTGAATGTGAACTCCTCGCCTTTGGAATTCATCAAGATAATAGCTCCGTGCGGTCTAGCTTCCTTAACGGTGAATGGACCTGACCAACGAGAACGCAACTTCCGAGGAAACAATGTGAGACGAGAATTGTAGAGAAGTACCTGATCATTGGGTTCGATGTTGCGTGAGATGATCTTCTTATCATGATATGCCTTTGTACGCTCTTTCTACAGCTTTGAGTTCTCATAGGCATGGTGGTGATGTTGGAATTGTGTCCAGTAATCTCGGTACTGTCTCTAGAAAGTAAGAGTATGTCAATGATCAGACATAAGTCATATAATACTGGGGGTCATGATGGCTTGCTAGAGTCCGCTCATGATCTATAAGTCTTGGACTTATTGCCTTTATTATATGATCCCATATGGGTCACACGCCTAAGCTAACAGGAAAATGTGTAGGAACGGTTTAACAGAAGTACGGTAAAAGTGCTAGGCATTTACTGTACTTAGAGAGAATAAAACGGTTTAGCCACTGTGTGTCGATCGATACACAAGGTGTGTCGGTCGACACAGTGCGCGAATGCCGTCGAGTTAATTGGTGTTTGGGCCAAATGGCCCAAACGGAACCGGACAAGTTTTATAAGATAAAACTCGAGTTCAGAACATTAACCCTAGTCCCAACAGCCGAAATCTCTCTCTCTCTGCGCCGAGTTCCCCTAGTGGTCTAGCAGCCGTTTTCTGTGATCGCGTGTGTGAACCTCTGGAGGATTCATCTCTCGGTGTTTCTCTGATCTCAGACATACCATCTCTTTCCGCTGCAAACAGGTATAAGGTGAGATCATCATTTGTTTCTATTCGAGAAGAACCTAGATCCGCATGTTTAGGTTGATATGAATCTGAGAATTGAATCAGGATCAACTAAACAATCATTCAGTGGTATCAGAGCCATTGGTTCTGGTTTTTCTTGTTTAGATTCAAGTTTAGGATTGTTTTTCTTGTTTAAAAGTGTTTTGAATCAACTACTGATAAGAGAAATCACTTAAGCAACAAGAATTAAAACCTAAACACACCTAAAATCGCAGAAACCAAGCTATATTGATTTGGTAGAATGCGATTTTCATAAGTCAGTATCGACTGCGATCGCATGGATCGATCGATACGATCGCATGGATCGGTCGATACAGTCTATCGACTAACCCTGTTAACGCGTGAAAGCATCGATCGATGCAGGATCGATGCAGGTTCGATGTTGGTGCATCGACCGATGCGGTTGGTGCATCGATCGACACGGTTAGGGTTTTGGCTCGGTTCAGTGCATGCGTGAGAGCATCGATCGATACAGGATCGATGCACGATCGATGCAGGATCGATGCTAAGAGCATCGACCGATGCGGTAGATGGATCGATCGACACGGTTGGTTCATCGATCGACATGGTTGGTTTAAGGCTCGGTTTAATATTTTGATTAAAATTAATTCGTCCTGGTTTAATAAACAGATTCAATAATTTTATTAAGTCTGGTTAAACCGGGACAAGAAATCCAATGTCGAAAGAATTATTGGATTTAGTGCCTAAACCAGGATTTTCTAATTTGATTTGGTTGGACCAAATAAATTGAGAAAATCCGGTTTAGTAAATAACCGGTTGACAATTGTGGTCATCGTAGTAATTAAAATTTGGTTAGACCAATTTTAATGAACCAGACCGGTTATGTCATTTAATTGGACAATTGGGTCATGTCTTGGACATGGACCAATTCTTGGGCCTCGGGCCAAGAAGTTAAAACAATTGGGCCAATTATTTGAGTCTTTCTTCAGATTAATTTAAAATTTATTTTATAAAGAATATAAATCGATTTTAAATTAAAGTTTCCGATATTTTGAAATTAGAAAGTTTCTTAATTTATAGAAGTTTCTAGATTTGCATGATTCGGATTTTAAGAAATTTCTAAAGTTAGAAAGTTTCCGTTTTAGAAAGTTTCCAATTTTAGAAAGTTTCCAAAATAGTAGGTTTCCAAAAATGGAAAGTTTCCCGAAATAGTAATCTTCTATTTTGGGAATGAATTTTTAAAATAAACCTACGAACCTCATATAATATCAAGCGTTGGATGTCTTGTCCATTCTATGTCAGCTGTCGAAGCCCATTCAATTGTATTCATGGCCTTACAGTGTGAGGGTGTCTGCTTTTGCGTGGATAAGACGGTTTGTGATTCATAAATGTCATTGGGAGTCCCAGACATTAATGATTACATGACTGTATAGTCTGGTTTTCTTGACTGGGCCATCGGGAGTCCCGGGCCTTGAGACATCAGAGTGGATTGGGCCTCGGGCCCAGATTCACAACCAAGAGTTATATCACGGATATAATTAGCCGATATAGGGCTTACCGATATAAGCTAAGGTTTGGTGACGGCCAGTGGCCCACTTTAATCTTAGTTATATGTGGATCTTGGAATCATTATATTCTATTGAGGGTAACTTATGTTATTGAATATAATGTGTGATTAATCATATTAAATTTAATACGAGATTAATCATATTGAACATTTTAACTAATAACCTTTTTATCTATATTTTTCAGCTATGACTACTACAAGCACACAAAACACATTCTCAATCCGGTCTGTTCTCGAAAAGGAGAAGCTGACTGGAACGAACTTCCTGACGTGGTCAAGGAACTTGAGGCTAGTCCTCAAGCAGGAGAAGAAGGATTATGTCCTTCGTGATCCTCTCCCCGAGAGGCCTCCTGCCAATGCCGCCAGGACTCTGCATAATGCTTGGGAAAAGCATTCGTCAGATGAAAATGATGCCTATTGCCTGATGTTGGTGACGATGACTCCTGAGCTGCAAAAACAGTTCGAGAGTGTATTGTCACCCATCGAGATAATGGCAAGCCTGAAATCGCTTTTTCAGGAGCAGGCTAGGACTGAGAGGTTTCAAACAGTTAAGAACCTCTTGGACTGCAAGTTGGCTGCGAATGCGGCAGTGAGTCCTCATGTCTTGAAGATGATGGGTTATCTCGATCATCTTCAGAAACTCGACTGCCCAATCAGCCAGGAACTTGCCTGCGACATCATTCTGCAGTCATTACCTGCAAGCTATGATCAGTTCATTCTGAACTTTAACATGCATGGCTTGAGTAAGACATTGCCTGAGCTTCACGGAATGCTCAAGACTGCGGAGCCCAATTTGAGGAAAACCACCAAGGACCCCAATGTGCTGATGGTGCAGAAGGGCAAGGGGTTTAAGAAATCCTCTGCTAAGGATAAGGGAAAGGCCAAGGCTGTCCAAGTCGCGGACAAGGACACGCCAAAGCCCAAGCCCAAGTCAAAGGCTGGGCCAACTGACATATGCAGGTTCTGTAAAGAACCAGGGCATTGGAGGAGAGAATGTAAGAAATTCCAGGAAGGTCTAAAGGAATTGAAGAAGAAGACTTTTGAGACTTCTTCAACAGGTATTTTTGTTATAGAAGTTAATACAACTACTTCTGATAATACCTCATGGGTTATGGATACTGGTTGTGGGGCTCATATTTGTACTAATATGCAGGCACTCAGCAACAGTAGAAGACTGAAGCAAGGACAAGTGGAGCTACGAGTTGGGAATGGAGCGAAAGTTCCAGCGCTAGCTGTAGGCACTTACTTGTTGTCTTTACCTTCGGGATTGATTTTAGAACTCAATAATTGTTATTTTGTACCTGCTATAAGCAGAAATATTATTTCAATTTCTTTGTTGGATTTGGAAGGTTATGATTTTTCAGTTAAGAATAAATTATGTTCCTTCAATCGCAACAATTTGTTCTATGGTTCTGCCCCTCTTATGAATGGGCTTTACATACTCGATCAATCCGCGCCAATTTATAACATTAATACCAAACGGTTCAAACCTAATGAGGAGAACCGAACGTTTCTATGGCATTGTCGTTTAGGGCACATCAGCGAGAAACGCATCAAGAGGCTCCATTCGAATGGACTTCTTGGCTCATTTGACTTTGAGTCATGTGAGAAATGCGAATCCTGCATGATGGGCAAAATGACACGGGCCCCCTTTAATAAACCTAACGAGAGGGCCAGTGACTTATTGGGCCTGATACACACTGATGTGTGTGGCCCAATGTCCACAAATGCAAGAGGAAACTATCAGTACTTCATTACCTTTACTGATGATTTCAGTAGGTATGGATATGTTTATTTAATGAAACATAAGTCTGAATCTTTTGAGAAGTTCAGAGAATTCCAAAATGAAGTACAGAACCAACTTGGCAAAAGCATTAAGGCTCTTCGGTCCGACCGAGGAGGAGAATACTTAAGCCAAGAATTCAGTGATCATCTAAGAGAGTGTGGGATCGTATCCCAACTCACTCCTCCCGGAACACCTCAATGGAATGGTGTGTCTGAAAGGAGAAATCGGACCTTATTGGATATGGTTCGATCTATGATGAGTCACACAGACCTTCCAATATCCCTTTGGGGATATGCTCTGCTAACAGCAGTGTTCACTCTAAATAGAGCGCCATCGAAAGCAGTAGCAAAGACACCATATGAATTATGGACTGGAGAAGCTCCAGTGCTGTCTTATCTCAGAATTTGGGGTTGTGAAGCCTATGTCAAGAGATTGATCTCAGATAAGCTTACACCAAAATCTGACAAATGCTACTTCATTGGTTATCCACGGGAAACCAAGGCTTATTACTTCTATCTACGTTCCGAGAACAAGATCTTTGTTGCCCGGGATTGTAGCTTTCTTGAGAGGGAGTTTCTCTCTAAGAAAGACAGTGGGAGTAAGGTACTGCTTGAAGAAATTCAAGATGAACAGGATACTGCTCAACCTAATGAGGAAGAGCAGCAGGAGGACCTACAAGAAATTGTAGAGCCTGAACCTGTAGTACCTGAAGTTCGAAGATCCGGGAGGATCCGTCACGAACCCGAGAGATATCAAGGATTCCTCGTGACTGACTGTCATGATCTTCTGATCATTGATGGTGATGAACCATCGAACTTCAATCAAGCCATGATGGGCCCAGATTCCTCTAAGTGGCGCAAGGCCACTGATTCCGAAATGGACTCCATGTCGGTCAACCAAGTGTTTTCGTTGGTTGACTTACCCGCTGGTGTAAAAGCCATCGAGTGCAAATGGATCTTCAAGAAGAAGATTGACGTGGATGGAAATGTCCAGATTTATAAAGCCAGGTTGGTGGCAAAAGGTTTCAGACAAGTTCACGGTGTGGATTACGATGAAACCTATTCACCAGTGGCTATGATGAAATCTATTCGGATTCTACTAGCAACTGCAGCTTTTCATGATTATGAAATTTGGCAGATGGACGTGAAAACCGCCTTCCTGAATGGTATTCTGGAAGAGGATGTGTATATGACGCAACCTGACGGTTACATAGATCCAAAGAATGCTGGGAAAGTATGCAAGCTTCATAAATCCATTTATGGATTGAAGCAAGCATCGAGGAGCTGGAATCTTCGTTTTGATGAAGCGATCAAGCAATTTGACTTTATCAGAAACGAAGAAGAACAATGCGTGTATAAGAAATCTAGTGGGAGCAAGATTGTATTTCTTATTCTGTATGTCGATGACATACTGCTTCTCGGAAACGACGTTCCAATGCTGAAGTCTGTAAAGGACTGGCTTGGAAGTTGTTTTTCCATGAAAGACATGGGTGAAGCCGCATACGTTCTTGGAATCAGGATCTACCGGGATAGATCTAGAAGGCTGATAGGCTTATGTCAAGATTCATACATTGACAAAGTCCTACAAAGATTCAGCATGAAGGATTCCAAGAAGGGCTTCACGCCAATGGTACATGGCACAACGCTAAGCAAGAAGCAGAGCCCTACGACGGCTGCTGAGCTTGAGCGCATGAAGAATATTCCTTATGCATCTGCAATAGGATCTGTCATGTATGCCATGATCTGTACTCGTCCTGATGTTGCTTATGCATTGAGCATGACGAGTAGATACCAGTCAAATCCAGGTGAAAACCATTGGATTGCCGTAAAGAATATCTTGAAGTATCTAAGACATACTAAGGATAAGTTCTTAGTGTACGGTGGAAGTGATGTGCTTAAAGTCAGTGGATTCACGGACGCAAGTTTCCAGACAGACCAAGATGATTTCCGGTCACAGTCCGGTTATATCTTTTGTCTGAATGGCGGTGCAATCAGTTGGAGAAGCTCCAAGCAAGACACCGTTGCAGATTCCACTACAGAAGCTGAATATATCGCCGCCTCAGAAGCTGCGAAGGAAGCTGTTTGGATACGAAAGTTCATTATTGAACTAGGTGTGATACCAGATGCGGCTGAGCCTCTGGCACTGTTTTGTGACAACAATGGTGCTATAGCTCAGGCAAAGGAACCAAGATCACACCAGAAATCCAAGCATGTTCTAAGAAGATTTCACTTGATACGTGACATCATTAATAGAAAGGAAGTCAAGATCAGCCGAGTTCAGACTGATGATAACGTCGCTGATCCGTTGACAAAGCCACTCCCAAGGCCTAAGCTCGAGTTTCTGACTGAAGCTGTAGGCATTAGAGACATAGAAATGTAATCTAAATTTGAGTGGGAGTTTGAGGGCTTTTATTTAGTTATTTGATATGTTCTTGTAAAACATTCTTATGTTTAATGAAATTATTATTTCAAGATTATTTTAACTGTGATGAAATAATCGTTCCAAAATGATATGAACCATTTTATAGGTCATCGAAGTAAATGACTTGATCTTGAGTCATCGAAGTCATTTAGCTTGATCATGAGACCCTATATTTGATAGATGTTTTATATCATCCCGTCCCTAGTCGAAGGTTGTTGAAATTGGAACACCAACAACCGTGTGAGACTGGATTGGTACGTGACTTATGACAAAGTCTCAATGTGTCATAGATGCGCGGCATCAAAGTCAGTACATAGGTGTATGTTTGGGAACATACGACCGGACAAGACCCGCTTATAAGAACTCTTCAGGATATTTATATCTGTGTCATAAGAGATTCTTACTACGACTATAGAGTATAGTCCTTAGACCTGAGTTCGCATGCATGTGACTGCACATGGATTGATGCACTTTGATCATTGTCTAACGCTATCGTTCTGCGATAGTTATAAGGACCTTGTTTGGGTACATTATGAAATGAGTAGTTTACAGTGATGGAACAAGACGGAATTTGTCCCTCCAATATAAATGGAGTGAATATCTCTAGGCCAATCGGAGATTTGAATACTGGAAAATGCATGGCCATGCTCAAACGGACTGTCCCGAGTCGTTTGGATTGTCAGTATCGAATCAGAGTCCGATGAACAAGATTAGGCTTTATAAGGATGACACCAATCTTGCCTTATGACTAATCGAGATATTGTGACAAAAGGATTATGAATACAGAGATTCCAGTACAAGTGGGAGATTGTTGGAATTGTGTCCAGTAATCTCGGTACTGTCTCTAGAAAGTAAGAGTATGTCAATGATCAGACATAAGTCATATAATACTGGGGGTCATGATGGCTTGCTAGAGTCCGCTCATGATCTATAAGTCTTGGACTTATTGCCTTTATTATATGATCCCATATGGGTCACACGCCTAAGCTAACAGGAAAATGTGTAGGAACGGTTTAGCAGAAGTACGGTAAAAGTGCTAGGCATTTACTGTACTTAGAGAGAATAAAACGGTTTAGCCACTGTGTGTCGATCGATACACAAGGTGTGTCGGTCGACACAGTGCGCGAATGCCGTCGAGTTAATTGGTGTTTGGGCCAAATGGCCCAAACGGAACCGGACAAGTTTTATAAGATAAAACTCGAGTTCAGAACATTAACCCTAGTCCCAACAGCCGAAATCTCTCTCTCTCTGCGCCGAGTTCCCCTAGTGGTCTAGCAGCCGTTTTCTGTGATCGCGTGTGTGAACCTCTGGAGGATTCATCTCTCGATGTTTCTCTGATCTCAGACATACCATCTCTTTCCGCTGCAAACAGGTATAAGGTGAGATCATCATTTGTTTCTATTCGAGAAGAACCTAGATCCGCATGTTTAGGTTGATATGAATCTGAGAATTGAATCAGGATCAACTAAACAATCCTTCAGGTGAATCCTATCTAACTCACTAAGCTATATCAGACGTCTCTAACCTGCAGGCTTGAGATCATAGTTCATTTGTTTGACAGCCCATCTAGCCTTTTGCTCAAGCTCAACTGGAAGGTGATAGGATTTCCCATAGAGGAGATGGAATGGTGTAGTCCCCAGTGGCGTCTTAAACGCAGTCCTGTAGGCCCACAATGCATCATCCAACTTATCATACCAGTCCTTCCTAGTCTTTCCCACTGTCTTCTCCAGAATCTTCTTGATGTGTCGGTTTGAAACCTAAACCTGTCCACTAGTCTGAGGGTGATATGGAGTAGCCACACGATGGTTAACACCATGCTTCTTAAGAAACTTCTTGAAGACCTTGTTGATGAAGTGAGAACCACCATCACTTATCACAATCCTAGGCACTCCAAATCTGGGGAAGATGATAGTCTTAAACAACTTAAGAACTACTGAAGAGTCATTGGTCGGACTTGCAACCGCTTCAACCCACTTGAACACATAGTCCACAATAACCAATATATACCGGTTCCCATAGGAAGATGGGAACGAACCCATGAAATCGATGTCCCAGCAGTCAAAGACTTCAACCTCGAGGATGAAGTTTTGTGGCATCTCATGTCTCTTGTTGATCTTCCCCCTCCTCTGACATACATCACATTGAGAGATGAACAACTGAGCATCCTTGAACATCGTAGGCCACCAGAAGCATGCTTGAAGAACCTTAGACACTGTCTTGAATGTAGCAAAGTGTCCAGCATATTCAGAACCATGACAGTGGTACAACACATCATCAACTTCACACTCGACATTGCAACGTCTGTAGATGCCATCTGAGCAGTGCTTGTAAAAGTAGGGTTTATACCAATAATAGCGTCTGACTTCCCTAAGGAAATTCTTCTTAGCATAGCCTTTAAATACTTCAGGCTCATCATATGCAGCAAGGTAGTTAGCTATATTGGCGTACCAGGGTCTCGCAGAGAGAGAGAACCTTGGGCGACTGCAGCTATGAACATATCAGCTTCATCATCAAGATTAGCAGCCTGCATCCGCATCGAGTGTCAACCGACATCAGTGTTGATGTCGACCGGCATCGTTCCTAATCGACCAACTGATGTCGAGGTTGATCGATTATCATTCGCTTTTTCGAGTCGGGTGTCGACCGACACCTGCCCTGCAACCCGTGTAGAGGGCAGTGAACTTGCAAAAACTGCCTGAAATCCTGTCTCAACCTTGTAGATGTTCTCCTCTGGCAGAAAATCATCTATAGGAACGTCCTCATCGATCCTAATCCGTGATAGGTGATCTGCAACACCATTCTCCACTCATTTCTTGTCTCCCACCTCAATGTCAATCTCTTGGAGCAACAAAATTCATCTCAGCAACCTTGGCTTAGCATCTTTTTCTGCATTAGATACTTAAGCGTAGAATGGTCAGTATGCACAACTACCTTGGAGCCAATTAGATATGGTCGGAACTTCTCGAATGCAAACAAAACTGCTAATAACTCCTTCTCAGTGGTTGCATAATTACTTTGAGCATCATCGAGAGTTCTACTGGCATAATAGATAACATGGAGCTTCCTGTCCTTCTTCTGCCCAAGCACAGCTCCTACCGCATAATCGCTGGCATCACATATCACCTCAAAAGGCAGATTCCAATCCGGTGGTTGCACAATTGGAGCCGAGATCAAGGCTTGTTTCAGCTCCTTGAATGCAGCATGACACTCATCTGTGAACTCAAACTTCACATCCTTGCAGAGAAGTGCAGTAAGTGGTCTAGCTATCTTGCTGAAGTCTTTAATAAATCTTCTGTAAAAACCAGCATGCCCAAGAAAACTCCTTATTCCTTTGACTGAGTCCGGTGCTTGCAGCCCTGTCATCACCTCAATCTTAGCTCTGTCCACCTCAATTCCTGCCTCAGAAACTCTATTCCCAAGTACAATGACATTCTTGACCATAAAATGACATTTCTCCCAGTTCAAAACCAGGTCCTTTTGCTCACAGCGAGCTAGCACGTTGCATAGATTATTCAGACAAGCATGGTAAGATGGTCCGTAGACAGAGAAATCATCCATGAAGACCTCCATAAAATCCTCTATCATGTCTGTGAAGATAGACATCATGCATCTCTGAAACGTCGCAAGATCATTACACAGTTCGAATGGCATTCTGCGGTATGCAAAAGTGCCATAGGGACAAGTAAATGTAGTCTTCTCCTGGTCCTCTGGGTGGATAGGGATTTGAAAGAAACCAGAATAACCATCCAAAAAGCAGTAGTAAGGATGATTCACCAACCTTTCCAACATCTGATCAATGAAAGGGAGTGGAAAGTGGTCTTTTATGGTGGCTGCATTCAACTTCCTGTAGTCTGTTCACATCCGGTGACCAGTGATTGTCCTCGTAGGAATCAACTCATTCTTTTAATTCTTCATCACTGTGACTCCTCCCTTCTTAGGAACCACATGAACCGGGCTGACCCAATCACTGTCTGAAATAGGGTAGATGATCCCATCTTGCAACAGCTTCATGATCTCTTTCTTCACAACCTCCTTCAGGTTAGGATTCAAACACCTCTGGTTCTCAATTGACGACATGCTTTCATCCTCAAGGTGTATCCTATGCATGCACAAGTCCGGAGAGATACCTGAAATATCATCAAGAGAATAGCCAAGAGTCTTACGATGCTTGCGTAGCTTGCTTAGCAGTAAAGTGAGTTCTGCGTTATTTAAATCAGCATTGACAATTACAGGATAAGTGGAGTATTTACCTAAGAATGCATATTTTAGGCGTGCAGGTAGCTGCTTCAACTCGAACTTCGGAGCTTTCTCCTCGCTCCAATCCGTCGCAGCTGGTGTCGACTGATTCTTTTGTGGTGTCGGTCGACACTGAATGTCATCGGCCACTTCCAAGTTCATGACTTGATCAGTAGCGTCCATCAGCCTCAAATATCCAGTAGCAGCTTCATCCTCCAACTCCAACTCATGCTCGGAACTCATTAAGGCTCTCTCCAAAGGGTCGACGGGATGCATCTGAGTGAAAAATTCTGCAGCCAGATTCTCAATAGTATAAACATAGAAGGTCTGTCCATCAATGGTGGGGTGTCTCATCAACTTTTCCATGTCAAAATTCATCACCAGATCACCACATTTAGTCCAATCTTTCCTCTTTTCACATCAATGATGGCACCAGCTGTAGCCAAGAATGGCCTGCCCAAAATAAGATGGTCCTTAGGCTCGTTATTGTACTGTAGGACTACGGAGTCGGTTGAGATAACACATTCACCAATCTTCACCGGTACATCTTCCAAGAGACCTTCAGGAATTCTCGTGGAGCGATCGGCTAGAATCAAGGAGATCCTAGTAGGTGTGAATTCTGTCATTCTCATCTGCTTAGCAACTGAATATGGCATTAGATTGACACTTGAACCCAAATCACAAAGTGACCTCTCAAATCTGTTTCTGAAGATGGTACAGTCCAAGACAAAGCTCCCTGGGTCCTTTTGATTCTTAGGAACTCTGTTCAAAATGACAGCACTACAAACTTCAGTGATCATCATCACACTCTCTTCATCTCCCATGTCAGAAGTCAAGATCTTTTTCAAACACCTCTTCAACACTGGGTTGTTGTTGATAGCATCCATCAATGGCATTGGGAGAGTTAGCTTGCTCAGCATAGCCATGTATTTAGCATTGAATCGTTCAAACTTAGACTGCTTCGGGTTTCTCGGGAAAGGTACCTTGGGTCTATACACTTTCTCACCAGCTATAGGAGATTTCTGCATAGCATCAAAGTCTGTACGCTGCTGGTGTCGACCGACATTAGCTTGGTGTCGGTCGACATTGCTCAATTTTGATCTGTCATCGACCTCACAATCGATCTCGGTCAATTTCCGTTCGTCACGAGAACTCGAAGAAGTTGGTGTCGCCCGACGTGCAGAAGCAGTGTCGGTCGACACTCGTTTTTCAGCTTCGTACTCTTCTTAAAATTCTTCTATCTCTTCGATCTCCTTATCACTGATCTGTCTAATAGGGATGGTGTGCAGCTCCTTCCCACTCCGCAGTGATATTGCATTGCAGTGATGCTTGGGGTTGGTATCCGTGCTTCGAGGAAGGAATCCGGCTTCCCTCTTAATAGCTCCATCAGTTTGAGCAACTTGCGAGTCCAATTGCTTCATATGTGTGCTCAAAGACTCAAACTTCTCATTCAAATCAGTACAAACATCATCTATCTTCTTGTTGAAGTCCACAACAGTCTTCATCTAACCTTTCAGCAACTGTTCCATCATAGCTTCCAGCTTAATCTCATGAGCATTGGTAGCAGGAGGTGTCTGATAGGAAGATGATCCATAGGTCCTTTGATAGGAATTATTCTGCTGAAAAGGCTTCTGGTAACCAGCACTCTGACCATATCGAAAAGAGTTCTGATTGCTTTTGAAAGCACTCTTCTGCCCACCATTGAAGAACTTGTTGTTCTGCTGATTCCCAAATCTGTTTCCTTGGAATCCGAAACCACTAATGTAGTTCACATCTTCTTCTGCGCAGCCTTCTTCAGGTCCAATCTCTCCAACATCTTGAGAAAAGTGGACATGCTTCTTACTAGTCAACAAGCTATGAACAGTATCCAACTTGTTCTTCATCTCAGCTATCTGCAAATGATCCACTTTTCCACCAGACTCTTTCCTTCTTTGATCTGCAGTCTTGGTACTGTTGCTGCTCACCAAGTTCTTAATGAGTATCCTAGCCTGCTCAGGAGTCTTTGTGTTGAAGTTTCCATTGCTGGCAACATCTAACGCAGACTGGTACCAGAGATCCACACCTCTGAAGAAAATGCCCAGCAGCTGAACTTCAGAGAATCCATGATGAGGACAGTCTCGTTGGTACATCTCAAACCTCACCCAAGCTGACTTAAGCGGCTCTGTAGGTTCCTGAGTGAATGTCAGAAGATCCTGTCTGAGCTGATCGGAGCGAGCATCATCGTAGAAATGTCGCAGGAACTCTCTCTTCACTACATCCCAAGTAGTTAACTTCCCAGGTGGAAGTTGCTTAAGCTAAGCTGCAGCCTCTCCAGTAAGAGAATATGGGAGAAGCTTCAGGTATAAGAAATCATAACTCACTCCATTGTGCTTCATTCCAGTGATGAAGGCTTCAAAATCCTCAATGTGGTCCATGGGTTATTCATGCGGAAGACCATGAAAAGGATGCTGCCTCAGGAGTGCATAGTACGCAGTCTTGAGCTCAAACTCATTCATTTCAAAAGAAGGAGGTACAATTGCAGACCGGTTAACATAAAACTCATCGGGTCGGTTGTAGTCAGCAAGAGTCCTCGCAGCTGCAGGAGGATTATGTTGTTGTCCATTACCTCTAGCATTGACCATCTGCCTCTCACCTTGAGTCTGCTCAGGTTCAGGGATCACCTGTCCTTGGGCATCAATCCTTTGCCCCTGATCATTGTATGGGTTGTTCTGTGGGTCCTCTCAGAACTCCCTCAGCATCTGGTCTCAAAATCAAACGATTGTTCATCATTCTTGTTCTCTGACCCTTTCTGTTCGTTCTCTCAAGTTTAGCAAGCTCCTCAAGCCTGAGGTTCAAAAGTTATTCGCTCTGGTTGCTTCGGGGTATCGATTAGGCATACACTGAACTCAAAACACTGGTCCGAGCTCAATGTCGAGCGACACTAAGGAGGTGTCGGTTGACACTGAATGCTGATATCGATTCATGCAACAACAAAACAAGCCAAACCGACAAAAATTAGTAACAAATAAATAAAAATGACTTAGACTAAACTTTAAAACAAAATCTATCGGCGAACTCAGTTGAGTCCCCGACAACGACGCCAAAAACTTGATAGAGCAAGATTTAATCCCTATTCTACTGCAAGTGCACAATTATGCTATTGTTGTATTCAGGGGTATCGTATCCACAAGAACTCACGTTTCACACGATAGACTATATGTTCTCAAGTTAAGCTAAATCAATCAGAAGAAAGCAATAAATGAAAGCAAGTAAACAGAGGTTTGTTTTCAATAGGAAGAAAGCGTCAGACTTAGGAAGTTCTCGGGAAGTACGCAATGCTAGACACTTAACTAACCGGATTCAGATTAAGCACAAGTTCAAGAAATAGAAACACAATGCTAAACAATCCAACTCTCGCTGAGATTGTTTCTATATCTAGCAACCTAGTGATCCAAATCTCTTTGCGATCCTAGAGTTCTAAACAAGCATTAAGAACAGGTTCTTCGGTTCACAATTCTCTTAAACCAAATCTCTTTGTATCTAGTCAAATTTCTCACACTAAGTTTATTCAGATTATAAATCACACTCTCGTGCTAAGTTAATTATCTTAGATCTAAATCCAAGGTGATCAGTCCAGAATTCAGTATTAAGTACAACTTAGGCGATGAACGAATAGATTTAAAACCCTAATAAATCAGTTGTCTAAACATGCTTAAAACCCTTATGAGAATTCCTAAATCTAACTAGGTCACTACTCAGACATATTATCAAAACAACAACACATCATTGAATAGAAAACCAAAAGACTGAATAGATAAGTAAAGGGGTTCGAAATCCTTCTCTCAAAGGTTACAAGTAGCAAGAACAGCCCCTTGGCACAAATCTCCCAAATCTCAAAGCAAAAACAAAAGTAAGAACAAGATAAACTGATAATGAGTCTGAAAACCTAACTAAAACTCCTAAACTCGTTTTGGAGTTAAATTAGAATTAGGGGAAACTTCTTTGCAATTCTGCAATTCTTCAAAACTTGTCTTCAACTCGCGTATAAGGCTCTGTCGCGCTCAGTGTCGACCGACACCAAGGTCAGTGTCGGTCGACATCCAGTCATGGTAGAGACACCAACTTCAGCTCATTGCACCAATCACCAGAAACGTCCTATAATCCTACTCTTTGCTCCAAACGCAATCCTACCTGTAGAAGACTTAATAGACTCAAAAAACCAGGTTAAAGACTCAATATACACAACTATATCATAGTTAAAAACCTAGAAAACCATGATATATCAGAGCTCCATTGATGTCGGGCTACCTCGTCAATGTTGGGCTTTGCCCGATCAGTTATGCTTTCTGGGCCGAGTTTCTATTGTACTCCCTTTGCTATCGAGTCGGGCCATAGAGGGGTGCCAATATCACATCTAACATATGATCTACTTTATTTCCAAAGATAATGGAATATTTCAAATTGTTTAGTTTTTGGCGTGATGCCTCTTCGTATGTATTTATAATATTTTCAATCTCTGCACATTGCATGACATCCACCTTAAAAAAGAACAGACTGTCGTCTGCGAAGAGTAGATGAGAAACTGTGGGATTAGCTCGGGCTACCTGTAATCCTGTAAAATGTTTCTCTGATTCTGCTCTATTAAGAAGGGAGATAAGAGCCTATGTACATAAGATAAACAAGAACAGTGAGAATGGGTCTCCTTCTCTAAGTCCTCTCGATGGTTTGATTCTTCCTTTTGCTTCACCATTTATAAGGATCTGATACGAGACCGATGAGACACATAACATTAGGAGTTCAACACCCTTTTCCGCAAACCCCAATTTTAGTAGGAGCACATCTAAAAACCTCCATTTCCCCTGGTCATGTGCCTTACTCATATCTATTTTTATGGCAATAAATTTTGATTTGCACATTGGGTTTTTGCGAAGAGCATGAAGGTTTTATTGTGCTAGAGTATGTTATCTCTAATTAATCATCTAGCCACGAAAGCTCTCCGAAATCAAGGTCGGGGGGGGGGGGAGTTCTGCATATGTTCACACAAAATTTTGGATATAATCTTGTAACTAACATTACAGAGATTTATTGGTCTGAACTCTGTCATAGCTTTGGGTCTAACTTTTTAAGGGATGAGACATATGTTGGCTTGATTTATTCTTGGATAAAAAGTTCATGTCGTAAGGAAGTACTTAACTAGTTTTATTATATCTTGGCCCATGATTATCCAGAATTGTTGGTTGAATTGGCTTGTTATACCGTCTGGCTTGGGGGCCTTGTCCGGTTTTATTTTTAAAAGCTTCTTCCTTATCTCTTCATTAGAGGGTTAGCCGATTCTAGCACTTTCTCGGTATTTTACCGGAGGGATTCTCAATCCCTGAGGCATTCTCTACCCATTGCCCATTTCCACCCTTCGGGCAGATAATACAGTTTCGCGCTCGTCTTTGCTTAGTGTATGAGTGGAAAAATTTTGTGTTATTTTCTCTTTCTCTGTGAATTAATACTCTGATTTTCTGCCTCCAAAAATTTTATTCTTCCTTAAACGCCTTACAAAATTGTCGGTTTAAGTCCTCTATTTCCTCTACTTTTGTGTCTTATTAGCATAGGCTAAATCAATTCGGTTCTTTATATCTTCCATTTGGAGATATGATTTTTGCATGAGGCAATTTTATGAAGGAAATACTGACGTGGAATTCCATTAGAAGGGCTCCACCCAGATTGAACTACGTCTTTCAGTCCTGTTTGCCCACCCATATCTTGTCAAAACGAAAGGATCTCTTCATTTTCTAAAGTGATACCTGGATATCAGCTAGGACCGGTCTATGATCTGAACCCTAAAGTATTAAATACTCCACCGTTGTGTGGAAAAATATCGAGTGCCAATCTTCGTTTCCCATATTTCGTTCTAAACGACATTTGACTTTTCCGGATTTTCTTCTCCTTACCCATGAGAGAGAGCTCCCTTTATATGGGAAATCAATCGTACCACAATTATCAGTCATAGTACGGAATGGTATAAAAGATGCCTTAACATCGATCCAACATGAATGTGATCACATGAAATTGTCAGGGGACGGGAGCCCTACTGACGAAGAAGAAACTCAAAGAGCTCCACTGATGATCTTCCTAGTTTCTATTTTATCTGAAACTAAACTAATTTGTATTTTCTGCAAGATTTGCAATTCTCTCTCGGATATGAGCATGTTTACACCATCGAACAGATAAGCCGAAGCGAGAGTTTAGTTCTCTTTTATATGAATGATCCAGTTGTTTCTTTTAAGTAATAAGACGACCATATGATTGATATTGAAACATCCTTATAAGGACATAAAATCCACATAACCTTTGTTTACGGAGAGCCGGTTGTGAAAGAAAGAGGTTATGTATGGGAATGAATCACTCATATGAGTTTCATCGGCATAATGCTTGAATTATGATCGGGGATTTTAATGAAATAATCGGAAACCACGAAAAAATAGAAAGGGGGGGGGGGAGAAGGTAGTATTGATGTATAGTCACTAACGATCCATAATTCCACGCACATGCGGGTTTTTTATGTATATCTAAGTTTTATAGTTTATTTTATCATTTTTATTTCATAATCTTTGTTAGTTCTATATATTTTCAATTTTTCATTCATTTTATCGAGCAACTCTAAATTATTTTATTTATATAAATTTTGAATTTTTTCTTTTCATAAATGTCATAAGTTTAGTTTTTGTTTGTGATTCATTCATGTTTGAGATGCATTTTAATCGAGGTTTACTACCTATTGATTTTAGTTATATGTGCTTTTTATTTTTGGGACAACATTTTATCCAAGTAGTAGTTCATTATCCTTCACTAGGGATTATCGGATCTTTTTGTTGTTGTTTAGGTCTCAGTTTTTTGGTTTCCATTCATGTATTGTCTGCTCTTTGTAAATAATTTGTTGTATGACGCTGTAGTAGTCGTTAGAAGTAGTTGATATATTGGGTATTGTTATAAGATCTCTTGACAAAAGCGGTCTGAAACGTATTATATTAAAGCTTTAAAAAAAAAAAATCTTGTAGAAAGCTTTTAAAATCGTCTCATAATTGATTGAGTTATTAATTTGGTGGTGAACATAAAATATCCTAAAGGTTTTATGAACATTTGTATTCCACCTTAAGCGAACCATAAAAAGGAAATGTCTAGTCGATTTGGTGGTTTGTTGTTAAAGTTTGAGTAATTTATTAGCAAGATGACGTAATATATTATATACGTCTGTTTGTTTTTTTTGTTATCGTTGTTTTGTTTAGTATTTTTTGTTCTCTCTTTGGGCATCTAACTCATAAGATTAATGCTCAATAGAAATGTTTAAGATGAAGCATTGGATGAGAGTCTTGTGAAAGATTTGGCGGATGTTAATATAATGTGTTCAAGTATTGAAGCATTGAAGGATGTGGGCAAGAGAGGAGACTGTAATAGATTTGGTATATGCATAATAACTCATGTTATAAGTTTAGGTTTGTACATAATCAGATCATCACAAGCAGATCAACATATTTGCTGTTGTTAATAGGGAAATAACACTCTGTGGCCACAGTATCTGATGAAACACTAAAGATTAGTTCTTAATGATGACGAACTTATTTTTCTTGTAAAGGAAACAAAATTTTACTTGTTTAAGACTGGGACGATGTGTGGCTGACCTTGTGAAGCAATGTGTAGCAGCAAGAACCGTGCTCTGAAACTGAGTTTCATCGGATATCTCTGTTACGTCTTGATCGAAAAGCCCCTTTTCATTTCAAGTCTCAATCAACGGCGTTGCCTGCATTCCAAGGGTAAATATTGTTAAGGTTTTATGTAGCTTTGGTTTAGCTATAAGTAAACCAGTACACCTAAGAAATCATAACCACATGACTAAAGCTCTTTTCTTCTTTCGGATTCTCAGGTGAAATGTGATTATTTCCTAGTATGAGTTCAAGCAGAACCACTCCAGTGGTGTAAACTTCGACTGTCACTGACTTTTCCGTACATAAAATACTTGCAACATATAATAATTTTAAATAAAATTTATTAATTTAAAATGAAGGCTTTGCATAACAAAATGAGTGAAGTTTGTTATCCTGCCAAAAGTTGAAGGGATTTTGTACAACTATAAATACCTAAATCCTGCCAAAAGAAAAGCAAAAAACTCAGTACTTATAGTTGTACAAAGTTTGTTATCAGTTTTACAGAAGTTGTCCTCAGTTATACCAGTTTTACTAGTTATACTAGTTTTACTAGTTATACCAGTTTTACTAGTTATCAGTTAAACATACATCGGTTATACTAGTTGTCCCCAGTTCTACAACAACATGAACACAAATTTGAATCGATTTCAAGATCATCCAATTACAACAACAATATACTAAATTCGTAGTCCAAATCAACCAAGAATCAATGGCTAAACAACAATGTAACAACTCATCAGCTGAATCTACCAAAAAACAATCCAAATCATCCCAAACGGATCCCAAACCCATTCAAATGGAGTTGAATGCAAATCGAGGGAGAGCCACAAACCTCGGTGGGTTGACGGAGCACGACGGAGGCTACGATTGGCGATCGGAGACGCGTAACGACGGCGCCGACGAGCAAAACCAGTTCAGATAAACGGAGGACGGAGCTGGGGGGGGGGGAGGGGAAGCTCGGGATTCGGATTCTATTTTTTTTTTCCGAAACCAAATCCCGATCCAATTCTCTTAAACCCGATTCTAACCCATTCCAATCATAACCAATTTCCCCATTCCAATTTCTGATTTCTAAACAACCAATTTCATAGTAAACCAAGGGCAAAAGGGTCAAACAACATTTCATTAAACTGGGAAGGGTATGGCAGATTAGTAGGGGGTAGTGTAGATTTTTTTTAGAGCCATAAGGCTACACGAGAAGTTGACCCGATGAGAGGGAGTGGGGAAGAATCGAAAGAGGGAGTGAATCGAAAGAGGGATTGAAGAGATGAATTGGGGGTTTTGGGGGGTTTTTTGGGGATCTTTTATTTTTTTTGATAGGTCCCGTTTTTTGAATTAATCGGATCTAACCCGACTCTCTGGGTTACCCGACCCGGATAAATCGGGTAAACCACCTTTTTTATGGTTCATTTGGTTCATTTAAGGTCCGAATTCTGATTTCGGTTTGTTCAGGTAGACCGTCTGGTTTACCATGTAATTAAATGAAAATCATAAGGTCTTTTGGTAATTTCGTTTGTTTTCGATTAAAAGAAAATGTTAATAAAAATTCTAATAAATAGAGGGGCATATGAGATTTGTTTCCAGTACGGAGGGGCTCTGGAGACAATAATCCCATTTTACAATAAAAGACGCGAATTTGGTGGGAAAAAATGGCCACATTGGTTATAGGGATTTGATGACGTGGAGGGCTGAGAGGGAAAGAAATTAGTCTCTCATTATATAAATGATTTGTGGCTTTAAATGTTGGTTTTGGTAACATGTAGCATTAAGGCTTTGAATGAAGAAAATGGATAAAATGATTCAAGTGAATCAAGTGGAGAAGCGCAGATTAAACGGTACAAATTTAGATCAAGCAGACTAAACAATTCAAAATATAAGTTTGAACGAGGAAAGCGTTACATAACATGGTTAAAATAAACATAAATGTAAGAAATATATTGATGATTAGAAGTATGTATATCATACATAAGACAAATTCGAATACAATACACGAGTGCAAAAAAAAATGAGATTCATATTTCGATTGTCCCTAAGATATTTTTTCTGATGTTCTTTATTAGATTTCTTTCGACTATCTACGCTACTTCTATGTCATCTAGATCAGTTTTTCGAATTGCATTGTTAATTTCAACAAACTCCTTTAAAAAATTTGATATGAAAAATTTAAAATTTGATTAAATTATACAATTCTATTATAACCATTATCACTTTTTATACATAAAATATTATACATAGAACATTTTTTTTTTTTTTTAAAAACATTTTTTCTTTCAAATTCTGAATATTCTCTTAAGAACATAAACGAAATTGTAGTGTGTAATTAAAAAGTAGATATATGTAATTTTTATGTTATTTTATGAAATATAATTATTTATTGCATATGATATTAGCTAATATCGGCGTTGGACAAATTGTTTTTAATTTTTTTGAATGGGGCTCTTACTTTATTGGAACCCTCATTTTTAACAAAATTATATATATATATATATAAATATTAAATATATAACAAAAGTTATCAGAAAAATATATAAAACTAAAGTTGCAAAAAACTGTAAAATAAAAAGAAATTGACAAAATAGTTTCGGTGATAATAGATAAATGATCTTAAAATTGTTATATATAAGAAATATTATGATTGTGTACTTTATATGAACATGTTCTCAAAGTCTCAACTCTGGCTCTAGCTAATACAAATTATAAATTAAGATTTTTTTATCAACATAAATTACGATATTATAAATTACAATCTCAAGTGTTGTTTAGAAAAGTGGGATACTAGTAATAATGATACATGTAATTTTAGATATTCTATACAAATTAAAATCTTTTATTACTAACTAGATTTTGATTTGCGCTAAAAAAGCGCGGATATATTTTTTCTTACAAAAATTAATTTTTAAATCAATTATATATATATATATATAATTTATTTGTTAATTATTTAACACAATATTTTAGTAAGTGAATAATATGATAATTAGATTTTTAATGCAAGAATGCATTGAATAAATGTTTTGTTTGAAAATGATTTATAATATTTTAATTTTAATTAAACAGTTATTATAAAATTATATGATATAAGTATAATATGTATTATGTTGAATTAAAATATTTTTTTTAGAGAGAACATCGCGTACTCACATATGAATTTATTTGTTTTTTTTAATATTTTAATAATAAATTTATAATTTTATATAAATATAATTTCATATGAAGTATGATAATTTGTTAATTAAATATTTTGTATTGATTTAAGTTTGTTTTAATGCTTTTATTGATATTATTAGGATATTAAGTTCTTACAGTCGAATTTTTTTTTATCTATTTTCAATCCATTTTTAGTGGTGTAAATATTTTGAAAACTGATAAATTATCCGTCAAAATTACGATCGTAAAAACATCACTTGTAATCTAACTCATCGTATATTTGAATAATATAAATATTGAATAATTTTTATATTTAAAATATATCAATTGAATTTGGTTAATCCATCTTTTATGATAATCCGTTCTTTAGCATTTTTTACTGGTTGAAATTAATTAACCCATATTAATAGTTTTTAATATTTTTTTAATATTTTTTTAAATATATTACCCGTCATTTAAATATTTTATAATCGAAACAAATTAATATATTTTAAATTCATCTTTTAGTGGTATAAATATTTTGAAAATTTGATAGAACAACCCTTCAAAAATTATGATCTTAAAACATCAACTCTAGTCTAACCCGTCTTATATTAGATTAACATAAAAATTAAATATTTTAATATTTTTATCAAATTTAAAATATATCAGTTGAATTTGGGTATTCTATATTTTTATGTTAATCCTTTCTTTAACATTTTTATTAATTTAAGTTCAATTTAATGATTTTATAACTAAAATTTGTTAATTTATCTTTTTAATTTGTTTTACAATGAATATAAATATTTTAAATATTTTTATAATCCAAAAAATCTATATTTCAACTCATCTTATAGTAGTCTAGATATTTTGAAAATTTATAATTGTTTAATTTATAGTTGTTTATTAATTCTATATGAAGATTTTCGGAATAAGTTGATAGGATGCAATTTCAACTTCATTTCAAAATGAAACAAAATATTTGTTTATTGGTTTATAAAACTTTTTGATTCTGGTCGTTTGTTCCCTAAATCATTGTTGGTTTGATATGATGAATTTAATATAATTAATGCATAAATATGTATATATATATATATTTCAATTTATTATATATCCGCTATGTGTTATTAAGTTTTTTTTTTGAATAAATATGTGTTATTAAATTCCCTGTTTCACTATCGGTTTTGATCATGTATGATATAAAGATTTGGAATTATGTTTGTTTTATTAATCACATTAATTAATGGTTTGGTTTAATACACATTGATCATTTTTTTTGCTATATTTGTAACTTAAATGAATTAGTTTCCTAACATATAGTTTTAATAACATAAGATGAGGTTACTATGCATTTTTGTACATGTGTTTTATTACAATTTCAAACGCAAAATGGACTACAACATATGTTCCATACTATCATGTTTGTATAAGTATACGTTTAATATATGTGGAATATACTTTAAAAAAAAAATATATATATGTGTGTGTGTGTGAAATATATGAAATGTTACAGCTTAGATGATGTGGTTGATTCATTCTTTTTTAGATTCATCCGATCATTTAAGTTAGCTTTAGATTGATTCATTCTTTTCTAGATTCTTTCGATCATTCTTAGAAAACAAGTTATTAGGTAGGCGAACCGTGAAAAAGAGTTTACGACAATATAGCGTAAAAGACCGAAAAAGGCGATTGAAAGGCGATTGGCGATTAAAAGGCGATTGGCGATTAAAAGGCGATTTCTAGAATTCCGACCAGTTCAGGGTTTTTCGCCGGGATCTCTCGGGGGAGCTCATTCTGATGGCTAAGAAGAAGAAGCCACCTAAGAAAAGATTCTCTGTTTCACAGTCGGCGTCTCCGGCTAGGTCCATTGAGCCAGCTCAATCTGATGGTTACCCGGATTCAGCCAAGTCGTCGCCACAGACTGAACCTCAATCTCAGTCACCGTGGAACCCACCTAAAGATCTAGCGGCACCGATAACAACCTTCCTTCCGCAAGCCGAGGCAATAGAGACGGTGCTCTCTGTAAGCCCTTCCTCCGGTAAGCTAGGTTTGTTAATCCCCTTTCAAATCCACTCTCAGACAATAGAAACTCAGTTTTCTCTAAGCCCCAACACTGGATTTAAAAGTTCTCCGTTGTGGTCGAGCGATACTTCGAAGGCAGTAGTGACTCAGAGTGTTCCAGTTACTGCCCCAACGCAAGAAGTATCTGCAATTAAGAATATTACTACCACGGATATGGGTTCTACTAATCCAGTGGAAGAAGAATTGGCTTCTGTACTACCCATACAAAACTCAGCACCTGAAAAACAAATTAGGGCTTGTGAAGATAGAGATGGTGAAATTCTTGAGGAAACAACCCCTGGTGATGAGGTACAGGATTCAGACCCGCTGAGGAGGAAACCCAAGACCTCGATTAACCCTCGAATGGACCAAACCAAACAGTTGGAGACTAATTCCCAGCCACACACTAAGACGAAAGTCGGAGCTGAGGAGCAGCCGAAGAAAGACTGCTGGTCGGATCTGTTCAAGGGACAAGGGAAAACACTACAGAAGAAGGGTAAATCATTCACATTACCTTCGGGTGAATTGTGCATTGATATACCAAATTCAGTGATTGAGAAAAATCGGGAATCCTGAGCCAGCTTTGTCATAGGACAATTTTACTCAGAACCACCTGCGCAGGGGATTGTGCATAACATTGTGAACGGCATATGGAGCAAACAGTTCAGGGATATATCGGTTACAAAAACAGAGGGGTTTGCGTACTTGTTCAGAATACCTAATGCTGCAACAAGATCGCGTGTGCTTAATCAATGTCTGTGGAATATTGATGGCCAGACGATGTTCGTAGCCAAGTGGGAACCGGGATTTGTTCCGACAAAACCTGAATTAACTTCTGCTCCTATTTGGTTAGAACTCAGAAATGGGCCGCTCCAATTCTTCAATGACGAGGGGCTTAGAAGGATTGCAGGATTAGTTGGCGAGCCGAAGTTCCTGCATCCGCAAACGAAAAACAAGACAAACCTGGTAGTGGCCAAAGTATTTACTATTATCGACCCGCGTGTTCCTCTACCCGAAGCGGTTAATGTGCGGTTTCAATCAGGTGATATCATAAGAGTTGGTGTTTCCAGTCCTTGGATGCCACCGATATATACCTTTTGCAAGGAAGTGGGCAACAATCTGAAGCGATGTAAGAATGCTCCTATATCCTGCAAGATATGCGCTTAAAAGTCTCACGCAGAAACTGATTGTCTGCGAGTGGAAAACAATACAAAGCAAGCGCTCAAAGGTAAAGGGAAACTGGTGGAAAAGCAGGAAAATAAAATAGTGTCCAAGCAGTCAAAAGCTTGGGTAGCGGTCAAAATGCAGGGATCTAGAGGTCCATTGGTTATCAGAGACAATGTGGAACCGACTGTAGCTACTAAGCAGAGCTCTGTTATCCCGAGAAACACTCCCCTTCACAAGGAAAATGATTCAAAAAACCAGTCCAAATACAACCAAAGACTAAGAGGTGAATCGAACAGTGTTAAAGCTACCTCAAACACGGTTTCAGAGGCTGAAGCAAATTCTTCAGATATCCAATGAGCAGAATCTGAGGAAGAGGGGGAGTTCAGAAGAGACGTCGAAGAGTTCATAGAAGTTCTTCCGAGGAGGAAGAGAAGGATTTCAAGGGACAAGGGTCCCAAAAACAACTAAGTTTTACGTATATAGACTTTTTTGGCTGGAATGTGCGTGGCTTTAACAAGGTGAGTCATCGCTCGGGTTTTAAAAAAATGGATGAAGCAGCTTAAACCTTCTTTCGGAGCTCTTGTAGAGACTCATGTACAAGAATCCAAGCAGCGGAAGTTTGTTAATAATCTTCTGTCGGGTTGGAATTTTGATAATAACTATGAATATTTGGAGTTAGGAAAAATATGGGTGATATGGAATCCAAAGGTGAAGGTTACTATCATGCATAAATCACTGCAGCAGATCACTTGCGAGGTGAAGGTTCCTGAGAACACGTTGGCTTTCGTGGCCACTTTTGTCTATGCATCGTGTGAAGAAGCATTGAGAAAGGTTTTATGGGAAGAGTTGATCAGCATTGCTAATAGTCAGGATGTTGCGGGTAAAGCTTGGATAGTGTTAGGGGATTTAAACCAAATTGTAAACCCCTCGGAGCATTCCAAATGTACTGATCCAAGAGTTGATAGACCTACTAGAGAATTCAGGGAATGTCTTAGTCTCTCGGGACTTCAGGATCTAAATTTCAGGGGAGGATCAGTTACTTGGTGGAATAAAAGAAAGTTGAACCCAATTACGAAGAAATTGGACAGAATTTTGGTCAATGATGTCTGGGGGAATATATTTCCAGAAGCCTTAGGGCTGTTCAAAAAGCCGGAATTCTCTGACCATGCACCACTTTGTGTGTCTATGAAGCCTTTAATGGACAAACACAGAAGACCTTTCAGACTCAATAACTTCCTGCTGAAGAACATCAACTTTGTGGAGACCATTGCTTATAACTGGTTTTCGATGAACATTACTGGTTCTGCTATGTTTAGGATCTCAGGCAAGCTTAAAAGGCTTTGGAACCCGATCAAAACCTTCTACAAGGATAAATTTTCAGACCTGGAAAAGCGTAATGAAGAAGCTCATTAGGCGGTGCTGGAGCTGCAGAATCATGTTCTTATTACGCTAACGGTTGAGCTGGTATCTTTAGAGTGTGAAGCAAATCGGAAATGGCAGACACTGGCTGAAGCTGAGTACGGTTTCCTACTTCAAAAATCGCGAGTTAACTGGATTAGAGACAGAGATTGTGGGTCGGCTTACTTTCATAGGTTAATGTCTATGCGCCAAGCTCTGAACTATATTCACTTTCTAATAAGAGAAGATGGCTCAATAGCAGAAACCCATGAAGAGATTCATGAAGTGTGTATTGATTATTTTCATACTCTGCTGGGTAGTGAGACCTCGGACTGTCTGTTTGAGCAAGAAGATTTAAAATGCCTCATGAACTACACTTGCTCAGATGTCCATGCCTCAAATCTTTCTTGCCGGTTCTTGGATTCTGAAATAAGGGAGGCGTTCTTCGATCTTCCAAAGAATAAAACTTGTGGACCAGATGGTTACTCAGCTGAGTTCTTCACTGTTTGTTGGAGCACCGTGGGACCGGAGGTCACGAAAGCGATCCAGGAATTCTTTAGAGAAGGCACGATTCTGAGGCAGTGGAATGTGGCGACTCTGGTGCTGATACCGAAGATAACTAATGCACATAAACCATCTGAGTTTTGACCGATTTCCTGCCTCAATACAGTGTACAAGGTAATTTCGAAATTGCTGGCCACAAGACTCAAATTAGTGCTCAAGTCTGTAATTTCTCCATCCCGAACGGCCTTCCTACCTGGTCGTCTCCTTTCTGAAAACGTCCTTTTAGCGACTGAGTTAGTCAACGGATATGATTGGAAGAACGTTGACCCTCGGGCTATGCTCAAGATTGATCTTAGGAAGGCCTTTGACTTTGTATGCTGGGATTTTGTGATCGCAATTCTTCGAGCATTGGAAGTGCCGGAGAAGTTCGTAAACTGGATATACCAATGCTTATCCACAACTTCCTTCACCATAGCAATAATTGGTAAATCTGATGGTTTCATCAAATGCACAAGAGGGTTGCGGCAGGGGACCCCCTATCGCCTTATCTTTTCGTCATGGCAATGGAGATTTTCTCTAAACTAGTGCAGTCGCGGTTTAGCACGGGAAGCATCGGATTTCACCCAAATGCGAAAATCTTAAGCATTTCCCATTTGATGTTTGCGGACGATGTGATGTTGTTCTTTAATGGTCGCAGCTCGTCTTTGCATGGAATAAGTGAAACTTTGAAAGATTTCGCTTCTTGGTCGGTCCTTCGTATTAATGTGAACAAGTCTGTGCTCTTTACGGCGGGATTGAACCCAAATGAATCCGCTGCTATTGCCAGCTACGGATTCCGGTTGGTTATTTACCAATTCGATATCTCGACCTTCCTTTAGCGCATAAAAAGCTGAGAATAGCTTATTATGCTCCATTAATAGCCAAGGTAGAGGATAAGTTCATTACCTGGTTCGCTAAAGCTCTGTCTTTCGCTGGGAGGCTCCACCTCATTGCTTCGGTTATTACAGGTCAGGTAAATTTCTGGGCTTCAACATTCTTCCTACCAACGGGTTGCATAAAGAAAATAGAAGCGATGTGCCGCAGATATCTTTGGTCCGGATCGTTATAAAAGCAAGGATTGGCTAAGGTAGCGTGGAAAACAGTTTGTTTACCAAATGAGGAAGGTGGTCTCGGGTTAAGGCGACTATCTTCTTGGAATGTAGCTTTAAACCTGCGACTGATATGACTTTTGTTTTCAGAGAGTTCTTCCTTATGGGTCAAATGGAATAAGTATTATCACCTAAGCTAGCACAGATTTTGGGAGGTTAAAGAAAAACAGACGGACTCGGGTTGTTGGAAGAGCCTCCTCAAACTTAGACTGATTGCAGGAAAATTTATCAAGTGTGAGGTTGGAAATGGAAACAATGCTTGCTTCTGGCTGGACAACTAGACATGTTTTGGCCCACTGCTGCAATTTATTGGTGAAAATGGTCCTCTAGACTAGAAAATTCCAAGGAAAGCGAGAGTTGCAGAGGCCTGTGACGAGAGAGGCTGGAGATTAGCTAATCCTCGGTCTGTTGAAGCTCTCCAGCTTCAGATTCATCTTACGTCAATAAATTTGCCAAGTCAGTGCAGTGAAGAGGACAGATACTCGTGGTACATCGAAGGTAAAAAATCTACAACATACTCCTCAAAATTGACTTGGAACGTGCTCAGGTACAAGGAGGATGAGAAGGACTGGTACGATGCTATCTGGTTCAAAGGTTGCATACTGAAGCGGGCTTTCTTTATGTGGGTTGCTCACCTCAACAAGCTACCAGCGAAGGACATGTTACACAGATGGGGTGTTACATCATCCCAAGACTGCGTGTTGTGTATGGGTGTTACTGAAAGTAGAGATCACATTCTCTTGCACTGTGATTATCTAAAGGGTATCTGGAAGGAGATTTGCCGCAGGTTAAGGCAGGATCCTTTTTTCTTTAGGTCGTGGACAGAGTTATTATGTTGGGTGAAGCAGAGCTTGGTGCAGGCTCCGACAACGCTTCGAAAACTAGTAACTCACAATGCTCTTTACCTTGTTTGGGCCGAAATAAACAACAGAACCTTTAACGCAACTCGAACTGATCCTGCTCAGATTGTTCGGACTTTAGATAAACTAGTCTGTAACGCGATTACTGCTAGAAGCCAGAGGAAGAAATTCAAGGCTTTAAGGCAGAGACGGTTGATTTAAGGAGCTTTTAGTCTTAGTTCTATCTGCTTTGCTATCATGTTTTTTCCTTTGATTTTTTGCCATGATACCAAATATGGGTATTACTTTTGTAAAACTCAACTTTCATGAATATTGAGTTTAGCAACAAAAAAAAATTGTATATATTATTTGGATGGATATGATTAGTACATACGAGATTGAATGGTCAAGATTTTAAATATATAATCTGTGTGTATAACTGGTTGTCTAATAAGGATCTAAGTTAATAATGTAGGACTATTTTTTTTTAAAGGAAGATCCGCGTGTGCTCTTCCGTTCCACCCGGATTTTAATTTATTATGCCTTGCAATTTTTCAATAAATCCCATAATATCTTTAATGAAAATTTAAAATACTTCTTATTTTTAATGGCACAAATTATAAATAACACATGTCATAAATGTTAGTTTTTCAACCATTCTAATTTTTTAATAGTATTGATTAAAAATGTTGACAATGGCAGATGGCACGTTGCACCTCATATATGAGCGTTATTACTGTTGTTGCAAGTGAATCACTAATTTTATTTCATAAATTATGATCACATATAGCTTTGTTTATACCACTCCATTTTTATATTTTTAATTAAGAAACGCAAGTGGGTCAATATTTTTTGTTGAATGGGAGTGCATGTGTGGTCGAGTGGCAATACGTGGGCGAACCGTCATTATCCTTATTCCATTCAAAACCTTAACGTTTTAAATTATATTTTTGTTGCACATTTAAAATTTTGAATGAAGTTTATCGAGAGAAGATTCTTTTTGGTAACAAAATAACTGAAACCTATGGCATATTGATATACTTGTATTTTCATGCATTTAACCGATAGTCGGGAATACTTACCACTAGTTGATAGGAATACTTGTCTAGGTTGAGAATTGAGCTATGAGTTTGTCTTGATGAGCATGGCTAAATTTTTGGGAGTAAGCCTAACTTGGTTGCATCTTGGTGACGTTGACTCGAATTGGAACTTGTTGATCTCAGTTTTGTCTTTGGATATGAGCTCCCGCCTTCAAACCTTTTCCCAACTTGTTGTGATAGTCTTATGCTTGCTTGTGGACAAGCAAGGTTTAAGTTTGGGGGAATTGATATACTTGTATTTTCATGCATTTAGGCTATTGTTAGGATCATGTTTTACTTCTTTTTAGTTTCCTTTAGCTTCATTTCTTTGGTCATTGGTGTGTTTAGAGTATAGGATCATCTAGAGCTAAGTTTAGGCATTATAGGCTTGCATTTGGAGTGTTTCCTATGTTTTGTAGGTTCTTGGAGTTGCTAAGGATGTTTGGAAGAGTTTGGAGGCCAAAGGAGTGATTGCAAGTGAAATGGTGATGAAGGACCAAACCGATGAGCTTGAAAGATTGAGTCATATGAAGATATTACGTTGACTTTTAGCTCTGGGATTCTGAAAAAAAATCATGGGAAATTGAGTTAGCTTTCTAATGGAGGTGGTTTGAAGTCATTCGGAGCTCTATGGAAAGAGTTATGCCTGATTTACTGGATGCATCTCAACACAGTCTTCATATCGGGTTGCATATCGGCCAGCCAACCGATACGACCGCTCGGATTAATTTTTGTGCATCCATATCG
Organism: Orychophragmus violaceus; assembly: GCA_030180135.1. NCBI lineage: Eukaryota > Viridiplantae > Streptophyta > Magnoliopsida > Brassicales > Brassicaceae > Orychophragmus > Orychophragmus violaceus. The sequence continues at coordinate 90,190,745 of CM058231.1, forward strand.
GTTGGCATATCGGTTCAGCCAACTGATACGCTCCTTCAACAGAAAATCCGAGAGCTCGTATCGGTCGGTGTATCGACCGACCCAACCGATACGCGTCCCAGAAATTGCCTTGGATTCGGGTCAACACCCGGTTTGTTCCGGGTTGACCCGGCTCGCACCCTATTGACTATTTAAGCCAAAAACCTATTTTCTTATTGGATCTTAAGCTTTATTTTATGTTCTAAACATTTTGTAAGAACAAGTTTGATTTCTTTGATTAATCTAAGTACTTTTTGGTGATTTCTTTTCTTAATCTTCCTCAAAATCTCTAATCTCTAATGATCAACACTATCCCTATGGATTTTGTTGTTCACATGATGATTAGTGAGTAGTTCTTCATAGGGCTTATGGGTTAGGTAGGATTAGGTTGATTTGGGGTGATCAATGAATTTCTAATGTTTGTTGTCTTTAAATCTCGTCTATCAAAGTGTGTTTAGTGCCTAATTAGCCTTGATCACGTTGATTAGGATGTTTAGGATTTCTTGCCCACCATGTGTTCGATGAAATTCCAGTTTCTAGCTTTGATAGAACTTTCACATTCTAGCACATGAAAATGTATGTTTAGAGTGATTGTTGGCTGTTTGGAACTTGTTTGATTGCTTGCTTGATTTTAATTCACAAATGAGAATTTGTTCTTGGATTAGGATTAAGTAAAGAGATTAGTATTAAGAGATTAAACTAATCAACTTGTTGTGTTCCATGCTAGGAGGTTAGCTTCCATGAAGTTTGAATTAGGATCCATGATCATCCCGAGTCACCTATCCGTTGACCTTAACCTTTAGGCCTTACCCTTGTCATTGATTGTTAAGAATCCACTTATTTATTTGCTTCTTTTTACTTCTTTTTGAATTGTTCTCGTTAGGATTGTTAGAAACCAAAAACTTAATTGAGTGATTTGACTCTAGAGGTTTAGTGTGTGCTTATTGGTTTTATCCATCCCGAAAAGGTTCGATACCTCAAGACTACACGATAAGCTTGAGGAATTGGTACCTCAAAGGATTGCAAAAATCCTAGTTATCAATTTGGCGCCGTTGCCATTTTGGGATTCTGGATATATCGATTCGTTTTCTATTCCTTTTTAGTTCAAGTCTTTGTTACTAAATTTGCTCCTTCTTCTAGCTTTGATGTCAGGTGCAAGTATTGTTGAGCCAACACATGAGGAGAATACTCAAGTCCAAGATGACTTCTTGAAAGAAGCTGAAGAGACTATAAAGGAATTTGAATTGCTTCTTGGTTGTACAGTTGGTAAAGACCTTGTAGTGCGGTATGAAGATGATGATGATGAAGGGACAATCATGGGTCACTCAACCAATATCAACAATGAAGAAGTAGGAGAAGTTGTGAGAGATGAGGAGGAGCCTTATGAAGATGAGTTGGTTGTTGAGTACAAGAACATCAAGGAAGAGAGCATACAAGATGAGCCCTCAATCATGGAAGAAGAGCCAAAGCAACCAATTCACAAGAAAGAGCCAATTGGAGGAAATCTTATAGAGAAGCAAGATGACCTTAAGGAAGAAGCCTTCAAGGAGGATGAAGAAGATGGATCTCCAATGGCTCAACCCCCTCACAATCTTCTTGGTATAGTCTCTACCACACCACTGAGCTCTCATGATCCAAGGAAGATTCCCTTTGAGGAGATAAGGATGAAGGAGTTTAGGGGGTGGTTCTACGATGAGTATGATCCCGGTGATACAAACTCATGCCACATCCCTAACCAAAAAGAGTGAAGGGATAGTCAAGCTAAGTGACTCAAAACAAGCGCACTTGGGAGACATTCCCATGTTTATCCTTTTTTAATTCTGATGTTTTGCTTGTTAATTTTGATGCTTTGCTTTGAGATTTATCAGGTTTTGGTCATTTGGTGAGGTTGTGGGCTCATTGGTGTTAAGTAAAGGCCATGGGAATGAAGGAAAAGAAACAGGGGGTCAGTATCGGCCTCCGTATCGGCTGGCCAAGCCGATACAGGTCTTAGCGGATTTAATCCGAGAGTCGATATCGGTCGGCGTATCGGTTGGACAGGCCGATACGCTCTCACTGCCCAGGTTCACTCAACCGATACGCCTTCTCTTGGACCAGGTAACACTCCAACTTGTACATACTTACATTTTAGCTTCTTTTCTTTCTTTTTCTCCTTTTGTTGAGTCTCTCTCTCTCGAGCTTACTTTCCCACCGAGACGGTGTGAACTAAGTTTGGGGGAGAGGCTAGTTGCTAACCATGTTTTCTTTGTTCTTATTTTCGATTTTCTCACTTTGAGTCTCATGCATTTCATTTATGGCATAGAAAAAACCAAAAAAAATTGAAAATTTTCAAAAAAGCATGTAGTTGCACTTGCATCATAGGATCGAGTCTAGTTGCATCATATAGGACGCATGCATAGGGAGCAATGATTGAAATTCCTTGTAAGACTGATTGAGTGTTGACATGTTCGTTATGCTAGTTGTTTGAGCTAGTTGATTGTCCTAAGATTGTAATTCAAGAAAGGCTAGAAAGTTAAGACGAACCATGCTAGGATTGCTTGCTTTGAAACTTGATTTGAAACTGAAATAGGCTTTGAATTGACACTAGCTCTACCTAAGTGAGAACTTTAATGATGACATCTAATTATCTTACTCATGCTCTGTGTGCTAAACTCGTGGATACCCTAAAATATTTGAGCATTCTTATCCTTTCTACCCCTCTCTACTTGCTCAAATAGACTTCCATACCTTTCACCACCCTTCTTTCAAGCCACAAACACTATCTTTAGTGGTAGGCCTATTTGGAATGAGCTAGGTAAAAAGTGTTGAGTATGAGGCGACTAGGAGAAATTTCCATATAGATGCAAGCTCAACATCTTTGGCTTGCAATAGGCTAGGATCAAAGTTTGGGGGAAGAGTTGGGAAAGGAGAAAGAGAGTAAAGAAAAGGAAGAATGAAAGGGATATTGGTTAGGATCTTATGTTTGTTGGCAAAGTTTTTTAAAAGAAGAAAAGCTCTTATGTGTTTAAAGAAAAGAAAAGTGTCTCATATTTTGAAATGAAAAGAAGCCAAAGGCTCACCTTAAAGAAAGAAAAGAGACCATTGCTAAAGAAAGATTTGAGCTAAGTTAAAAAGAAAAGATTTGCCACTGTTTTGAAAAGTCTTTATTGATCCTTGGGGAGTTTGATTGGAAAGTGTCTGATTGAGAAAAGGGGATGAGGCAAAAATAGCCTTGGTCAAGGGTAGTATCCATTTAGGTGGGCTAGATTAGGAGAAGAAGTAATTGGGGCATGGGTAGATGGAAATCAACCTAGTATGCACCAATTGCCTCTAACTCTTAGCATTTTACTATAGCTCATTCACTTCTTCATGAGAGAACCTTCATGCTTTTGGAATAAACCCCTCTTTTGATTGAGATCACTTTAATCTCAAAACCTTGTCCCTTTGCCAAATGAGTTTGATCACCTTGCATTGAGTAAGATCCACTTGAAAACCTAATGAATGTTAAAGAGCTAGTTGATAGGAATGCTTGTCTAGGTTGAGAATTGAGCTAAGAGTTTTGTCTTGATGAGCATGGCTAAATTTTTGGAGTAAGCCTAACTTGGTTGCATCTTGGTGACGTTGACTCGAATTGGAACTTGTTGATCTCAGTTTTGTCTTTGGATATGAGCTCCCGCCTTCAAACCTTTCTCCCAACTTGCTTTGATAGTCTTATGCTTGCTTGTGGACAAGCAAGGTTTAAGTTTGGGGGAATTGATATACTTGTATTTTCATGCATTTAGGCTATTGTTAGGATCATGTTTTACTTCTTTTTAGTTTCCTTTAGCTTCATTTCTTTGGTCATTGGTGTGTTTAGAGTATAGGATCATCTAGAGCTAGGTTTAGGCATTCTAGGCTTGCATTTGGAGTGTTTCCTATGTTTTGTAGGTTCTTGGAGTTTCTAAGGATGTTTGGAAGAGTTTGGAGGCTAAAGGAGTGATTGCAAGTGAAATGGTGATGAAGGACCAAACCGATGAGCTTGAAAGATTGAGTCATATGAAGATATTACGTTGACTTTTAGCTCTGGGATTCTGAATACAAATCATGGGAAATTGAGTTAGCTTTCTAATGGAGGTGGTTTGAAGTCATTCGGAGCTATATGGAAAGAGTTATGCCTGATTTACTGGATGCATCTCAACACAGTCTTCATATCGGGTTGCATATCGGCCAGCCAACCGATACGACCTCTCGGATTAATTTTTGTGCATCCATATCGGTTGGCATATCGGCCAGACAACCGATACGCTCCCCAGAAACTGTTTTGGATCCGGGTCAACACCCGGTTTGTTCCGGGTTGACCCGGCTCGCACCCTATTGACTATTTAAGCCAAAAACCTATTTTCTTATTGGATCTTAAGCTTTATTTTATGTTCTAAACATTTTGTAAGAACAAGTTTGATTTCTTTGATTAATCTAAGTACTTTTTGGTGATTTCTTTTCTTAATCTTCCTCAAAATCTCTAATCTCTAATGATCAACACTATCCCTATGGATTTTGTTGTTCACATGATGATTAGTGAGTAGTTCTTCATAGGGCTTATGGGTTAGGTAGGATTAGGTTGATTTGGGGTGATCAATGAATTTCTAATGTTTGTTGTCTTTAAATCTCGTCTATCAAAATGTGTTTAGTGCCTAATTAGCCTTGATCACGTTGATTAGGATGTTTAGGATTTCTTGCCCACCATGTGTTCGATGAAATTCCAGTTTCTAGCTTTGATAGAACTTTCACATTCTAGCACATGAAAATGTATGTTTAGAGTGATTGTTGGCTGTTTGGAACTTGTTTGATTGCTTGCTTGATTTTAATTCACAAATGAGAATTTGTTCTTGGATTAGGATTAAGTAAAGAGATTAGTATTAAGAGATTAAACTAATCAACTTGTTATGTTCCATGCTAGGAGGTTAGCTTCCATGAAGTTTGAATTAGGATCCATGATCATCCCGAGTCACCTATCCGTTGACCTTAACCTTTAGGCCTTACCCTTGTCATTGATTGTTAAGAATCCACTTATTTATTTGCTTCTTGTTTACTTCCTTTTGAATTGTTCTCGTTAGGATTGTTAGAAACCAAAAACTTAATTGAGTGATTTGACTCTAGAGGTTTAGTGTGTGCTTATTGGTTTTATCCATCCCGAAAAGGTTTGATACCTCAAGACTACACGATAAGCTTGAGGAATTGGTACCTCAAAGGATTGCAAAAATCCTAGTTATCACATATATCAAAAGATCTTTATACAATTTTTTTCTTCGCATTAACTAAACAGAGGAAGGCGAAAAATCGAATCGTTGGGCTTCACGATTTGACAGAAGATTGGGTAACGACAGAGGAAGAGTAGAAGAGGTTGAGAGGGTGGCGGTGGATTATTTTGAAGAACAATTCACCTCCAACAGCCTGTCTGATTTTGAGAAATTCTTACAAGAAGTACTGACATCGATTACTTTGCAGATGAATGAGAGACTTATGACTCCGGCCACAGAAAAGGAAGTTAGGAGAGTTTTGTCTATGATACATCCGGAGAAGATACATGGGCTGATGGCATGACAATACTTTTTTACCAACAGTCTTGACCAATAGTGAAAAAGGACCTTACTCAATTGGTAAATCAGTTTATTCGGGAGGGGGATTTTGATCCAAAGCTGAATATGACTAGCATATGTCTGATTTCCAAAACAGAAAGACCAAGCCGAATGATAGAACTAAGACCACCTAATCTATGTAATGTAGGTTAAAAAGTTGATTTGTTTTTGTTATTTGAGTATTCAAAAAAAATGTAGGTTACAAAGTCATATCTAAGGTATTATGTCAACGATTTAAAAAGATTTTGCCACATCTTGTTTTGGAGACACAATAAGCTTTTGTTGCAGGAAGAGTGATTTAAGATAACATTTTCATTGCCTAGGAAATGTTCCATGGCCTAAGAACAAATCATTCGTGCAAAAGAAAATTTATGGCAATAAAAATATATATGAGCAAGGCCTACGACAATGTGGAATGTGATTTCATTGAGAACCTTCTTGGTAAGATGTGTTTTGACAATGGGTGGATCGAGCAATGAGGTGTATCACATCAGTCATCGAAATTGGTGCCAAAACGAAAACCTTGATATTAGCATCACAGAAAAAACCTGGCTAGGGAAAACTTACTAAATAAACTAACCCAAGTGTTATTATTAATTCTACAAAACCATCGACTTTTTTTGTTAAAAGAAAAATAATCAATAAGACAAATATCTATACCTTTAAATGAGAAGTAATTTTGGGCGATTACTGACGTGTCGTCATGAGAAGGTTCTAGAGGCGGATAATGATGACGTGGAAGTGTGACATGGCAATGCCAAAAATAAACAAATGGATTTGGGGTTCGATTTATTTACAGGAATGCCATCAGCCGGATTTAAAGTTAATTAATTAATTCATTTTCTTAAAAGAATCATAAAATCCTTATGAATATCCTATTATTTCGAGTTTGAAAAAGATATTATATGGCATATACCAAGCTTTTGAGAGAAGTTTTGAAATCCTATATAAGGTGAACTTGGGGTGGCTTAGAAACACAAATCGTCTGCATCTTCCAAAGTTTCAAGAAGCTTCTGTCTCATTTGTTTTTCTCAATGGCTGTGGAAGTTTTCTTCCGGATCATCAAAACTTTGGTCAAATGATCCGTTGTCATTTCTATTGCTTTCTTCTTCTTATCGATTTTCAAAGGATTTCTATGTTTTTGGTTTTTGGTTCTGTTTTGTTCGTTTGGTCCCATGAAAGAAGAAGTTCGTTTATCACAAAGCTAAGATCTAGTCATGTGATGTGAACTAAAAAAACGTTTGAGATTTTATATAGGAGTGTGAGATCTAAAAGTCCGATTGAATGTTGTTGGCAAGACGCTATTAGTTCACATCACATGGCCCTTTTGTCCCAGTGAGCCTATGGTCCGAATGAGTGTTTCTTTCCCATGAAAGAAGATGGTAAAGTTTAAGGATGTGAGATGCTAATTTTATGGTTTTGGTTTTATACCATGGCTATTGTTATGGTTTTGGTATTATGTCAATGTTTTGTTTTAAAGAGATGCAAAACATTAGTTCGATCATAATTAGCTTGCAATTAAATATAAATTCTTTAGTTTTGGTTTTTGTTTTATTTGATGTCTATTTTATGGTTTTGTTTTGTATACTAATGTTGGGGAATTAAGAGATGTAAACTTAAGCCGAAAATTTTGAGATCATAGTTCACATCACATGAATTGACCTGTCCCAGTGAGCCCACGGTCCGAATGAGTGTTTCTTTCCTATGAAAGAATATGGTAAAGTTTAAGGATGTGAGATACTAATTTATGGTTTTGGTTTTATACCATGCCTATTGTTATGGTTTTGGTATTATGCTAATGTTTTGTTTTAAAGAGATGCAAAACATTAGTGAGATCCCAATTAGCTTCCAAGTAAATATAAATTTTTTAGTTTTAGTTTTTGTTTTATTTGATGTCTATTTATGGTTTTTTATTGTATACTAATGTTGGGGCATTAAAAGATGAAAACTTAAGCCGAAATGTTTGGGATCATGGTTTTGTATTGATATGATGTGTATTTTCATGGTTTTGTATTTTTATGGTTTTGTATTAAAGGTAGCCTCCAAACAATGTGGGTAATACAGTTAATAATCGGTAAAGCTTCCCACGAACTCAGAAGAAGGTTTTGGAAGGATGTCGATAAGCATCTCTTTGTGATTCTCCAGTGCTTCTACATAAAGCACGAGTCTAGTAAGATTAGATATGAAATGTTTTATGATTAGTGTGATCGTATGTTTATTACATATTGTTGTTTATGAGTGATTTAAACTTGATATTTGTTTGTTTTATAATATAGATGTAACTTGGCTAAGAGGGGAGGAGCCTATTTCAGCAATTATGTATGATCAAACTTAGAATTCAGACTTCGTTGGACTCCTCAACGGGTTGTGTTCATATATTTGATTCAATTTTCCCTGTTTTATGCTTCAATAGATGGGAATTGTTTTTACTCGATTGAAGAAATACTTGAGTAGTTATTAATACATTGTTTCTATTATGTAGCTTTCGAAATCCAGTTCCTGGTTAGTATCCTGAATAAATCGACCTATCACATTTTATATTTTAAATGATGTATTCTCGATGTTAAACTTTATATAAAACATTTTATGAACGAATATTACATTGTAGCAGTTATACTGGATTGTATTTCAGTAATATGTATGACTTTCTTTATAAGTCTGATAACAAGGATTTTAGTATCCTTTAGAGAGAGGTATCAATTCCTCTTGCTTATCGTTGTAACAAGAGGTATCAAACCAAATTGGGATAGAAGTGACCAATATGAATACACCATACCACTTTAGTCAAGCAAACCAAATTTAGTTATGATTCTATATCCTAAGTACAATTCAAATTCAATCAAACAAGTAAAAGAGAGTAAACACAAGAAATCAATATAAAGAAACAAGGGCAATGAGTATAGGTCAATGGAATGGCGACTTGGGATGATTAAGAATGCTAATTCAAACTTAAAGGAAGCTAATCTCCTAGAAAGGAACACAACCAATTGATTAGTCTAATCCCTTTGTACTAATCTCTTTCCCTAATCCTAATTCAAGAACAAACTCTCATTTGTGAATTAAGACTAAGCAAGCATTCATAACAAGTTCCATTTAGCTAACAATCACTCTAAACATCTATTTTCATGCGCTAGAATGTAAAAATCCTATCAAAGCTAAAACTAAGATTTCATCGAACACATGGTGTGCAAGAAATCCTAAACATCCTAATCAACATGATCAAGGTTAATTAGGCATTAAGAACACTAAGATAGAAGAGATTTAAGATAGATAAGCATTAGACATCCATTAATCATCCCTAATCAACCAAATCCTACCTAACCCATAAACCCTATAGGAAACTACCCACTAATCATCCTATGATTAACAAAACCCATGAAGATAGTGTTAATCATGCAGATTAGAGAAAGATAGAAAGATTTAGAGAAGAAATCACAAAGAGAAATACTTGGATTAAACAAAGATTCAAACTTGTCTTACAAAAGAGTTCTTGGAAACAAAACAAGCTTAAGAACAATAAAAAATAGGTTTTTGGCCTTATATTGAGTGAATGGGGTGAACCGGGTCAACCCGGGATAAACCGGGTATTGTCCCGATTCAAATCGGATCATTTGGCTTCGATAGGGACAATACTGACCGGTTTTGGTCGGTATGGTTACTTGGTATGCGCATACTGACCCCGTCTGGTCGGTATTCCGTGTCAATATATCTCCCTGTCCAAAAATGTGATTTATGCGAAAACGTTGATACTGACCCGGTTTGGTCAGTATACCGGGTCAGTATTTTCCCCTGTGAATTTGTCCACTTTGCTCTCCTTTCTTTTTCAATACCTCAATCTCGAAACCCTTCAATGCTCCATCATCCAAACTTCCAAACACCTATAAAGACTCAGAAACACTCCAAAGAGATCCTAAAATGCTAAATCCTAATCCTAGGTGCTCCTAGACTCTAAATGCAACAAAGATCAATAAGAACACATGAATGAGTGCAAAATGAAGCTAAAACAAGAACAATATACAAGTCTAAATCCATGAAAATGTATGAATATCAATTCTCCCAAACTTAGACCTTGCTTGTCCACAAGCAAGCATAAGACAATCAAAACAAGTTGGGGAAAATGTTTGAAGGTGGGAGCTCATATCCAAAGACAAACCTAGATCAACAAGTTCCAATTTAAGTCAATATCACTAGGATGTAATCAAGTCAAGCTTACTTCAAAAATTTAGCCATACGCATCAAGACAATACTCTTAACTCAATCATCAACCTACACAAGCATTCAAATCCACTAGCTCCTTAACATTCATTAGTTTTTTCAAGTGAATCCTATTCAAAGTAATGTGATTAAACTCATTTGGCAAAGGGACATGGTTTTGATATTAAAGTGATCTCAATCAAAAGAGGGGATTCTCCATATGCATAAAGGTTCTCTCGAGAAAAATTGAATGAGCTATAGTAAAATGCTAAGAGTTAGAGGCAATTGATGCATACTAGGTTGATTTCCATCTAGCCATGCCCCAATAGCTTCTTCTCCTAGTCTAGCCCACCTATTATAAATCTACCCTTTAATCAAGGCTATTCTTGTCTCATCCCTCTTTCTTAATCAAACACTTTCCAAACAAACTCTCCAAGGATCATTCAAAACATTTCAAAACAGTGGCAATTCTTTTCTTTTAACTTAGCTCAAATCTTTCTTTCTTTGCAATGGTCTCTTTTCATAAACTTTCTTTTCTTTCTTTAATGTGAGCCTTTGGCTTCTTTTCATTTCAAAACTTGAGACACTTATTTTTAAAACATAAAAGAGCTTTATTTTTTAAATACTTTTGCCAACAAACTCATGATCCCATTCCAAAATCATTTTCTATTCTTTCCTTTCTTTACTCTCTTTTTCCTTTCCCAACTCCTCCCCCAAACTTTGCTCCTAGCCTATTGCAAAGCTAGAGATGTTAAGCTTGCATCTACATGAAAATTTATCCTAGTCGCCTCATACTCAACACTTTTTACCTAGCTCATTCCAAAAGGCATACCTCTCAACAAAAGTGTTTATGGTTTGAAAGAAGGGTGGTGAAAGGTGTGGAAGACTATTTGAGCAAGTAGAGAGGGATGTAAAGGATAAGAATGCTCAAATATTTTATGGTATCCATGAGTTCAACACACAAAGCAAGAATAGGATAATTAGATGTCATATTAGAGTTCTCACTTAGATGGAGCTAGTTTCAAATCACAACAAGTTTCAGCATCAAATCAAGGTTCAAAGCAAGCAATCCAAGCATGGTTCGTCTTAGCTTTCTAGCCTTTCCCGATATACAATCCTAGGATGATCAACTAGCTCAAACAACTAGCATAAGGAACAAGTCATCACTCAATCAGCATTACAAGGAAATTCAATAATCTCTCCCTATGCATGCATCCTAAATGAAAATTCTAGACTCGATCCTAAGATGCAAGTGCAACTACATGCTTTCTTTTTGTGAAATGTTTTGAAATTTTTTCGATTTTTTTGGTTTTTTAAAGTGCACATAGATGAATGCATGTAATGCATGAGACTCAAGTGATAAAACTGAAAATAAGAGCAAATAAAACATGATTAGCGACTGGTCTCTCCCCTAAAATTAAATCACACGGTCCCTTGTGTGATAAAAGAATGGAGGGAAAACCGATAAAAAGAAACAAATGCAAAACAAGAAACAGAAACGGAAATATGTACAAGGGTGGAGTGTGTTACTTGGAGCTTTAAGTGGAGTGAAATGGGATGAAGGAATGGGAGGTGGAGGGTATAGAGTTCCTCCCAACTTGGATGAGAACCCGGTTCTTCTTCAATTTTGCCATGACCTTTCCTCTTTCTTTCTCCCAATGCCTTGACCATATGGCCGAATACCTGTAAAGACCTAATGGAGAGATCAATATTGACTAGGAAACTTAAAACTTAAATCAATATATACAAGAGATAGACATGGGACTTCCTCCCAAGTGAGCTTGTTTAAAGTCACTAAGATTGACTACCTTTTCTTTTAATGAGGAGGTAGAGGAGTCTTGACTTTTTGGGTGATGTTCAAGACCTTAGTGAGATGCTCTTGGAGCTTGATAGGGTCTACTTGTAGCTCGGGAGTGAGAATGATTCTAGCACTTGAGAACGGTTTAAACTTTCCTTTGCATTTGATCTTACACTCAATGCTCCCATCCTTGAGCTTAAATGGGTGAAGTGTGATAGTGTTTGAATCTTGAGAAATGGTGGAGGTTTTGGGTGCTTTCCTCTTCTTCTTTTTGCTCACAAGAGGAGCTCTGGTGGCTCCAATCACCCCCACCAATTGAGCGCTTTCCAAGTGCTCATCAAACAAACTTTGGAGAGTATCTCCATCCAAGACATCCTTCCCAATGTTGCCATCTCTTGAAGGCTCCACAACATGATACTTTTTAGTCTTGATACAAGCACTCTCTTTCTCTATTGAGGTATAAAAAGAGATTCCAAAGAGACTTCATCCAATGCAAAAGGTTCTTCAACATTACCATAACCCAAACCTTCCTTTGCATGAGGCTTCTTCTTTCTTTCACAAGATTTTGGGGGTGAATACTTGTCAACTATCTCACAACTTCCCACATACTTCACGTTCCTAGCATGATCTCCATCATTTTCATCAAGCAAGTTGAACTCTCTTGAGAAGATTGCACTAGAATACTCCTTGGGACTTGATTCAACATCACCCTCTATTTCATCCATGGGTGTTGTAATGAGATCACACTCTAGAGAAACTTGATTTTCCAAGTTGTTAAGCCTAGAAGATAGGTTTGCAAGTATTGTGTAGAGATCATTTTGAGAAGATATGACCTTGGTGTGAATGTTGTCAGATTGCTTGTGCATCTCATTGACTTCACAAGCTTGTCCCTCTAATAGTTGTTGGAGCATCCTTTCCATGTCCAAATCATGACTTGGATTTGTGTCACCATGAATTGTTGGTTCAAAGACTTGTTGGCGGATGTTGTAGCTTTTACTCTCATACCTTGAAATGGTAGATGACTCTTGGGTAGCTTGTAAGACTTCATCTAAATGATCAATAAGAGCTTCCAACTCCTTAGTCACTTTATCATCAATGTCTCCATTGTCCATTGGAACTTTCTTAAACCCACCAACATAGTTCTCCTCACTTTGGGCTAGATTCTCAACAAGTAGCTCCCCTTGATCAATTGTGAGGTTCAAAAACCTTCCTTTGCTAGCTACATCTAAATTCCGTTGGTGCTCATTGATCACTCCATGATAAAAGGTACTAAGGATACCTTCTTTGTTGAACCCATGGTGGGGACAATCATGAGTGTAGCCCTTAAGTCTCTCCCATGCTTCATGAAAAGTCTCATGGTAGTCTTGTTTGAAGCTCAATATGTCTTTTCTAGCTTGGGATGTTCGTTGTGGGCAATCATCCCAATAATTCACCAAGTGAGATGGCAATGATCTCTCCCATTGGCTAGCTTTATCTCCGAGTGAGAATGAGAACAAAAGGAGCTTGACACTATCCTCATCCACATCTTCAATCCTAAATGTGTTGCACAACTTCTCAAAGTAGTACAAGTGATTATAAGGATTCTCCACTCTTGTCCCTAAGAACCTTAAGTCTTGAATCAATGTAATCAAACTTGGCTCGATCGTGTAAGCATTGGCTTTGATAGGAGGAGGATGAATACCATAGCTCATGCAACATTTATCAGTGTCAAAACTTCCAATTGTTGGCCTTTTGTCTTGGATTGGAGTGGGTATCAATGGGAGTGTCAAGGAAGCTTCTTGAGGTTGAGGTTGTGGTGAAGTTGCTTGAGGTTGTGGAACTTTAGTGATACTTCTTTGATTGTCAATCTCCAACACCATAAGTGAATTTGGTTATTCATGTCTTTTCCTTTTGGTTGGGTACCTTTGAAAGCACAAGAGAATCAAGGAAACCAAGTTAGTAACAACAAATGAAAGAACGTTCATCATCTTAACTTGAGATGAATGAACCAAAGCAAAGAGAAAGAAAAGCTTAGTCTCAAAGACTTGAACTAAATAGGAATAGAAATCTAATTGATCAATCCTAAATCCCAAAATGGCAACGGCGCCAAATTGATAACAAGGATTTTAGTATCCTTTAGAGAGAGGTATCAATTCCTCTTGCTTATCGTTGTAGCAAGAGGTATCGGACCAAATTGGGATAGAAGTGACCAATATGAATACACCATACCACTTTAGTCAAGCAAACCAAATTTAGTTATGATTCTATATCCTAAATGCAATTCAAATTCAATCAAACAAGTAAAAGAGAGTAAACACAAGAAATCAATATAAAGAAACAAGGGCAATGAGTATAGGTCAATTAAATGGCGACTTGGGATGATTAAGGATGCTAATTAAACTTCAAGGAAGCTAATCTCCTAGCAAGGAACACAACCAATTGATTAGTCTAATCTCTTAGTACTAATCTCTTTCCCTAATTCTAATTCAAGAACAAACTCTCATTTGTGAATTAAGACTAAGCAAGCATTCATAACAAGTTCCATTTAGCTAACAATCACTCTAAACATCCATTTTCATGTGCTAGAATGTAAAAATCCTATCAAAGCTAAAACTAGCATTTCATCGAACACATGGTGTGCAAGAAATCCTAAACATCCTAATCAACATGATCAAGGCTAATTAGGCATTAAGAACACTAAGATAGAAGAGATTTAAGATAGATAAGCATTAGACATCCATTAATCATCCATAATAAACCAAATCCTACCTAACCCATAAACCCCTATAGGAAACTACCCACTAATCATCCTATGATTAACAAAACCCATGAAGATAGTGTTAATCATGAAGATTAGAGAAAGATAGAAAGATTTAGAGAAGAAATCACAAAGAGAAATACTTGGATTAAACAAAGATTCAAACTTGTTTTACAAAAGAGTTTTTGGAAACAAAACAAGCTTAAGAACAATAAAAAATAGGTTTTTGGCCTTATATTGAATGAATGGGGCGAATCGGGTCAACCCGGGACAAACCGGGTATTGACCCGATTCAAATCGGATCATTTGGCTTCGATAGGGACAATACTGACTGGTTTTGGTAGGTATGGTTACTTGGTATGCGCATACTGACTCCGTCTGGTCGGTATTCCGGGTCAATATACCTCCCTGTCCAAAAATGTGATTTATGCGAAAACGTTGATACTGACCCTGTTTGGTCAGTATACCGGGTCAGTATTTTTCCCTGTGAATTTGTCCGCCTTGCTCTCCTTTCTTTTTCAATACCTCAAGCTCCAAACCCTTCAATGCTCCATCATCCAAACTTCCAAACACCTATAAAGACCAAGAAACACTCCAAAGAGATCCTAAAATGCTAAATCCTAATCCTAGGTGCTCCTAGACTCTAAATGCAACAAAGATCAACAAGAAGACATGAATGAGTGCAAAATGAAGCTAAAACAAGAACAATATACAAGTCTAAATCCATGAAAATGTATGAATATCAAAGTATCACAATCACTTAGACAAATTAGTATATTTAGATATCTTATAGTCCTTTGGACAATCCAATTTTGCAAAGATCAATATACATTCTTAAAAATATGTGTCTATGAGAATATCAGCATGAGAATATGCGAAACATTAACGTATAATTACTTAACTTAATTAGACATTTTACATTTGTTTAAAGACGGAGTTATTTAATAATAAAACGGTTTAGCGAATCGTAAACATTTCAACTAAATCTTAACAAATGCAAATTTTCATTTATTATTTCTGTTTAAATCAAGTAGACATCTTGACAATATAAATTTCGAAGAGTATAGGAAGTTTGATTATTTAAAATCTGTTTAAATTATTGCAAGTTTCCCCAAACATATCGTAATCTCTTTTTGAAAATCTTTATACTTTGATTTTTTAAATTTGTCGAAATATAGTGATCTTTTAAACTATAATAAAACAATTGGTATACACGAATCTTCCAGCAGAAGATTGCGGCCAAATAACTAATACCCTAACACGAAAGATCTTTATAAAATGAGCTTGTACCACGTTCCAAAACACACATAATTGAAATAATCATTTATATTCTATCGAAAAGATCATGGTGATCAGTTTGTATTGTGGAATGCATGAATTTTCAGAGTTTTTTTCATATAAAACATTACAATAAGGTAATCATTTTTATTACTAACATGGTTAAATGATATATTTTTGAATTTGAACCTTTGTGATCATGTAAATTCTGCTTAATATGTAGAATCTCAAAACTACCAACACGTACTAGACAAGATGACACTTACTGTAAGTATTAATACTTAGTATTTTGAAAAGACATTGAGTTTCCATGTTAATTCTAACTTCAAGTTCGCATGTGCATATTATATTAAATTTGTAGACTCCGAATTCGAAGATAAGTGATGGAGAATATTCCTCTTGGTCAAACAATCTCATTAATCGTTTATGAAACAAGTTTGTATGGAAGAGAGATATTCGAGAGTGTAAAATCCTTAATGTAAGTATTCGGAATATCTATTACTTATCAAATTAATGATTTTAACGAAATAAGTCTAACATTACTTCCTTATGTTTATATTTATTAAAATTGTAGTCACCAAAGACGAACTCATCGCATGGAGTGTATTGCTTTCGGTCATACAATATTTTGTTTCCTATGAGAGATACGATTGAGTGGAAGATGAAAAAACAAGAAGAAAATGAACGCAAGCGCAAACGAGAAGCATAAACATAAATTAATTTGATTTTATATTATTTTATCTTTATCAATACTTTCATTGCATTATGTATTTTCTTAAATAATTCTTTGTGTCTGCTATTGTTACTCTAAATTCAATGGGTAGACCAAGATATGAAGGTCATATATTATTGTGTTTTGATTTTTATTTATGATAAATATTTACGGTTATCGATATATCTACTTCTTTATTATTTGCATGTTTTTTGGTATGTATAAATTAATAGGAATAAATGATGGGTTGATTGCAAAAATGCCCCAGAAATTGAAGTCAACCCTGATTCTACCCTCGGCCTTCTCCTTCCTCTCGTGCGCTAATTTATCCCCTTAGTTATCTTGGTCATTCACGAGAATGCCATCGTCAGACTTCATATGAAGTCTGACATTTTAGGTAAAAGACAAAAGGGCCCAAAATTTGTTTGGATATTCACGAAAATGCCATCACCATCAATGCTCAACAACCACGACACCCACCATCCCCGACGAGTTAATGTGTAATCCAGCTCGTTTTGCCACCATTAAAGCTCAATTAAAGCTCAAGAATAGAGCTTGGACGTTATCCCGACCGATTTCTCCCTTTTCCCCTTTGATTTTTCGATTCAAAAGTTGCGAAATCGTGTATCATCTTATAAAAACAGCTAAACACGTCTCGGATTCGTGTTTCCGGTGATATTAGACGTTCTGGGAAATCGTCGAGGCTAAGAACAAACTAAAAACGGACATTGGTAAGAATTTTTTTCATATCGTCGATTTTCAGATCTGAATTGTACTTTCAGTCTGCCGTTTATGTCTTATATTTTTCGTAAACTTCAATATGGTCAACGTGAGGGTAGTTTTGCAATTGACTTTCAATTGCCAGACCTCTATAGAGGTCTGTCAAAATCCTTTGCAAAAAAAAAAAAAAAAATCAGACTTCACTAAGAAGTCTAAATAAGAAGAGGGTAGTTTTGCAATTGATTGTAATTTGATTTTTTCGTCAGACTTCTTATGTTGTCTGGCAAAAAATTGACCAATTGTTGACTTTTTGTCAGACGGAATCCGATGTCTGACAAAAAGGAGGGGTAGAAACAGCAATTGACCCAAATTTTCAGATGTTGACCAGGATTAGCGAAAAAATCGTCAGCCATCTAAAGTAGTCTGAAAATAAGCAAAAAAAGTATCAGACGGCTATAAACATCTGAAATTCTAAACTTTTGCCAGACGGCTATAGACATCTGAAAATCCGAATTTTGGTCAACGATGGATAAAAACCGTAAATGCGATGTTTTATGTCAGACTTCCATAGCTGTCTGCAAATTTTGTCAGACAGCTCAAGCTGTCTGAAAGTTTTCAGACTTCTTGTTGAATTCTGACATTTCAAAATCAATTGCAAAACTACCCTCGACTTCTTGTTAGACTTCCCCTAGAAGTCTGAAAGGTTTCAGACTTCTTAGAGAAGTCTGACATTTCAAATTCAATTGCAAAACTACCCTTTTTCTCAGACTTCATAAGATGTCTGACAAAATTTCCAAAACAGACAGCTGACGCTGTCTGATAGATTTCAGACTGCATCCGCTGTCTGACATTTCGATTTCAATTGCAAAAATACCCCTTTTTCAGACAGCCATAGAGGTCTGGTTTCACTTTTATCAGACAGCTATAGCCGTCTGAAATGTTAAAAACTTAAAAAATGCATTTTATTTTATATTTGTGATTAATTTTGCTGATTTTAAATTTTATAAATGTGTGTTAGTTTTATATGTTCCTCCTGCGTTAGTTTTACATTGTTATATATGGTAATTATTTTTAAATCAATTTTTGAATAATATTGGCAAGATAGCGAATAGCATCAGACTTCTCCAAGAAGTCTGGCTTTAACCAAAAGATCTCTAATGTGGTTTATACGTGTTTGTTTATACAGATAATGGTTCAGTTACCTGTTAACTTTGGTGAATGGGTCGTGAGAGACCAGATTTGGCATTTTGTGGTTGATAAGGTGAAAGGAGGGCGGTTTATCACTTTGCGCCATGGTTCTACACATCAAGAACTTGTTGAGATTGTACAAGATGATTATATGCTGGACAGGACAACCGAGTTGGTGGTGTTATCATATCAATTGCCGGAAGCACTCTTGAAACTAATGGATCCGGATAGCCCTCCGTTTTATGTCACAAATGATAGACAAGAAAGGAGCATGGTCGAGTTAGCTAATACGCATTTAATCCGTCTTTGTGTCTCGAGCCGATCCGCTATGGAAGTTGATGATGCGGTGAATTGTGATGAAAAATATGAAGTTGAAGTTGAAGATGTGGACGAAGATGACGTAGATGATGAAGTCAATGATGAGGAAGATGTGGACTCAATCTCGGATGATTCTGTTTGTGGTGGTGGTGGAAACGATGGTGTTGGAAATTTGGATGTGCCTGAAAATGTTTTCGGGAAACACGATGAGGCTTACCATGACGATGATGATTATAGCTTATATGGGAAAGTGAAACATGAAGATGTAGATGTGGAAGAAGATGAAGATTATAAGAAATACGAGTTGGAGGATACTAGTAAACGGTGTGGTGGCAAAAGGGACTTGTATGAGGGTATCTTTCTCCATAAGTGTTTTGATAGCAAAAATGACCTAATATCAGAGCTACGTTTGACGGCGATATTGAAGAAATTCGCATTCATGACTGAGAAGTCTGACAAGACACGTTTTGTGGCTAAATGTCGTGTGGAAGGATGCAAGTGGATGGTTCGAGCATGTGTGAAGAGCGAACCAAACAAGTATTGGGTGATGAGCTATTCAAAAACCCATACATGTTCGATGGTGGACCGGATGTCTACGCGCAAACGTTATACTCCAGTTTATATTGGTTGGTTGTTTACTGAATCTTTTGGTATAATTGAGGATATAACACCAAAGCATGTTAAAGTATCAATGAAGAAGCAGTTTGGGATTAGGATGAGCTACACAACCGCATACATAGCATTGTTACATGCTCAAAAGATTGTGAGAGGAACAGCGGAGGATGGGTACGAGAGACTTCCTTCTTTTTTGCATGGAATCAGGCAAACCAACCCGGGAACAGTAACTGCTCTTGAACTAGATGAGAAGAATAGATTTAAATATCTATTTATAGCATTTGGAGCTTCCATATATGGGTTTACATTTCTTAGAAGAGTCATTGTGGTGGATGGTACTCATCTTAATGGAAAGTATGGGGGTGTTATGTCAGTGGCGGCCGCACAAGACGGAAATTTTCAAATATTTCCGTTGGCCATCGGAATTGTAGACTCTGAGAATGATGACTCGTGGGAATGGTTTTTCACAAAGCTGAAAGAATGCATCTCAGACCAATATCCTTTGGTCATAGTCTCAGATAGATGCGAGTCTATCAAGAATGCGTGTGAAGCAGTTTTCCCTTGGGCACAACGAGGGATATGCTATTACCATCTACAAAATAACATAGTTACCATGTTCAGGGGAAAACATCTTCTGTACTTAGTGAAAAACGTGGCTTACGCATATACGATTTACGATTTTGACCGAAACATGGCTTCCATACGAGCGGTAAATCCTGAACTTGCTGATTACCTGGAGGAGGCGGATGTGAGGCTATGGTCACGCGTCCATTTCAGCGGAGACAGGTACTTGTGCGGTATGACAATAAGTGTCAGACTTAATATTTTCGTTTTCGACTTCTATTGATGTCTGATACTATTACCAGACTTCTCCTGCTGTCTGAGTATATACCAGACGACAGAAGAAGTCTGAAATCGTATGGTTTTTCTTAATACTTTCTAGTTCTTACTTGTGTAAACCTCTTTCGAATTGTTGGAGACAGGTACAACATAAAGACGAGCAACATTGCTGAATCTATAAAATAGAAGTCTGGTAACCAAAATACATTATTAAAATAGAATCCCGACCTAAAATCACACCAAACAAAATATTGATATAAGTCTAATGCCAGTGATCCAAGTTCAGAGCAGATACAATAACAAGGGGGAAATAAAACAAACTCGGTCATGCTCATGTTTTTACAATCAAGAATACTCATACTGCTAAGAAGGCTACTTCCCCTTGAGGGATTTCTCCTGAAGTCTTGTACTTCTCTTAGGCTCAACTTTCTTTTCCTTATTTGTATTCAGAGTTTGAAGGTTTTGGAGACTAACCCCATCATCAACCGCAGTCTGATTGGTAGGCTTAGCCGGGTTGTCATCTTTGTCTGTAACCACTGCTTTCACAGACTTCGTTTTCGCTCTCTTGGCAGTTTCGACGATATCAGCAACATGATTCTTTACCTTCACTACCAATTTCTTCGGGTTCCTGGCTTCCCTTTCCTTTTTATTTCTTTCTCCTGCAGCAGCAGTTACTTTAGTTTGATCCTGAAGATCTTCAGGTTGATCTTCTTCATCCTCACCAACTCCGGTCGCCTTATCCATCTCAACAGCCGCAACACTTGCATCTTTCCTCAGCTCACCACCTTTCCCACCAGCAGTATCTTTCTCCTTCTCATTCTCCTTCTGTCCAACTCCAGCACGTTCCTCTTTCAAATTCTTGACATTCTTGGCAAGATCATCAACTCTGTCACCCATCAGTCTCAAACCCTCGTTGAAAATATCTACCAATACATCATTCCGAGATTCAAATGATTTTTTCAGATCCTCAATCTTTTGAACAACATCCCCAAGAGTGGGACCAGCCTTTTCTTTTCTAGGTCTCTTTCCAGACTTATCCTGCACCTCTTCTTCCTCGTCCTCATCATCAGAAACATCCTGTACCAACTTCCTCTTGACTCCCACAACCTTTCGTTTTTTCTCACCAACCGCAGAAACATCCTCAGACTTAATCTCAAGCTTGACAGAACCGCCAACTTGAGTCCTGAACACACCTTCGCTTTTCCAGTGTTTAGTGCCCCACTTCCAAGCCGCAGTCCCAAGCTGTCCAAGCATTGCCCTCACAAGGTTATCAACTTTTTTGTCCTCCTCGACATCGTTGTCCCACGTGGGGGAACATGTCATCATGATCTTCCGTGAGTACAAGGTTGTTGACGCGAGACTGCAAATTATAAGTCACATAGCAAAATGAATAGGGACCCAAATGACTATAAGAATTTAAAATATCACAACGACATACATCATAGGTACATCATACGAGACTTGGAACAAAATGTCAGACTGAAACAAATTTCAGACTTCACATGAGGTCTGACACATAATGCCAGACTTCATATGAGGTCTGACACAGAATGTGACTTCTTATGGGAATAAAATATTTCAGACTTCAGAACGGCCTAAGAAATACCTGTTTACGTAAGGTTTCATCGACTTTCTTGCGACTTCGTGATCCGTGGTACGCCAGCAATGGTGTGGTTGGGGAATTCTAGAAGGGCACTCCATAAGTTGTCGCCATATTGGGGCATGCCCAATATACCCAGATGATCAGGACCTCAGCAAAACCTCCGATCTGATATTTTTTTCCTTCCACGAGTTTTTTGTTTGCCTCCTTAACAGAGTCTATCAGAACCTTAAAGGCGAATCTTCCCCATGGATATGATTTTAACGTTCTTGGAACCAACAGATTCTTAGCCATATCAGCCCTTGTGGATGTTGTCCAGTGTTGAGCCTCAATGAAGGTTGCATAGATGGCTAGATAGCCCAGCCATATCCTCTGTTGCGGTTCCTAACCAGCACAGTTTTTACAAGCTTCTAATAATTGCGAATAACTTGGGCCCAATTCGAAATCCACCCCAAGAAGCTCCCACATTGCTCTCATCTCATCGGTGTATTCAACTTCAGGGTACTCCAGGTTCTCGATATAGTCGCAGTTGAGTCCGGTTATGGCTCGAAATTCATTCAAGCAAAACCTAGCAGGCTGAACGCAAAGAAGGGACCATATCTCATACTTCTTCTTGCAGACTAACTGCAAGCATAGCATGTAATGGACCATCCTTGAGCACCATTTGAAATGGAGGTCATGGAATTTCAAAAAAACCCCAAATTCTGATTCTTGGAGTTCTTGCCATTCTGCCGGTAACAACACTATTTTAACATCATCCATGAGATCTCTCCGTCCACTAAAATAATGGATGCTTTTATCCGGATTTGGTTCATACCCGACAGTGAACATCCTTGGTGGGAATTCAACATCTGCCATAAGAAAATCTGAAACAACAAGGGGGAAAAAATTCATGAACAGTCTGAGTACTACTAGCCAGACGCCATGCACAGTCAGACATACACAGTCAGACATATCTCTTGCCATCTGGCTAGTATTAGTTATGTAAATATGTAGACGAAGAGAAGAGTCGAAGGATCTTACCGTCGTAGGTCACCGGAGGAGATAGAAACAAGATCTAGAATTTTAAAAAAAAAAAGCTCAGAGAAGGTATGAGAAAAATTTCAGACTCTATTCGCAGTCTGACGACTATAATCATACACCACTTGCAGTCTGCCGACTATCGCCAGACTCGATTTGCTGTCTGAGGACTAATAGTTATTCTATGTTTATTCATGCAAGGAGGGATGCGATGAATCTTACCGTCGCGGGTTAGCGGCGGAGCAGAGAGAAACCAGATCTAGAAACGATAATACGATACCCAGAAAAAGATGTCGGTTCAGTGGCTTTGAGAGAGAATGGGTTTTTTTTTTTTCCTTAGAAACTGTAAAAAAAAAGGGTAAAAAACCTATTTATATGTGGGCCATAAGAGCAGTTGAAACGACGGTTTTACCACATACGTAACTGCCGCGCATTTTTACATAACTCCCGGGCATTTTTGGGGCCTAAATTACAAAACAATTGAACTCCCGCGCATTTTAATATTGTCAGACATCATATGTAGTCTGATATTGTTAGACTAATATGATGTCTGACACTATAGTTTTTATTAGTTGAAGTCTGACAAAATATTGTTAGACTTCATATGATGTCTGACACTCTATTTTTTATTATTTGAAGTCCGAAAACATACCCCAAACATATTACTCTTGTTTTTTAGGTAAGTAGCTTTAAAAGAGGACAATTTGCATAATGAAATGGGGAAATTCAAAAGATGACTGAAATTCGTCTAATATTACATAAAATTGTAGCTGGATTCACAGGACTAACATATTACAACTGAAAAAATGCCCTCAAGATGATCGGGATGATAATAATAGCACCAGCAAACATCAGATACTCATACTTGACGCCATTTGTCGGAGTAGATGGTTTTTCAGCCAACAGCTCCTTTAATTGAGCTATCTCTGCCTGCAATTTTTTGAGGTCGTCGTCCAAGTGAGTAACACAGGCAATTTCAGCATAACCAAGGAAGATGTAATCAATATGTTCACCATGTTGGTCCACTCTCGGCGTGAGGTCGTTAAACTCCTCCATCATAGCCTCATCCCACCACTTCATAATATGGTAGCCACCATCCTATACAGCCACATTTTAAATTTACAATCCTCTTCGGATTTCCAATGAGTAAAGATAAAATAAAACTGGCTACATAACAGAGAAAGGTAATTACATCCCAGTTACGACATCCAAAGAATCTTCTTCCCGGATTATCGGCAGTAGTGGAGGTTCGCATGACAGGCTCCAGACCGCTGAAACATTACTTGGGGAATCCATTGCATGATCCGGATCGTTGTCGAAATGTGGAAGTTGCGTATGAACTACTACTCGACGTTGGAACCTGACTGAATCGTCCCATCCTGTGTACCATGAAACAATTGAAAACATAGGCTAGTTTCAGACTTCTAATAGAGTCTAATTATAAAACAAATCCAAGCTTCAGACTTCTAATAGAGTCTAATTCAAAAACAAATCTAAGCTTCAGACTTCATAGAGTCTAAATCAAAAACAAGACCGTATGGATCTAAAACGAGAAACCTATATTTTTGTTCAGATCTAGACTAAGAAAATACGGAGAATCGTATGGATCTAAAACGAGAATTTTATAATTTTTGTTCAGATCTAGACAAAGTAGATACGGAGAAGAGGTTAACTCGGACTCAAAACTGTATGGATATAAAAGGAAAAATATATAAAACCTATATTTTTGTTCAGATCTTTACTAAGAAAATACGGAGAAGGGACTAACTCAAAAAAAAAAGTATGGATCTAAAACGAGAAACCTATATTTTTGTTCAAATCTAGAAAAAGTAGATACGGAGAAGAGGTTAACTCGGACTCAAAACCGTCTGGATATAAAAGGAAAATATATAAAATCTATATTTTTGTTCAGATCTAGACAAAGTAAATACAAAGAAGGGGCTAACTCAAAAACAAAACCGTATGGATCTAAAACGAGAAAGTACATAGACAAAGTACATAGGGAGAAGGGGATGACTCGGACTAAAAACCGTACAGATCTCAAAAAAATTCAGAAAGAAGAGTTTAGAAATATGACGACGGCGGTGTAGGGATTGGTAAGAAGAGACGAAAAAGGAGAGGTAATTACACGTTTGAAGAAGATGAAGACGGCGGTGTCGGTGGCGGTGGCTAGGAGGATTATCGGAGAGTTTTTAGAGAGTGTTTAGAGAGAGAGAGCGAGTATCCGTTTTAGAGAGAGAAATTTGATAATGACTTTTACAGACTAATTTTGGTAACTTTCGTTTATATATGGGGTACAATCCCAAGTAGGGTAACTTATTGGTGGTCAACTTCTTCGGTAAGTCTAACAAAACATATACGTGAATCAGACTAAAATGGAAGTCTGATATACCCTAAATATACTAATTACTACTAAAATACAATCATATTATATAGAAAACCTACAAAAAACATCAAACTCGTTTAATATAGTCACAACCTAGTCAGTATATGCAAATGTAACAATATGGATGAAAATACACAAACCCTCAGCCTAACCCTACATATGAAAATATGACATCCAACTTCATATGTCATGCATAGATAAAGATACATGGTGTATTTAACCAAATATACCTTAAGTGGTTAGATTTGACTAAAGTATATGTGCTTTTAATTTACAAATGTCCAAAAATCCCATGTTTAATTTATGGATCCAAAATTTCCCTAAAAATATTTTTTTATAATTTTATAAATTAAATTTCTAAATTTAATATCTCTCAGACTTCTCGTTTTGGACATTTGTAAATTAAAAGCACATATACTTTAGTCAAATCTAACCACTTAAGGTATATTTGGTTAAAAGTATTTTTTTTTTTTGGGGCTAGTTAAATACTTCTCAGACTTCTCTCGGAAGTCTACGAAACCCCAAAATTCAGACTTCTCATAGAAGTCTGAGAAACCCTAAATCTAATATTAATCACTAAACAGTGAAAAATATTTAAACAAAACACATAGAAAACATCAAATTGTTTAATATATGCGCATTATAACATACATGTGCAAATATAATTTTTTCAAAAGTAAATTTCGTGAACCTTGAATCTAAACCCTAAAGTTAAATGTTAGTCATATGTAAATGTTCCACCAGTTCCATTACAAAGCATGTTCTAAGGGTTAGAAACTACTAAACCACTTTATATATTTTTAATCTGATTAAAATTTACCCAATTTAATTTATATACTACTTAATTGAATATATTTAATTTATGTATATAAAATTTTTGACAAAATATTTTTTATAATTTTAAAATTAAAATTTTCAAACTTATTCTGTATCAGACTTCAATTCGATGTCTGAGAACGTCATTTAGACTTCGCTTAGAGTCTAACTCGTCAGACGTCTATAGACGTCTGACAAAGGCAAAGGTTATAATGGTAATTGCGTTTTCCGGTTTTTTGATTGGTCGTAAGGGCTTCGCGGTAATTTCCGTAGTCCGCAAAACCAGTTTTTCATTTGATTCAAATTCAGGGGTACACTTTTATTTAAAACCAATTTTGAGGGCATTTTTAGCAATTCCCCCGTAAATGATCCTTTAGTTTATATTATAACTTTCTTATCATCATTCAGGAAAAAATGATAATGACCGAAATGCTTTATAGATTAACTCATTTATTCAATGCATATAACGTTAAACTAAGTATATTGAAGGCGGTTTTCTAGACGGGTTCTTTTAAAGAAGTGTCTTTAAAGGTATAGATAGTCCATTGAATTTCCTATATTCATTGGAAAAAAACTCATTTCTCTTCTCCTAAAGATCCAAAACCGGTTTTAAAATTTACAAATTTAACAAAAGAATTCTATGGATAGATACAATCTTCTTTCAGAGGTTAACTGATCAACAGAAGATTAACATTTTAAGGTTAAAATGCTAAGGGCATATGAGTATCACGTTCATGGGCAAGGGTTATACCGGAATTTTATTATCGCTGATGAAATGGTAAGTGGAAACATAAGATTTGTTTTCTAAAAATTATAAGTAGTGTATATTAACTTTATTTATCTATATATTTAGATATATATAAACCAATTTCAATCATTTATGGTTTAGGGTACAAAGATGGAATTGGTTTGTGCTCCAGAATATTGTTCCGACTTTAAAGGTTTACAGTGAGAAGAAGGGAAGTGGATTGACATACGATGTGTCAAGGTTGCCTATGATTCTTCCAGATTTCGGGCAACAAAGTCTGAATACATTCTATGTATAAGTATTGGATCTAGCATCCGGAGAATAAAAGTTGCCATCAATGATAAACATTTCTTTGATTTCTTGACTATCAAAGAAGTCCAAGATTACTCAACTCCTACTAATGTTTTTGTTGGTATGGATGTCAGATTTTTGTTTTTATAACTTTTTGATTTTATTATTTACTGTTTTAACATATTCATGTATTTTGCAGATGTAATGGGTATGCTGTTCAGTTCAGGACCCATGGTTGTAGACGTTGATAACCCTGCAACATTAAAAATAATATTTCATATCAAATACTCAAATTAATATCAATTATTAGGTTATAAAATAGTTGTTCTTTGTATAATATGCAAATAATATTTATAATTTATTTTTATTACATTTTGTAGGGGTAACCAGTTAAGATGTATAGATTTAAGTACTCACGCCCATGATTTCACAAAGAGATTAGATGCTTCTAAACGTGAAAATGTCATTTGTGTTTTGAGATTGTGGAATATAAACCATTTTGGAGGTAAGTTTTCATCGTTTTAAATGTATCATCTTTGTCTTACTAGAAGCGTTAGATTTGTACTAAACATCAGTTTTTTCAGGTGATACTTCAGATGTTGAAGTAGAGACATAAGATGGATTGTCTGGTATTCTACTCAACCCTCCTTTACCTGAAGTTGAAGATATGCTGGATGAATTTGAGCCCATTGAAGCTTTCATTGCGAAACATAGAGATGTTCCTGGAAGATAGTCACCATTTTTTATTTTAGTATGCTTCTTAAAATATGTATTATGGTTGTTTTGGTGTTTATAAACTTTATTTTATCAGCCTAAAGTTTGTTAGGGTTATTTCGACGTTGTGGTATTGTTTATGAAAAATACATTAAAAATACCAAAGAAAATATGGAAACTATAAATTAATTAGACAACATGATACAAAAAAAAATGAAAGCTAGAAAAATGGAGAATGGAGTACTAAAATTAAACAATCTAAAGATTTTATAAACAGTTTTGGGAAACTTTTAGTAGAAAATATACAAATCAAGCTTTACATAAACGACAAATATATAAGAACACATTTTATAATAAATAATCTTTCCAACACATTTTATTAGATTTTTAAGTATGAATTTCTCTTTCTATGATCTTATGTAGATCTTTTGGATTTCCAATTTCCTCTATACATTAATTATGATTTGATTTAAAACATAGGTCATCATTACCCTATTTTTAGCCTCAAAATCTGATTACTTTTTAGGTTCAGTTTTTCACACGGTTTAAGAAAATATTAAACCGTTGTCGGTTCATTATAGAATTTTATTCAATGGCCATGATTAAAAACGAAAACATCTATTCATTAAGCCAACTCCATAATACAAATCGCCTTTAAACAAAAAACTATATATACCTTTAAATGAGAAGTAATTTTTGGGCGAATGCTGATGTGTCGTCACGAGAGGGCTCTAGAGGCGGATAATGATGACGTGGAAGTGTGACATGGCAAGGCCAAAAATAAACAAATGGGTTTGGGGTTCGCTTTATTTACAGGAATGCCATCAGCTCGATTTAAATTCATGCAATTAATTCATTTCCTTAAAAAACATAATATCTTTGTGAATATCTTATTAGTTCGACATTGAAAAATATATTCTATGGCATATACCTAGCTTTCTAGAGAAGTTTGTGAAATCCTATATAAGGAGAGCTTGGGGTGGCTTAGAAACACAATCGTCTGCTTCTTCAAAAATTTCAAGAACCTTTATGTCTCATTTGTTTTTCTCATTGTCCGTGGAAGTTTTCTTCCAGATCATCAAAACTTTGGTCAAATGATCCGTTCTCATTTCTATTGGTTTCTTCTTCTTGCCGGTTTTCAAGGGATTTTCTATGTTTTTGTTTTTTTAATTCTATTTTGTTCGTTTGGTCCCATGAAAGAAGAACTTCGTTTATCACAAGGCTAAGATATAATGATTTGATGTGAACTAACAAAAGTTTGAGATTATATATAGAAAGGAGTGTGAGATCTAAAAGTCCGATTGGATGTTGTTAGCAAGACGTTGTTAGTTCACATCACATGATCCTTTTGTCCCAATGAGCTTATGGTCCGAATAAGGGTTGCCTATTACTATAGAGATGGATTTGGTGGTAAATTATTGATTCAGTAAATATTTTGTTGTATTATATGATGTTCAGTCCGAGTAAAGCCCGATCAAATACTCTTTAAAAGGATTTCTATATTTTTGCTTTTTTTAATTCTCTTTTGTTCGTTTGGTCCCATACAAGAAGAAGCTATTGTTTAATGATGTGAGACGAACTCTCAAACGTTTAAGAGTTTCTATAGAAAGTAAGGATTTCTATGTTTTTGGTTTTAAAATTTCTATTACTTTCTTCTTCTTCAGTATTACATATTGATTAATATGTTTTTTGTTCTGTTTTGTTATTATGTCCAATAAAAGGTGAGGCTACGGTTTAATGATAGGTGAACTAGTATTTACTTGAGAATTACTACAAAAAGTGTGAATTTGTAGTAGATATCTAAAAGCCCAATTGTCCCGATAATATAGCCTTTTGCCAATATGTTTCATATTCTCATTAGTCCATATATTCCGAATAAAGTTTTGTACATTAATTGTTAATAATAATAAAATACGGCAGTTACTAATAGTAAAAAACGAAAAAAGTCCCAAGTATCTATACTAAGCAAGAGTTATCTTTCTATCTTTACACCTTTTGTTCATAACTTTTAGAATTTATAAAGCTTCTTGCCCTAGACGATTCATATTTTACTGTTTACAATTTTCTTTCTAGATTTATTCAAAATAAGCAGCGAGTATCAACCATGTGTCTTCTGGTTATCCGAAAACTTTATGAGATCAACAACAATGTCCCATTTGTTTTGGATATTAAAGTTTTTCTCCTGTGTATATGGATGTGTTCTTCTACCGTTGGAGAAAAAAATTGTCAATGATTTTAGTCGATCAAGAGGTAATATCTTTTTCCATTTTCGTTTCTTAACTTTTGTTCTTGCATGTTTTATTGAATGAGTAATTCTGGAATTTAGGGTATTAAGATCGAGGTCGTCGTTCAAGCCTTCTGACGTTGACAAATTTATTGATTCAACTTTGTAACGCCCCTTCCCGTTTTCCGCTGACCGACGAGCTGACCGGCTAACAATCAAACAAGAATATGACCGATCGAACCCGAGCAGTCATACGAGAAGAGTTTGTCACAATACGAAATCCAGAGACAATCTGTTTTGAGACAAAGGCTCGAACCAAACTATCTTTGACTCCGTTTACCTCGTTTCCACGATACGAGGCTTTGCAACTTGTACCGTGATAGGTCAAGAATTATCCCTATTCTAACTGCAAGTGCACAGTGATGTGATTGTAGTACTTTAGGGTATCGAATCCACAAGGACTCTGGGCAACGATAGATTAAGAACAGTCAAGTTAAAACTAGGAGAAAGCAATGTAGTGAGAAACTAAAAACAAAGCAGGAAAGTAATCAGTAGCAAGGTTTGTTTGTAGGAAATTAACTAAAAGCGCTAAGTCTAGGGAGTTCTCAGGAAATCAGACAAGCAGATAAATCATTCAGTCAGGATCAAATTAAGCACAGTTCTAGAACTCAAACACGGAAATAGAATTAACCAACTTTCGTTGTGAGAATTCTCTTAAGTCTAGTTGCAGATATCCAGATGTCTTTGTAATTCCTAACAGATTAAACCAGCTTTAAGATTAAGTTCGATATGTTCACAATTTAATTAAACCAAATTTCTTTGCGAGTAATTCAATTGCTCAACCTAAATAGTTCAGATTCTAAACCACACTTTCGTGTTAATTTAACAACCTAAGATCTAGATTCTAAGTGATCAAGTTAGAAACTAGTGTTAAGCACAATTTAGATTGAAGAACAATTATTGATATGAATCCTTAACTGAAATAATTATATCTAGAAAGTCATGAAGTCCTTAATGAGAATCCCTAAACCTAACTATGAATCTACTCAGACATAGAATATGAAAAATAATCAATGAAATAATAGATTGCATAAAAGAGAATATAGAAGTAAAGGGGTTTGAAATCTTCTCCAAAAATCAAGAAGTAGTACAAGATTAGATCAGCCCCAAAAAGCTCTAAAAACTCTCAGCTCTAAGTATGAAAGCGTAACTAAATTAAACACCAAAATCCTAATTATATAGGCCTAATCACGGCTGGGGCTTCTTTGTAAATACTGGAAACTTCTGTGCCAAAGTGTGAATTCTGCATTCTTCATTAAACCGCCGAGGAAGGCCCATCTCGCTCGTGTGTCGATCGATTCACAATGTGTGTCGATCGATGCATTACTCTGTTCTGGACAGTGAACTCTATCTCTCGGGTCAAAACACCAAAAAGCTCCAAAAAGCTCCAATATCTCCAATTCCGCTCCAAACATGCTAATACCTGTAAAAGACTCTAAAACACACTTATATCATGGTCTAAAACTAGTAAAAACCATGATATATCAACTCCCCCACACTTAGCCTTTGCTTGCCCTCAAGCAAAACAGAGAACTAAAACATGGTGAAGAGGTTTGAAAACATTCAGAAACTCTTTTCATCCTAGAAGCAACAGCACTCAGATTCCCCTTAGTAAACCACTGAAAGAATCACATGCAAGACATCAAGACCAACATATACTTCCCCCACACTTAGCAACTGTCCTAAGTAAACTCCACAATCAATCCAATCCATTCAAATTCACCCTACTGACTTCTATAAGCTATTAAGTGCGGTCTCACCTAAGGATTATCGATCAAAGGGCACATGGATTCTTACTCTGTCAGTTCTAGAGCACCATACTATCTTTTTTTCTGGTTCCTTTCTTCTCTTTTCCCTTCCTTAGCATTCTGATTTTTCACCATTGGGTATCATTTTTTTTTTATCAGTGCTCTTCCCATTAAGGGGTGTACTTTGGACACATTCCATGAATACACAGGAGGTGATAGTGGTAGCTACCACTCCCGTGACCACTTCGGAGCTACTAGCTCATCCTCAGTTTATTATTATTATTATTATTTTTTACTTTATGGAAGGGGAGAAGGGAACCTTACTTGGATAGGTTTACAGGTTGTGTCAGAACTAACAGAGGAGTCCGACTCAAGGTATACCAAGCCCTTAGGTGAGAAAATTAAGTCAAATTAAGGGTGAAGTCAGTAAAGGATCCTCTGAATACCTGAATTGATATGGGAGTCCTCAGTAGGCTGATCCGTGTTGGGGTTTCTAATAGTCATAGATAGATCTTGCAGCTTCATCCCAATGGTCACTTAAGTTCCTGCAAGTGCTGTTAACTTCTCAAAAATTCACTGTTTCTTACTTAAACTATTTTGACTCAATAAAACAAAATTTTTTGAAAAACAGGACTGACTCTAAGAAAATAAAAAAATAGAAGTCAGTAGCTACCTCCCCCCACACTTGAAACACACTGTCCCCAGTAGTGTCAAGCTAAGGAATGGCAAAGAGAGAAAAATGTTAATGGATGAGTTAAGTTCTGTCTGATTTTACCTCTATCGCACATGCGTCTATCGTTACATAAATGCAACGACCATTGCAAAGCGATTTGCGTCATGAGTCGATCCTTGCTCAGGACCGCAACGATCGCTGCAATGCGATTTTCGTGTTGTGACGATCGACACACAACAAAAATAAAATCAAAACGTGAAATCCTAAGAAAAACACCAAAAATAAATAAGAAAAACACTAAAACCTAACAGTGGGTTGCCTCCCACTCAGCGCTTGTTTAAGGTCATTAGCTTGACCGGACTAACAAGATCAGGCTCCTGGAGGTTTCAACAGAGACTGTTATTGTCTCTGTGAAAGTCTCCTCATCCAAGGCGGAGAGTAAGCTGTCTCAGTGTGAGCTCGTCCAAGAAAAGAAGGAATAAACTGATCTCCAGGATCTGAAACCAAAGTCTCACTCATCTGCTCTCCATATCCATCCTCAATCCTGAAGGTTTGCCCATCAATATGTGGCTTGCGCAGCATATCCATCTCAAAGTGCAGAGGCTCATCTCCCAGATAGAGATCAATCATACCGTTCCTTACGTCAATCACTGCTCCAGCTGTTGGTAAAAATGGTCTACCCAGTATCAAAGCATCATCCTGCTCACTGTCGTACTTAAGTACTAAGAAGTCTGTCGAAACCAAGTAGTTTCCAACTCTCACTGGGACGTCCTTAAGAACTCCTTCCGGAATCCTTATTGACTGATCAGCTAGGACAAGAGAGGTCCTAGTGGGTGAAAAATCCATCATCCCCAGCTTCTCTGCCTTAGAGTATGGCAGACTTCCAGCAGCTCCTAAGTCACACAGAGAGCGCTTGAAACCATCCTCAAAAATAGAACAACTCAGCACAAATATCCCAGGATCAGGCAGCTTCTTAGGAATCTTAGTTAGCATCACATCAATGATCTGCTTAGGAACTACTATCACCCAATCTTTCATCATTTCATCCATTGGAAGCATCTTTTCCAAGTATCTCTGCACACAAGGGTGATATGGTGGATCATCAGACTGTGGAATTTCTTCCAACTTCGCATCCATCTCTTCTAGCTGTTTAAGCTCACCAATCTCCTGTTGAATTTGTTGGGAATGTCCTGAAATCTATTGTACTTGCTCTAAGTGAAAGTCGTATAGTCGAGATGAGACAATCACATAACACTAGGTAGTCATAACGCTTTGCTAGAAGCCACTTATGATCAATGAGTTGAGAACTCATTGCTAGTGTTATATGATCCTACAGGGTCACACACCTAAGCAAACTGGGCGTTAAAGACGAGGTTGATCATTAATGTAATGATCCAGTGAATGCATATGTGATATGCATTCGATATCAATGTTCTGGGATAGCATCGATCGTTGCAGATAGTGCATCGATCGATGCACTCGCGGATTAATCAGATTAATTCGGTTTAATCGTTGGTTAATTCTGTTGTGGTTTAAGCCGACATATATAAGATATATGGTCGACCTAAACTCGTCCCTAACCTAATACACAGCCACCAGAACACAGATAGAAACCTCTCTGGAGATTAGATCTCTGTAAGGCACTAGCATCCCTGCGGTCCAGTTTGTGTGCGTGTGGATACCAGTAGAGGCGCAGCATTTGAGGCGCTTCGTGATCTCGATTACTTACAATACTTCCGCTGCATATTCATCAGGTAATCTCGAGATCTGATAGATTCAATTACATGAACCTTTAGATCCTAGGCTCGGAATTCAGACTAGGGTTGCTAATCCTGATTAGAACTGCTAGAAATTCATTCAGTGGTATCAGAGCCTTAGGGTTCCATTGAATCAGTAGCATGATGATTAGATTAGTTGAATCTAGATCTTTGTATAATTGATACAAGCATGCTAAAATTCGTTTTCCTGAAAACCTAGTTTAGGGTTCTGATCGAAAACGTTTAAGGGTTTTCTCGCATGGTGTCGATCGATGCCAATCCGGCATCGATCGATGCAGGGCGAAAACCCGAATAAAATTTAGGGTTTTTCGCATGGTGTCGATCGATGCCAATCCGGCATCGATCGATGCAGGGCGAAAACCCGAATAAACCTTAGTTTTCGCCTAGTGTCGATCGACACAAGCGTTGCATCGATCGACACAAACCTCGCGAGATTGATGAATCGGTTCAATTGGATTGGACCGGTTATCGAGCTTGGTTAAAGATGGTCGAACACTGTGAATGGTTTAATGGCGATTGATTTGATAAGGTTGGCATCGACCGATGCTAACGTAGCATCGATCGACACTGACCGGTATTCAAAACCGGATCAATTGGATTGATCGGTCATCGCGGAATAATTAATTATAAGAATTAAAACATAGTAAAACTGAACGTTTTAAATGGTTCCGTTCCTCAACCAAATATCAAGTGTACTTGATGTCTTTCCAATCTTGTCAACTGTCAAGACCCATTTAGTTGTGTGATAGACTTGCAGTGCAAGATGTCCACAATTTCATGAGTAAGGCAGAGGTAATCGTGTTGATGGACTTGCAGTGCAAGACATCGACAATTACGTGACTGAAGAGATTGGTTTACTTGACTGGGCCGTCAAAATCGTTTTGGGCTCAGCGACATCAGGTGGATTAGACATAAGATGTCAGTCCACAACCAAGAGTTATATTGGATATAACTAGCAAGGTTATTGCTTACCTAGATAGCTGAATTTGGGTGATAGCCAGTGGCTCACTCAAGTCCAGTGAAACATGGGTCTTGGATCATTATATTCATCTGAGGAAACATTGTTTGAATATAGTGCGAGTTTTCTTAAATGTTAAGATTTCTCATTTCTTGAACATCATAACTAAACCTTTCTTTTCTATGATTCTCAGCTATGACTGCTACTCATAACAATTCTTTCTCCCTGCGATCCGTCCTTGAGAAGGACAAGTTAAATGGATCGAATTTTCTCGAATGGTATCGGAACTTGAGAATTGTTCTCAAGCAGGAGAAGCGGGACTATGTTCTTGAAAATATCCTCCCTGAAAAACCGAGAGCCAATGCTCCACATACAGAAAGGAATGCTTGGGATAAGCATTCTAATGATGTGGTCGATGTGAATTGTCTCATGTTGGCTACCATGAACTCGGATTTGCAGAAGCAATACGAGAACGTGGAGTCGCCCGTGGAGATGATCACTAGCCTGAAAAGTATGTTTCAGGAGCAAGCACGAACTGAGAGATACCAGACGGTTAAATCTCTCATTGAATGCAAGCTACCAAAGGACAGTCCAGTCAGTCCTCATGTCATTAAGATGATGGGTTATATTGATAACCTGGGGAAGCTGGATTGTCCCATTAGCCAAGAGTTGGCTACTGACATCATTCTGCAGTCACTGCCGTCAAGTTATGATCAGTTTGTTATGAACTATAACATGAATAACTTGACAAAGACATTGACTGAGCTGCATGGCATGCTCATGACAGCTGAGCCAAATATCAAGAAGGGCACTCCTAATGTACTTATGGTACAAGGGGGTAAGAAGTTTAAGAAACTTGGCAAAGGTAAGGGAAAGGGCAAGGCAGTCCCGGTTGAGAACCAGGACACGCCGGCGCCAGCCCCAAAGCCCAAGCCGGGCCCATCTGAGACTGATAAGTGCCATTACTGTAAAGAGCTTGGGCATTGGAAGAGAAATTGCAACAAATTCTTGGAAGAGAAGAAGAAGAAGAAGACTTTCGAGACTTCATCTTCAGGTATTTATGTTATAGAAGTAAATTTTACTACTTCTGGTTCTACTTCTTGGGTATTGGATACCGGCTGTGGTGCTCATATTTGTACAAATATGCAGGGCCTAAGCAACAGTAGGAAGTTGGAAAAGGGACAAGTGGACCTGCGCGTGGGGAATGGAGCAAGAGTTGCTGCATTAGCCGTAGGAACATATAACTTGTCTTTACCTTCTGGTTTGGTTTTAAAACTTAATAATTGCTA
Source organism: Orychophragmus violaceus (assembly GCA_030180135.1). Taxonomy (NCBI): domain Eukaryota; kingdom Viridiplantae; phylum Streptophyta; class Magnoliopsida; order Brassicales; family Brassicaceae; genus Orychophragmus; species Orychophragmus violaceus. The sequence goes on from CM058231.1 coordinate 90,227,062, forward strand.
CTATGTACCTGCTATAAGCAGAAATATTATTTCCATTCCTGTTTTGGATGTGGAAGGATATCAGTTTTCAATTAAGAATAAATGTTGTTCTTTTGATTACAATGATGTATTTTATGGTAGCAGCCCATTAGAGAATGGGATTTATGTTTTAAACCAAACCGCACCAATCTATAACATTAACACCAAGAGATTCAAATCAAATGACACGAATCAGACTTTTCTTTGGCATTGTCGTTTGGGCCACATAAACGAGAAACGGATCCAAAAGCTCCATAGTGATGGGCTTCTGGGCTCATTTGATTATGAATCATGTGAGAAATGTGAATCTTGTTTACTAGGCAAAATGACTAAGGCCCCTTTCAACAAACCAAATGAAAGGGCCAGTGACTTATTGGGCCTTATACATACAGATGTATGCGGCCCAATGAGCACAAGTGCCAGAGGAAATTTTCGATACTTCATTACCTTCACTGATGATTTCAGCAGGTATGGCTATGTCTATTTAATGAGACATAAGTCGGAATCTTTTGAAAAGTTCAAAGAGTTCCAAAATGAAGTACAGAATCAACTTGGCAAAAGTATTAAGGCTCTTCGATCAGATCGTGGAGGAGAATACTTGAGCCAAGAATTCAGTGATCATTTGAGAGATTATGGAATTGTTTCACAACTCACTCCTCCTGGAACACCACAATGGAATGGCGTGTCTGAGAGGAGAAATCGGACTTTATTAGATATGGTTCGGTCAATGATGAGTCTCTCAACTCTTCCATTATCCTTTTGGGGATACGCTCTAGAAACGTCTGCGTTTACACTTAATAGGGTTCCGTCAAAATCAGTTGCAAAGACACCACATGAGATGTGGACTGGAAATGTTCCGAGTGTGTCTTTCCTGAAGATTTGGGGTTGTGAAGCTTATGTTAAGCGATTAATTACAGATAAGCTCGAACCCAAATCAGACAAGTGCTACTTCGTTGGTTATCCTAAGGAAACCAAGGCATACTACTTTTACAACCAATCCGAGAACAAAGTGTTTGTTGCTCGGAACTGCGTTTTTCTTGAGAGAGAGTTTCTTTCCAAGAGAAACAGTGGGAGTAAAGTACAACTCGAAGAAGTTCGAGAACCGCAGGAAAATGCTCAACCTGTAGAGGAAGAGCAACAGTTGGATCTACAAAGAGTTGTAGAACCCGCGCCTGTGGAGCCTGAAATTCGCCGATCCGAAAGGACCCGTCACGAACCCGAGAGATATGGATTTCTCGTAACCAATTGTCATGATTTGTTAATCATTGACAGTGACGAGCCAGCGAATTTCGAAGAAGCAATGATGAGCCCTGACTCCGCAAAGTGGCTGAAAGCCGCTGAATCCGAAATGGGATCCATGACACAGAACCAAGTATGGACTTTGGTTGATTTACCCGATGGTGCAAGACCCATTGAGTGTAAATGGATTTTCAAGAAGAAAATTGATGTGGATAGAAATATTCAGATATATAAAGCAAGGCTAGTGGCAAAAGGTTTCAAACAAATTCATGGTATTGACTATGAAGAAACCTATTCACCTGTCGCCATGCTTAAATCCATTCGGATTCTCCTAGCAACAGCTGCTCATTATGATTATGAGATCTGGCAGATGGACGTGAAAACAGCTTTCCTTAATGGAATTCTGGAAGAGGATGTGTACATGACACAACCCGAATGTTTCATCGATCCAAATGCAGCTAGGAAAGTATGCAAACTTCATCGATCCATTTATGGATTGAAGCAAGCATCTCGGAGTTGGAATCTTCGTTTTGATGAAGCAGTCAAAAAGTTTGATTTCATCAGAAGCGAAGAAGAACCATGTGTTTACAAGAAGACTAGTGGGAGCGCAGTTGCATTTCTCGTGCTGTATGTAGATGACATACTTCTTCTCGGAAATGACGTTCCGTTGTTACAGTCAGTTAAGACTTGGCTCGGAAGTTGTTTTTCAATGAAAGACATGGGAGAAGCCGCGTATATTCTTGGAATAAGAATTTATAGAGATAGATTAATTAAGTTGATTGGACTGTGTCAAGACACTTATATCGATAAAGTCTTACACAGGTTCAGAATGCAAGAATCCAAGAAGGGCTTCATACCAATGTCTTATGGCATAAGTCTCAGCAAGAAGCAGTGTCCTGAGACACCTGCTGAGCGAGATCGCATGAGTCGGATTCCCTATGCCTCGGCGTTGGGATCCATCATGTATGCCATGCTCTGTACTCGTCCAGATGTTGCTTGTGCTTTAAGCATGACGAGTAGATACCAATCGGATCCAGGTGAAAGTCACTGGACAGCAGTCAAGAATATTCTGAAGTATTTGAGAAATACTAAGGATAAATTCTTGGTGTACGGAGGAAGTGATGAGCTGGTAGTAAGTGGTTACACAGACGCAAGTTTCCAGACAGACAAAGATGATTTCCGATCGCAATCTGGTTACATCTTCTGCCTGAATGGCGGTGCAGTCAGCTGGAAGAGTTCCAAGCAGGACACTGTAGCAGACTCCACAACTGAAGCTGAGTACCTCGCTGCTTCTGAAGCGGCAAAGGAGGCTGTTTGGATCAAGAAGTTCATCACTGAACTTGGGGTGATTCCTAGTATTTCTGAGCCAGTGGCTCTGTATTGTGACAACAATGGAGCCATTGCGCAAGCAAAGGAACCTAGATCACACCAGAAATCCAAACACATAGAAAGGCGATATCACCTTATCCGTGATATTGTGAATAGAGGAGATGTGAAGATCAGCAGAGTCCCTACGGATGAGAATGTTGCTGATCCACTGACCAAGCCCCTCCCAAGGCCTAAGCATGAGTTTCATACAACTGCTGTAGGCATTAGATTTCTTAAGATATGATCTTGATTTCAGTGGGAGTTGTATTTGTTTTAGTTATGACTTGATGTTCGTAAAACATAATTTGATTATGTTATTTTAATGAAATTGTTTCAGCATTATTTAATTGTGTTATTAAATAATTGTCCCAAAGTAATCTATGACATTTTATAGGTTATCAAGTATGTGACTTGATCATGAAACCCTATAAGAAACAAATGACATAAATTATAAATGGTCCCTAGTCAAGGTTGTTAAAATGGGACACTAACAACCACGTGAGACTAGCATGTGAGGTGACTGATGACTATGTTTCATGGAGTCATTTAATAAGTGTATTAAAGTCAATCACATAGATATGTGTTGGAAAAAAACACATGATCGGACATGACCCGTTAATGAGAACTCTACAAGATGTTATATAAGTGTCATAAGAGTTTCTCATTACGACTAAAGAGAGTAGTCCTTAGACCTGAGTTCATCATGTCCTCTCTTATATGGATTGGTTCGTCTTGACTTTGTCAAACGTCAGCCGTAACTGGTGATCATAAAGACACTGATTAGGCGTATCATGAGATATAAAAGAGCCATGGATGGAACAAGATGGGATTTGTACCTCCTATATAACAGGAGTTAAATATCTCTGGGCCTATCGAAGATTTGATACTGGAAATGCGTGGCCGCGCTCAAACGAGGTGATTGTCAGTCGTTTGTTTTTTCATCAGTACAAATCGGGATTCGATAAACGTAATCTGGTTGAATAAGGATGACACAGTGCTTGCCTTATGCTAGATTGAGATATAGCTACAAAGGGATTAAAGGAATAGATGATTCCAGTACAAGTGGGAGATTGTTGGGAATGTCCTGAAATCTATTGTACTTGCTCTAAGTGAAAGTCGTATAGTCGAGATGAGACAATCACATAACACTAGGTAGTCATAACGCTTTGCTAGAAGCCACTTATGATCAATGAGTTGAGAACTCATTGCTAGTGTTATATGATCCTACAGGGTCACACACCTAAGCAAACTGGGCGTTAAAGACGAGGTTGATCATTAATGTAATGATCCAGTGAATGCATATGTGATATGCATTCGATATCAATGTTCTGGGATAGCATCGATCGTTGCAGATAGTGCATCGATCGATGCACTCGCGGATTAATCAGATTAATTCGGTTTAATCGTTGGTTAATTCCGTTGTGGTTTAAGCCGACATATATAAGATATATGGTCGACCTAAACTCGTCCCTAACCTAATACACAGCCACCAGAACACAGATAGAAACCTCTCTGGAGATTAGATCTCTGTAAGGCACTAGCATCCCTGCGGTCCAGTTTGTGTGCGTGTGGATACCAGTAGAGGCGCAGCATTTGAGGCGCTTCGTGATCTCGATTACTTACAATACTTCCGCTGCATATTCATCAGGTAATCTCGAGATCTGATAGATTCAATTACATGAACCTTTAGATCCTAGGCTCGGAATTCAGACTAGGGTTGCTAATCCTGATTAGAACTGCTAGAAATTCCTTCAGAATTATCTCAGACACTTTAGGATATAATCTAATAGGCTCCATATCCGTCTCTGCATCAGTGTCTTGAGAATCAAGTGTAACTGTCTGTCCACGGCATGCAACGATCGACACTATAGGTGCATCGATCGATGCCAATAAGTTTTCACAGATTCCACCCGAGAAATTTTCTTCAGTTTCAAAATTTTCAGCTTCTTCCACCAGTTCAACAGTTTTTAACTCAAAAATTTCACTTTGGGTTGATCCATCATCAACATAGACTGACCAAGCCTTGATATGGGAGTCCACGACACTCTTTCCCTTGACAGCGCTTGAAATCTGGCTCACTTGTGTATCCAACTGCTTGACATGAGTGCTCAAAGACTCAAACTTACCATTAAGGTCTTCATAAACAGCATCAAGCTTCTTGTTGCAATCCACAACAATCTTAGTCTGTCCTTCCAGCAACTGCTCCATCATACTCTCCATCTTGCTCTCGTGAGCATTAGCAGCAGGAAGTGTTTGGTAAGAGGAAGATCCATAAGTTCTCTGATTGCCTTGCTGAAAAGGCTTCTGGAAACCAGCATTCTGTCCAAAGCCAGAAGAGTTTTGATTGCTTGTGAAAGCACTCTTCTGTCCAGCATTGAAAAACCTATTACCTTGCTGTCCTCGAAACATGTTCCCTTGGAAACCAGATCCTCCAATGTAGTTCACATCCTCTTCCTGACCATCTTCTTCAGCATTGATCACTTCAACATCTTGAGCAAAATGGACAGCTTTCTTCCCAGCCAGCAGATTACAAACTGTGTCCAACTTGGTCCTAATATCAGCTATCTCCAGATTATCTGTCTTCCCACCAGACTCTTTCCTTCTCCTATCAGCAGTCTTGCAGCTATTACTGCTTACTAAGTTGTCTATCAGTTGCTTAGCTTGCTCAGGAGTCCTAGTGTTGAAATTTCCATTGCTGAAATTATCCAACGCAGTTTGGTATGGGAGATCTATACCTCTAAAGAAAATGCCCAACAATGTTACCTCAATGAATCCATGATGCGGGCAGTCACGTTGGTACTTCTTAAATCTCATCTAGGCAGTCTTAAGAGGCTCTATAGGACCTTGGGAGAAAGTGAGATGTCCTATCTCGACTGATCAGAGTGAGCATCATCATAGAAGTGTCTCAGAAACTCACTCTTCACAGCATCCCATGTAGTAAACTTCCCAGGTGGAAGTTGTTTCAGCTAGGCAGCAGCATCTCCAGCGAGAGAGTAGGGAAGAGTTCGAGAAACAGATAGTCATAGTTCACTCCGTCATACTTCATCCCAGTGACTATGTCCTCAAACTCATCAATATGATCCATTGGCTGCTCAGTCGGAAACCCATGGAAAGCATTCTGCCTCAGAATAGAGTAGTAGATGGTCTTGATCTCAAAGTCATTCCTCTAAAAATCAGGAGGCACAAGAGCTGACCGGTTAGCATGAAACTCATCCGGACGGTTATAGTCAGCTAAGGTCCTCTCATTAACAACAGGAGGATTAACCATCCGCCTCTCCTCTTGGCCTTGGCCTTGCCTTGCTCTTGTTCAGGCTCAGGGATCACATTCCCTTCAGCATCAATCCTATGCCCAGCAGCATTGTACGGATTGTTTTGTCGGTCCCTCAGGGTACCTTGAGCATCGGGTATCAGAATCAGACGTTCTTGAACCATTCTTTCTCTTTGAACTTTCCTGTTAGTCCTCTCTAGTCTAGCAATCTCTTCAAGTTGGAGATTAACGAGATTAGTATTCGGATTACTTCTGGTATCACGCGTCTGCATAAACCGTCTGTAATCGCACAGCAACGATCGATGATGAGAGGCAACGATCGATTCAACTCCAGTCGCTTAGTAACGATCGACACAAAGGATGCAATGATCGATGCCAGACGAATATCAAACCTGCGACAGAGAAAAACAGAGAAAAATTAGTAACCAAAATAAAAAAAAAAAAAAATCCTAGTCTAAACCCTAAGTTCCAATCTATCGAAGACTCAAAAGAGTCCCCGGCAACGGCGCCAAAAACTTGATAGGTCAAGAATTATCCTTATTCTAACTGCAAGTGCACAGTGATGTGATTGTAGTACTTTAGGGTATCGAATCCACAAGGACTCTGGGCAACGATAGATTAAGAACAGTCAAGTTAAAACTAGGAGAAAGCAATGTAGTGAGAAACTAAAAACAAAGCACGAAAGTAATCAGTAGCAAGGTTTGTTTGTAGGCAATTAACTAAAAGCGCTAAGTCTAGGGAGTTCTCAGGAAATCAGACAAGCAGATAAATCATTCAGTCAGGATCAAATTAAGCACAGTTCTAGAACTCAAACATGGAAATAGAATTAACCAACTTTCGTTGTGAGAATTCTCTAAGTCTAATTGCAGAAATCCAAATGTCTTTGTAATTCCTAACAGATTAAACCAGCTTTAAGATTAAGTTCGATATGTTCACAATTTAATTAAACCAAATTTCTTTGCGAGTAATTCAATTGCTCAACCTAAATAGTTCAGATTCTAAACCACACTTTCGTGTTAATTTAACAACCTAAGATCTAGATTCTAAGTGATCAAGTTGGAAACTAGTGTTAAGCACAATTTAGATTGAAGAACAATTATTGATATGAATCCTTAACTGAAATAATTATATCTAGCAAGTCATGAGATCCTTAATGAGAATCCCTAAACCTAACTAAGAATATACTCAGACATAGAATATGAAAACATAATCAATGAAATAATAGATTGCATGAAAGAGAATATAGAAGTAAAGGGGTTCGAAATCTTCTCCAAAAATCAGGAAGCAGTACAGGATTAGATAAGCCCCAAAAAACTCTAAAAACTCTCAGCTCTAAGTATGAAAGCGTAACTAAATTAAACACCAAAATCCTAATTATATAGGCCTAATCACGGCTGGGACTTCTTTGTAAATACTGGAAACTTCTGGGCCAGTGTGTGAATTCTGCATTCTTCATTAAACCGCCGAGGAAGGCCCATCTCGCTCGTGTGTCGATCGATGCATTACTCTGTTCTGGACAGTGAACTCTATCTCTCGGGTCAAAACACCAAAAAGCTTCAAAAAGCTCCAATATCTCCAATTCCGCTCCAAACATGCTAATACATGTAAAAGACTCTAAAGCAACACCAAAAGACTCTAAAACACACTTATATCATGGTCTAAAACTAGTAAAACCATGATATATCATACCACTTCCACGAGTTATGTTCGGTTCGGACGAAACTGTATATCAAGGAATTATTCCGTTTTTGTTACTAGAAAAATATAAATATTATTCATAACAATATAAGGTCTAATACAAAACATTTAGCGGAACGTTCCAACAAAATCAGAAACCGAAAGTACAGTCAAAATGTGGAATAACCGATACCCAATGCCAACCCGAGACTACACCGAGTGCCCTACGCGTCCGCCGAGCTACGCCAGACCTGAAAAACACAAAAGAGTCTAATGAGCAATCTAAGATTACCCAGTGAGACGGCTCCCAACTAAAGGCTGCTAACAATCTATTAATCCCGCCCAAACCCAAAATAACAATCAAGTATAATAGCCGATCACGTGCTACCAAGACATGATGAGCTCCACAACACACAAGCATTCAAATAACAACACAATCATCAACGAAGGGAATTGAGAAAACTGCGGCACATGTTCTTGATTAGACTCAATCTATCTATCGCGACACTACAAAATTCCACACAATCTGGCCCACTTTGAGAACTCGGTGACTTCCACGGGAACACTTAGCTGCCGCCACAGTAGCTAAAACTTCCCACGACTCCTAGACGATAACACGAAATTCAACGGCTAGGACACCGTTCTCCGTCCATTGATACGCGGTGACTCAATTTACCCCCGGCAACCCGAGTTTCCTTGCAGTTCGGCCCTAGGACGCGACTCCGTATTCTCCGGACCACACACCTACAGAAGTCACTCCATAGGTTAACACCTGCCATAACCACTACCGAAGGTACGTGAACTGGCCAGGTTCTCAACTCCCGAGGATCCAATCGGGCAGGAAGTACCGAAACGCCATCTTTAGACTTGTCGGATCTAACGCGCCCTATAGAGTCCTCTAACAGCAATGTAAACAAGCAGACTCACTGGGACTCTATCACGCAACACCAACAAGTTCAACTAGAACTACTATCACAATCCCCAATCAATCCCGTCCCGCAAGTCCTATCATCAACCTCCACATCACCCGACCTTACACTTACCTGGTCCCGCACCAGAGTAAGTGTATGCCAGTACAGTCTATTCGGCCCAACACCGAAGTAGATACACAAACAAGCAAACAACAGTATACTCGGCCCAACACCAAAGTAGATACACAATCACACAAACAACTGTCTACTAGGTCCAACACCGAAGTAGATAAACAATCACACAAGCAATACTCAAAACACCACACAAACAATGATTTAGGTTTAGAGTCTTTTAACCTTTTTTTAACCTTCACTCATTCAATCCTTAACCTTTACTCATTCAATCCACTAACTGGGGATTAGTAGATTACTAATCCCGTAGACGGCCCATAAATCACACTACTTCTTTACTTATCACCTCCTGAGTAGCTTTTAATACGTCCTCGATCTGTCGGTTTAGTGTTAGTAAGATTACTAACTCCCCAACATTTCATAATTCATTAACTTTCATTCATTACCTTTAACCCGACTAATTAATCCACCCGTTATTATATTCTAAGTGTGTTATGTCGTTTTAACCATATTTTAATCAACTCATAATTTTCCGTTTATAGATTCCGTTAGATATATTCTTAAATGATTATATATGCATATACGTCCTAGCATGCCGTTCTATGTGTATGCATCACCCAATCAAGACTTGACTCACGATCACTTCTTGGTTCTCCATCTGATTGCTTCACTGACTCAAATCTTGATTCCCAAAAAATGATGATCTTGACTGAACTGCTTCACTTGGGTTTTTGATTCCAATCCATCTCTGCTTCGCTGCTTACATCCTGATCTCAAAGCTTACCCGCTCTTCCAATGCTTATTGTCTTCTGAAAATACGGTTTTGTACAAAATCCCAACATACCGATGCTTGAATTCCTCATGCTGAAACTTAATTCATGGTCGCTTTCTTGTTCCCCGTCTAATTTCTTTATTGAACTTCTGCTCCAGTCTGACTCCTGAATCCATCTACGCCATCTGAGGATCTCCTCAACCGATATTCTGACTTCCCCACTTTGATTTGACTTCCCCGATCACGCAATAATAACTTGTCCTCCACTCCCGTCGCTTAACGTGTTTCCAATGACTACCGCTCCCAACCGATATTATGCTCATATCGATTTTCTTTCTTCATCTATTCCGCCATACTCATACATGCCTCGAACTTCCTCGTTCACCGAAATCCACGCTTTACTGACTCCAAAACTATTCTTTCCACTGATATTCTCGAACGGACTCCTCCACTGACTTTGATGCTTCTGAATCCCTTTGCTAACTCATCAAACTCATCCATCGTGATCTCTCCTGCCACTGATACCCAAATTCTTTTCTGAATCCACATTGACTTTCTTGCAGGCTCGGGTCAAACTGCTTCCTGAAATAACATCTTGTCTCTCGGGTTCGGGTTCGGTCTCGTGTCCTCGTCAAATCGTCCATCACGTCCTACATCAACAATCTCAACAACACTGGAACGGTTAGACATTTCTAACTCACTTCTGATATCACTTCCTTATAGAGATAGTGGTATTTAGTCACGTACCCAATGGTTACACGTGGCTAATTAACAATATCTTATAATTCCGCTCAATCTCAAGTAACCGATAACCTATCGTTCTAACTACACCAGTCTAATGATTTACTTCTTACCGAAACACTTATCGCTAACCATCCATCTATACGAGTCGCTAACCAAACCTTAAAAGTCCTCTTAACAAACCAACAATGCGATAGTTCTCAAATGCAACTTAACAACCTAGCAATTCCATCCATAACCGGTCCACAATCTAGCAACTTAATGAGATGATTAGTGCAGCAATCTCAATTAACCACCTACCAAACTAGCATTTCTTCGTAATGCAACACAGAAATTCTAACAAACTAACGATCATGTGAATGCCATGCTACCATCTTATCCATCAAATGAACGCTGCAATTAAAATCTATCAACCTAGCGAACAATGCAATGCATCAATCAGGCTAACATCTTAGCGATCAAATAAACGCAATGCTAGCAACCTAGCGATTAAATAAAATGCAGTGATTCACAATCAACAACTACCAACCTAGCGAGCAATCACATCAATTCAAAATTCTAACAACCTAGTAAGGCAATCAATCACACACAATCAATCAAGCAAATCGGCGATTTCAGTTGTCTCTGTTGGATCTCCTAGGATCTAGGGTTCGTTATATTGAAATTACCAACCTCGTTCTTACCTAGAACTGGCAGCGGAATGATTGGTGAATGAGATCAGTAAGCGACTCAGATGCTTCGCCTCTACCAGATACACACGCACACAAACCTGGAAACCGGGATGCTAGTGCCGGATCTATGGGATCTCTGAGTTTTGGTGTTTCTGCCTCTCCTCTCAAGAAAGAGACGACGGCTAATGTTCTAGGTCGAAAACCATCAGGTTTTATTCGACCTAGAATCACACATAACGGGCCAGACTTGTTTGAGTCATAAAATCGAAAAGCCCTTTCGAAACCTGAACTGTGTCGACCGACACACATGCTGTGTCGATCAACACAACACCATTTTCTCGATAATAATGTGTATCCAATACACATTAATATGATCATTACCATAATGATCATTCCCATGTCTTAGCTTCCAGTTTGCTTAGGTGTGTGACCCTATAGGATCATATAATACTGGCAGTAAGTCTACAACTTACAGATTACAAGAGGCTTCTAGCAAAACATTGCAACCGCCGAGTATTATACGAATGTCTGATCTCGACACACAACTATCATCAGGAGTGAGTACAAGTGTGATTTCAGGACACTATCCCAACAATCTCCCACTTGTACTGGAATCATCAATTCCTATAATCATTTTGTCTCTATATCTCGATTTGGCATAAGGCAAGATTGGTGTCATCCTTATTAAGCCAACGTCGTGTTTATCGAACTCCTGATCTTATACTGAACATTACAAACAACTGAACTACAATTCGTTTGAGTGCGGCCACACATTTTCTCAGCATTTAATCTTCGATAGGCCCTGAGATATTTATCTCCCGTTATTCAGGAGGGACAAATCCCATCTTGTTCCATCCCTATTTCAACGCACACTTCATGATATACTTGAACAGTGCCGTTATAGTCGCCAGTTATGGGTCGACGTTTGACAAGGTCAAAGTGTACCAATTCATATGCAAGAAAGCATGATGAACTCAGGTCTAAGGACTATACTCTATAGTCGTAATGAGAACCTCTTATGACATAGATATAACTATCTTGTAGACTTCTCATTAGCGGGTCATGTCCGATCATATGTTCACCAACATATATCTATGTGACTGACTGTGATACTCATATCATTGACTCCATGAAACTTAGTCAACAGCCACCTCACAATCTAGTCTCTCGCGGTTGTTATTGTCCCACTTTAACAACCTCGACTAGGGACACATCATAATTTATGTCATTTGTTTCTTATAGGGTTTCATGATCAAGTCCTCAACTTGATGACCTATAATATGACATAAACTTATCTAGGGACCATTATTTAATTATCCAATAGTCAAATAATGTTGATGTCAGTTTTTCATAAACATGACCATATCATATCTATCTTAACATCATAACTAAACTAACTCCCACTAGAATCAAGACCAAGTCTTCAGATATCTAGTACCTACAGCAACAGTGTTCAACTTGTGCTTAGGTTGTGAGAGATGCTGCGGCGTTCTTGCTTGGAACCATTCCAACAAACCACACCGCTATTCTTTAATAAGCACTATTCTACGGTCCTCTGCTTGGAAACCTTTCCAACAGACAGTACCGTTACACAGGCAAAATGACAAAACCAGGTGAGAACCAGGAATCATCTTTGTCCGTCCAACTACTCATAACTGATTCGTCTATTTCTCAGTTGTACAAGAACATATCCTTATTGTTTCTCAAACACTTGGGGATATTCCTTTACAACTGTCCAGTGACTCTTACTGGAACAAATTGGTATCTTCTCGTCATGCTTTATGCATCAGCTGCATTTAGACGAGCGCATAATATGGCATTCATGATGGATTCTATTGCATAAGCAAAAGGAATCACACTCATAGACGCTAGCCCAGCCAGTGTCCAATACACCTCTTCTTGCTAAGATCATTGCCATAAGACCTTTGGTGTGAAGTCATTCTTGGAATCATGCATATTGGAGCTGTCCAGTACCTTATAATCATAAGGATTCTGACACGATCCAATTAGCTCTTCTGATCCATCTCAATGGATCCATATTCCAAGAACTTACGCGACCTCTCCCATGTCCATCGTTAAATTTGACTTCCGACCCAAATCTTGACAAGACTTTAGCGTCAGAACGTCGTTTATGAGATTAAGTACGTTCTAAACATACAGTTTGAGAATTGCAACTACGCTCCCAATAGTTTACTTGTAAACGCATTGTTTCTATTCGTTCCTGATTGAGTCAAAGCCTTTGACCGTTTTAACAAAACATAGATTCCAACTCCAAGATGTTTGCTTCAATCTATGAATAGATTGGTGAAGCTAACATGCAAACCCAGCCTATTTTCGGAGTTGGGGCTCACCATCGCTTCTTTGAATTTCGCAGGCTCGTCACTTTTCAATGATCAACTGATCACGGCAATCGGCTACGAGAAATCACTCTCGAGTTAGTGACGGATCCTTTCGGATCTGCGAATTTCAGGCTCCACAGGTGTAGATCCTACAGCCCTTTGTAGATCCAACCGCTGCTCTCCCTCAACAGGTTGAACAGCCTCCTGTGTTTCTCGAATTTCTTCGAGTTGTACTTTTACTCCCACTGTTCTTCTTAGAAAAACAGAGTTCCGAACAACAAAACTTTGTTCTCGGATTGGTTGCAAAAGTACCAAGCCTGGGTTTCCTTAGGACAACCAGCAAAGCAGTACTTATCAGTTTTGGGTTCAAGTTTGTTTGATGACAACTGCCTTACACAAACCTTGCAATCCCAATTAATCAGAAAAACATATTTGGAAATCACCCAGTCCACATCCAATGTGGTGTTTTTCACTGATTCTGATAGAAAACTTATTTAGCGTAAACATGTTCATTTTAGAGCGTATTTTAAAAGAATAATGGAAGATTCATGTGACTCATCATTAATCGGAGCATATCCAATAAGATCCGATTCATTCTCTCAGAAACACCATTCAAGGTTTTCAGGAGAGATGAGCTGTGAAATGACTTCACACTCACTTAGATGATTACCCAATTCTTGACTCAAGTATTTTTCCTCCGCGATCTAATCGAAGATCTCAATACTTCTGTCAAATCGGTTCTATACTTCATTCTGAAACTCCTTTGATCATTCCAAAGGATTCTGACTCGTGTCTCATCAAATGAACACAGTCATACTTACTGAAGCCATCAATAAGTCAATGAAGTATTGAAGTTTTCCTTTGGCACTAATGCTCATCGGGCCGCATACATCAGTATGTGTAAGGCCCAACGAGCCTCTGGCCCGTTTCTTTAGCTCTGCTAAAGAAGCCTTAGTCATTTGGCCCAGCAAGCAGAATTCATGTCTCAATTGATTTACAATCAAATGAACCTGAAGCCCATAACTATGGAACTTCTGAAGCCGTTTCACTCTATTTGGTCAATATGATTGTGCTAAGGAAAATCGAGTTCAAGTCATCAGACTTAAACCGTTTGGTATTTATGTTATATCCAAGTGTATATTGGTTTGAAATATAAAACCCATTTATCAAAAGGGGTGCTACCATATAATATTTCATTAAGATCAAAACAGCAACACTTGTCTTTTATCAGAATGAAAACATCCAAATTCTTTACAAGAAAATGAAAGACATCTCTGCATTAAGCAGGTACAGAGTAGCAATTACTTAATTCAAAACCAAGCTTGAAAGGCTCCTACAAGTGGAGAATCTCTACGGCTTATGTAGCAACCATTGCTCCATACCAGACACGCAGTTCCACTTGTTCTTTCCTCAATGTTCTACCGTTGCTCAGGCCCTGCATATTTCCAAAATATCAGTACCACAACTAGTATCCAATACATATGTAGAACTTGAGTTAATAACACAATACCTGAAGAAGAAGTACCATACATCTCCTTCATCTCTTGTGAATCTTCCAAGAATTTAATGCAATCTCTCTTCCAATGCCCATACTCATCACAGTAGAAGCACTTTCTAACACCAGATGGGCCGGACTTGGGCTTATAAGATGACACAGGTTTATCCTGATTCCAAATCTGGACGGCCCTGTCTCTACCCTTGTCAACACAAGATTTCTAAAATCTTTTACCCTTTATGATGTTTTGCTCAGCTGTTTTGAGCATGCCATGCAGCTCAGTCAACGTCTTCGTCAAGTTATTCTTGATATAGTTTTTGACAAACTTATCATAACTAGACGGCAGTGACTGCAGAATGATGTCTGTAGCCAACTCTAAGCTGACAGGACAATCCAGTTTCCCCAGGCTATCAATGTAACCCATCATTTTAATGACATGAGGACTCACTGGAGCATCCTTTGGTAGCTTGCACCCAGTAAGAGACTTCACCATCTGGAATCTCTCAACTAGTGCCAGATCCTGAAACTTCAGTTTCAGGCTGGTGATCATCTCTATTGGCGACTTCATGTTCTCGTATTGACTCTTTAACTCCGATTCCATGGTAGCCAATATCAGACCACGCACATCTACCACATCAATATAATGCTTATTCCAAGCATTGTATACTGCATTCGAGCGATTGGCCCCAAGCCTTTCTAGAAGAGCTTTCTCAAGGACATAGTCCTTACTCTCCTGCTTGAGGATTAATCTCAAATTGTGATACCAATTCAGGAAATTTGACCCATTTAACTTGTCCTTCTCAAGGACGGGTCGCAACGAGAAGGTAGTTTTAGACATAGGCTGAAAGTTTTAATCAAAGAAAATTTTAGTTATGATTTCAGGAAAATGAGGAATCTTATCCAATAAGAAAACTCGCATTATATTCAAACAATGTTTCCTCAATGAATATAATGATCCAAGATCCATACATCACTAAGATCTGAGTGGACGACTTGTCATCACCCAGAGTTTAGTAATCTAGGTAAGCAAACCATTGCTAATTGTACTCAGTACAATTCTCGGTCGTAGATGAGACAATCCATGTCTCATCCACTCTGACGTCTATGGGCCCAGAACTTCTGATAGCCCAGTCAAGTAAACCAATCTCTTATGTCTTGTGATCATTGACAGTCGCACTGCAAGTCTATCAATGATCACCTGCCTTACTCATTTCACTGTGGATACCAAGGACTCCAAGACTATCCAAAAATGAAACGAGTCTTGACAGTAGACAAGATTGGGCAAGACATCAAGGTCACTTGATATTTAGTTGAGGAAATGGAACTTTAAAAGATTAGTAATTCAATCTCTTAGGTCACGTAATTGTAGATGTCAAGCACTGCAAGACCATCAACGTTACTATCTGCCTTACTCACGTAATTGTGGATACCAAGCTCTTGGCAAGACTATCCGACAACGAAACGAGTCTTGACAGTTGACCTTATTGAAACTAAGCTTTGATCTAACACACATCCAATGTGTATTAGACAGGTTTAGAACATTTTACTTCTAATTTTAATTAAGTTTTAATCGTACTAATTTTAGTGGGTTAGATCATTCGGCTCGGCTTCTTAATCATATGGTTCAAAACCAAACGATTACGGTTCGCATCGTCACCATATGCGTCGACTGACACACTTGGTCGACTCTTGATATGCAACTTTAAGATTATTCGAGATAACCGGTCAAATCCAATTTAACCAGTTCATCTAATCGAACTGATTCAATCAGTTTTAACTAATCGCGATAACCGGTTCAATCCAATTGAACCGACTTATCCAATCAAACTGATCTTAACCAATTAAATCGGTTTATTCTAATTGAGATAACCAGTCCAATTCAATTGAACCAATTCATCCAATTTAAACCGATCTTATATGCCTTAACCAAGCATGATAACCAGTTCAATCCAATTGAACCGATTCAACCAATCGTAAGGCTTGTGTCGACCGACATTAAACCTGTGTCGATCGACACAGTAGAGTATTAGGGATTTATAAATTAAACCGACATAACCATGCGAGATAACCAGTTCAATCCAATTGAACCGATCTATCCATTCGCATAGCCTGTGTCGACCGATGCACCTAGTGTGTCGATCGACACAGTGCGATTTCAAATCTTTCGCATTTTCGCGGTGCATCGACCGACACACCCAGTGCGTCGACCGATGCTGTGCGAAAACCCTAATATCTTTTACGAGTTTTCGCGATGTGTCGACCGACACAAGCTTAGTGTCGATCGACACCATGCGACAAACCCTAAAGTTATTTACGCGTTTTTGCTCTGTGTCGACCGACACACGCTTTGTGTCGATCGACACGCTGCGAAAACCCTAAATTATATTTATGCGTTTTCGCTCTGTGTCGACCGACACATGCTTTGTGTCGATCGACACGCTGCGAAAACACAGACATCGTATTTTCAACAGAGGTTCTAATCCGAGATTAACAACATGAAAACGCGATTTTCCAAGCAACAATCAATTCAATAACATCAGTATTCGAATTTAAGTGCTTCAGATTCAATAGACTAAACCTTACCATGCTCTGATACCACTGTTGGAATCCCTAGGATCTAGGGTTCGTTATATTGAAATTACCAACCTCGTTCTTACCTAGAACTGGCAGCGGAATGATTGGTGAACGAGATCAGTAAGCGACTCAGATGCTTCGCCTCTACCAGATACACATGCACACAAACCTGGAAACCGGGATGCTAGTGCCGGATCTATGGGATCTCTGAGTTTTGGTGTTTCTGCCTCTCCTCTCAAGAAAGAGACGACGGCTAATGTTCTAGGCCGAAAACCATCAGGTTTTATTCGACCTAGAATCACACATAACGGGCCAGACTCGTTTGAGTCATAAAATCGAAAAGCCCTTTCGAAACCCGAACTGTGTCGACCGACACACATGCTGTGTCGATCGACACAACACCATTTTCTCGATAATAATGTGTATCCAATACACATTAATATGATCATTACCATAATGATCATTCCCATGTCTTAGCTTCCAGTTTGCTTAGGTGTGTGACCCTATAGGATCATATAATACTGGCAGTAAGTCTACAACTTACAGATTGCAAGAGGCTTCTAGCAAAACATTGCAACCGCCCAGTATTATACGAATGTCTGATCTCGACACACAACTATCATCAGGAGTGAGTACAAGTGTGATTTCAGGACACTATCCCAACAGTCTCTTAGGGTTCTGATGGAAACCGTCTGTTCGGACCATCATTTATTTTCACATCGTAACTACACTGCATTCACAACCATCATGAGTATGCAATATAACAACTCCGCTACTCAAAACGACAACCGAAATACTCCACATCCACTATGTAAACAAAACATCTATCCACCACATAGAGTTTTAGATACGTAGAATCCGTCGGAGTGTACATACTACTGGTTACCATTCTGTCCCAAATGAAACACCACTACACGCAACTAGATCGTCAGAGATGATCGCAAGCCGATCTACACACATCAAACAACGAGTTAGAGCCCTTATTTACCTGGGCCTAATCTATTTCCTAATTTCCAACATGAGTGGTACAACTCATGTGGATCCTAACCGCCAGGAGGATGGGATGAGTGCGGTAATGGTGGCGGAGCGACGCGGTCTCGATCATGACAGGAAAGGAGCGCAATGTTCATCTCGGCCGCAAATGTGATAAGTCGGAATCTGCGTCAATGCGGCGGTGGCGGGTATGCTCGGCCAAAAAACCGACACCGAATAGAAATGAAAGACATGTGTCACCGCTGGCAAGGAACGAAGGGTCTAATGCGTCGGACTAGTGGTCGAATAGCAGGCGGTGGTAGCTCCCATATCCCGAGAATGTACTTGATCGCCATGTCATCGGAGATGAATATCGACGGTGCGCACTACTGACGGTGGTACTCTGGATGTAATTTCATCATAAAGAGGCTATGGAATGGGTGGAGTGGTAACGGGCTCGGCACCGGTAACCACATACTCCAAAATAGGCTGTGAAAGATGGGAACATTCCGCGAGATGGAAGTATGGACCTGGACTAGCTGGAGTAGACCCAACGGACTCACGGTTCTCCATGCTGATGTTGCTCATCATGTCATCGAAAACCACACACACACACCGCTCCTCCTAGGACAACTCTGCTGTGTGACTGCACCAAAAGCAAAATAATTATCACAATCCTAATAAAATACCCATTCCCCGGTTTGACAGACGCAACTCGGATTCCTAATGGTTGCATTGGCCACACATTTTGACTCGATAAAACATTGAAAACTTTGAAAAACTGGAATTTTCGAACCCATGACGAACCATGCTCTGATACCACCTTTTATAACGCCCCCTTCCTGTTTTCCGCAGACTGACGAGCTGACCGGCCAACAATCAAACAAGAACATGATCGATCGAACCCGAGCAGTCATACGAGAATAGTTTGCCACAATACAAAAGCCAGAGACAATCTGGTTTGAGACAAAGGCTCGAACCAAACTATCTTTGACTCCGTTTACCTCATTTCCACGATACGAGGCTTTGCAACCTGTACCGCTTCCACGAGTTGTGTTCGGTTCGGACGAAACCGTATATCAGGGAATTATTCTGTTTTTGTTACTTGAAAAAATATAAATCTTATTCATAACAATATACAGTCTAATATAAAACATTTAGCGGACCGTTCCAACAAAATCCG
Organism: Orychophragmus violaceus; assembly: GCA_030180135.1. Lineage (NCBI taxonomy): Eukaryota > Viridiplantae > Streptophyta > Magnoliopsida > Brassicales > Brassicaceae > Orychophragmus > Orychophragmus violaceus. Next base: position 90,246,422 of record CM058231.1, read on the forward strand.
AAACCGAAAGTACATTCAAAATGCGTAATAACCGATACCCAATGGCAACCCGAGACTACTCCGGGTGCCCAACGCATCCGCCGAGCTACGCCAGACCTGAAAACACACAAAAGAGTCTAATGAGCAATCTAATATTGTGATAGGCTCAGAGTTTTAATCCTATTCTACTGCAAGTGCACACTTATGCAATGTAGTACTTAGGGTATCGAATCCACAAGGACTCACGGTCACACGATAGATTGTATGTTGTCAAGCTAACCTAAATCAAATCCAGAGAAAGCAGTAAACAAAAGCAATAAACTAGAAGGTGTTTTCAATAGGAAGAAAGACGTCAGACTTAGGAAGTTCTCAGGAATTATGCTATGCTAGAAACTTAACTAATCGGATTTAGATTAAAACAGGTTCAAGAACTAGAAATACAATGCTAAATAATCTAACTCTCGCTGAGATTATTTCTATATCTAGCAACCTAGCGATCCAAATCCCTTTGTGATCATAGAGTTCTAAATAAGCATTAAGAACAGGTTCTATCGGTTCACAATTCTCCTAAACCAAATCTCTTTGTATCTAGTCAAATTGCTCACTCTAAGTTTGTTCAGATTATAACTCACACTCTCGTGCTGTTGTTAATTGTCTAATATCTAAACCCTAGGTGATCAGTCTAGAATTCAGTATTAAGCACAACTTAGGTGATGAACAATAGATGGTGAATCCTAATCAATCAGTTATCAAACAAGCATAAAACCTTTGTGAGAATTCCTAAATCTAACTAGGTTACTACTCAGACATATCAGTAATCAAACAACACATCACGAATAGAAAACCAAAAGACTTAATAGATAAAGGAAAAGGGTTCGAAATTCTTCTCTCAATGTTACAAAAAGCAAGAATCAGCCCTTCCAAATCTCTCAAGCAAGAACAAAGTTAAGAACAAGATAAAAGGTAGAATGAGTCTGAAAACCTAATTAAACTCTCTAAACATATTTTGGGGTCAGTTTAGAATTAAGGAAAATTTCTGGGCAATTTTTCAAATCTTCAAAACTTGTCTTTAACTCGCGGATATTGTTCTGTCGCGCTCAGTGTCGACCGACATCCAGAGCAGTGTTGGTCGACACTCAATCGTGGTCGAGAAACCAACTTCAGCTCGTTGCACAAATCACCAGAAATGTCCTATAATCCTATCCTTTGCTCCAAACGCAAGCTTACCTGTAGAAGACTCTAAAAACCAGGTTAAAGACTCAATATATACAACTATATCATGGTTGAAAACCTATAAAAACCATGATATATCAACTCCCCCACACTTAGCTCTTGCTTGCCCTCAAGCAAGTAAAGAACTAAAGCATAAGAGAATAGGTTTGAAAACACAGAAACTCATCGTCTTAGGAACTTTCGCATTCACATTCACTTAGTAAACCACTGAAAACTCTCCTACAGAACTCAAGACCACAATATACTTCCCCTATACTTTTGTCCCAAGTAAACTCCACAATCAAGTTAGGACATTCAAGTTCACCACACTAGCCTCTGTATACAATTATGTGCAGTCACACAGAGGGAGTATCAAATCAAAGGACACATGGACTCAACCTATTCAGTGTCTGAGCACCAAACTGTCGGTTTCTGGTTTCTTTCTTTTCCCTTTCACCCTTAGCACTGATTTTTCCCCACTGGGTATCATTTCTTTTTTCTATCATTGCTCTTCCCTTTTTATTGGGGTTTAAACTTTGGATCTTTCCATGGATACACAGGAGGTAATAGGGATCTCTACCACTCCCGTGACCACTTCGAAGCTACTAGCTTATACTCGGGTTTTATCTCTATTCTTTTTTTTTACTTTCAAATGAGGGGAAAATCAGAAACCATACTTTATAACAGAATCACAGGCTGTGCCAAACACATCAAAGGAATCCGACCCAAAGATTACCAAGTCACTAAGTAAGAAATTAAAGTCAAGATTAAGTGTGAGACTAGTGATGGATCCTCTGAATACCTGGTTAGATATGGGTATTGGTAAGTTGATATGTTTGGGGTTTTCTAATAGTCATAGAGGTCCTGCAAGTCTGTCCAATGGTCACTTAGTTCCTGTTCCAGGGAAACTTTTCCTCGAAAAATCATAGTTTCATACAAATTTTGACTCAATAAAATAATTTTAAAACTAGTGAAAACATGGGACTGACTCTAAGAAAATAAAACACAATGTCAGTAGCCACCTCCCCCACACTTAAACCGCACTGTCCCCAGTGCAATTGTAGCATGAACTCGGTATAAATCAAATTGGAACCATAGAGATTTTGAGTTAAAAATCCGAACCTGAACACGGTCGATGTCGACCGACACTAAGCTTAGTGTCGACTGACATCGAGCTCGTGTGAACATATGCAGGATGATAAATCTGTATGTGGTTAAGATCATGAGTTAGCACTCAATATTCTCACATGTTAGCTGCGTTAGATCACTCAAAATCACATCAAAAACAACAATAAAGATGCATAAACTCAAATAGTAATAGGTCCAAGCAAACACTACTGAAAAACTGACTCAAAAGAAACATAAAAACTGACTTAAATAAAAGAAAAAGAAAAACAAAACCAGAACCAGCAACTGTCTAGAAGACTGGAGAGCCTCCATCGTCTGCCTCCTCTGAGTCAGCAGCCTCCTCCATCTCGTCATCCTCAGAACTGGTGTGCTCAGGAACTGGTGCAGGTGCATGGCGTCGTGGCTGTGGGTGGTGAACACTCTGAGATCGCTGGCAGGACATCTTGTGGACCGTCTTCCAGATGCCCTTAAGTACCTTTGCTGCCCACTTCTGGAATTGCGGTGGTGGCATGTCTTCTGCTGGTCCGGGAAGCTCAGGAAACCCATAGGTCTCGTCTGGATCATCAGCATGGACAGGATCATGCTCAGCAGCAGCTCCAGAAGATGCGCCTCAGAGCACAGTAGCTCGGCGCGGGACAGCTCTACAAAGATCCGCACTGGGCTGAAAAGAGAGCGAGAAAGGATTGTCCGTGATAGTCGTAAACTCGGTCGCTGGGAGGGGAAACAAACGCCCGACGTCGGATGTATCCGTGAAGTGCCACAAGAATTGTCTCCCACTGGTATCTCCCTTAATCCAGTGCATGCTCTTCAGATGTTGAAAGTCCATTTTGGACTTTGTGGTGCATCTAGACATCTGACTCCTGTCAATCCGAAAGTGGTCGAAAATAGGAGTGAGCAGACTTCCAACAGACTGTCTTCTTTAATTTCCCACCGAATGCTCGTGTCTTGAGGTCCTCCAAGTGATGGGCAAAAACAGCTCCAATGTTCACATTAGCCACTAAACGAGCATCCTGATACACACTCTCATCAATAATATCTCTGATCCCAAAATATAGTAGCAGAAGCTCAGATATTCGCATCATTCTCGGACCCATCTTGCACAAAATTGTGTTGGCGAATAGACGGGCAAGATATCTCAAATCCGGGTGACACACCGCAGACTGTCGAGTGATCTGAGAGTCATAAATACCATTTCCAAAATGCTCCCAAAACACTTTTACATCGGTCCACTTCTCGGGCAAGTTGACGCGCTCCCTGTTCTGGTTATATGAATAGATGTCATACAACTCAGGGATAGAAATCATGTACCTCACCCCGTTGGCCATGAATGTCAGCATCCCTTCAGAAGCCTTCTTTACCACTTCGCTAGTGTAGTACACTCGGACTGTCACCATGAACTGTCTGACTAACTCCGGGTACAAATCATAATACTTGGTACAGATGGTACCTAGGCCTATCACTCTCAGGATGTGCAGGATGTCTTGTCTGATCTTCAGCTTGTTCATTATAGTTCTACAAGCGATGCGTGTGGGCAGGAGCTCTATGTTACACCAGGCGTTGTAAAACAGGGAGTCATAGACATCCCACTGCTCCCAGATTGGCCTGTAGACACAAGCAGAAGCCTTAGACTCTGTTGCAAGATCATTGGCGAAGGGTGTGAGCTCGAACTTAATTTCTTCCGCTCTTGGCCAAGGTGATCTGAGCTGTGCGTTTGAACTTGTGGCTCCAGTGCATCTCCTGGGTCGTTTTCCGGGGTTCAGACAAGGTTCCATCTGCAAGACAATATGCGAACAGTCGAAAAGAATGAGATTCAAACACACCAAAATTTCAAAGTCACAATATCATCAAATTGAGCATAGACAATAATCCACAGTACTCATATCAATCATATTCCACTACCAGTACATCCTAGATATCCATAAATCAATAAAAATTGAAGCTTTTTACCATTGAACACGAACTGAAAATCAGAGATTCAGAGCCATACCTTCGCAGATCAATTAAACAGATGATAGAAATGGATAAAGCACAGAAAAACAAGTGGAATAGAGCTTTGAATCGTCGAAAACAGTGAAGAATTGAAAAAGATGGCGATTTTTGGTGGTTTTCGGCGAGAGAGAGAATGAGGAGGAAGAGGAAGAAGGCTGTCGGTTTTTTTTAAAAAATCCGTACATCGATTTCATCGATGTCGACCGACATCGACCGTGCTCGAAATTCCCTCAAATTGATGTCGACCTACATCCAAATGGAAATCGACCGACACTGACCAAACAGTGCTACATGTTCTGCATAACTTGACACAAAAACTCCAAAAACGAAAGAAATTAAAATGCAAAACTCAAAATCCTAATATTTACAACTTACCAGTGGGTTGCCTCCAACTCAGCGCTTGTTTTAAGTCATTAGCTTGACTTTGATGGGAGCTTAGACTCCCGGTGGTTTCGACAGAGACTGTGAGTGTCTCTGCGAAAGTCTCCTCATCCAAGGTGGAGAGTAAGCGTTGTCAGCGTGAGCTTTTCCAAGGAACGAAGGTATATGATGTTCTCCTGCATTCACAGCAGTGAAATCAGTAGAATCTAGTTGGAAAGACACGTACCTTTGTTCCGGTGAGGTTCTGATGTTTGGAGCTTTTTGCTTAGAAGCAGTTGCAAGCTCTGAAGATGCTAGAGTAAAATCTTGAGAAACCACTATCTTCTCTTCTCCAGGATCAGAAACTGGAACCTCTCTAGTCTGAGTTTCCTGTTCATCTTCAATGCTGAAGGTCTTACCATCGATCGCAGCATATCCATCTCAAAGTGTAGAGGCTCATCTCCCAGGTGGAGATCAATCAGACTGTGCCTTACATCAATCTTCGCTCCAGCTGTGGCTAAGAAAGGTCTTGCCAGTATTAGGGATTCATCCGGCTCACTGTCGTATTTCAGAACCACAAAGTCTGTTGGAACTAGATAGTTTCCAACTCTGACTGGGACATCCTCAAGAACTCCTTTCGGAATCCTTCTTTACTGATCAGCTAAGACCAAAGAGATCTGAGTATGTGAAAACTCTGTCATCCCCAGTCTCTCTGCCACGGAGTATGGCATGAGGTTTCCAGCAGCTCCTAAATCACACAAAGAACTCTTGAAGCTATTCTCGAAGATAGAGCAACTCAACACAAATATACCAGGATCTGGTAGCTTTTTGGGGACCTGATTGAGCAGCACATCACTTATTTGCTCAGGAAGTACTACCACCCATTCCTTCAGTACCTCATCCATAGGCAGCATCATCTCTAAGTACCTCTGTAAACAAATATGATAGGGTGAAGTGTCAACTTGTGGATTCTCCTTAAACTTCTTATCCATCACTTCCAGCTGTTTAGCCGCATCAAGCTTTTGTTGAGACTTCATTGATACCTTGGGGAAAGGTACATGAGGCTCATGGTCTGTTTCTTCAGCAACAACACAAGATGTTGGCAAATCCTGCTCCTTACGCTCTTGATGTCGACCGACGTTGAACTGATGTCGTTCAACATTGGTCAACTCACTACTGATGTCGATTCCGAAATCGACCATGCTCGATTTCCATTCGTCATGAGAACTCGAAATCCCGTTTGAAAGTGGATGTCGACCGACATCAAAGTCCAAATCGATCGACAATGGGATATCAGTCTCGGGTTTTTCAGCATCTTCAACAAGTTCAGCAGTCTTAATTTCAAAATTCTCTCCTTGACTTGACCCATCATCAATATGAACTGACCAAGCCTTAATGTGGGTGTCCATGACACTCTTTCCCTTGACTGAGCTTGAAATTTGGTTCACTTGTGTGTCCAACTGCTTCATGTGAGTACTCAAAGACTCAAACTTCCCATTCAGATCTTCATACACAGCATCCAGCTTCTTATTGAAGTCCACAGTGACCTTTGTCTGACCCTCCAGAAACCGCTCTAATATAGCTTCCATCTTGTTCTCCTGGGCATTAGCAGCAGGAGGTGTCTGATAGGAAGATGATCCATAAGTCCTCTGATAAGAATTACCTTGCTGAAAAGGTTTCTGATAACCAGCATTCTGACCATATCTAGAAGAGTTCTGGTTGCTTGTGAAAGCACTCTTCTGTCCACCATTAAAGAATTTGTTACCTTGCTGATTCCCAAACTTATTTCCTTGGAATCAAGAGCCACTGATGTAGTTCACATCCTCTTCTTGGCAGTCTTCTTCAGCTTCAAACACTTCAACTTCTTGAGCAAATTTGACAGCCTTCTTACCGGTTAACAAGCTATGAACAGTGTTCAGCTTGTTCGTGATATCAGTAATATCCAAATTATCAATCTTTCCACCAGACTCTTTCCTTCTTCTATCAGCAGTCTTGGTGCTGTTACTACTCACCAAGTTATCAATTAGCAATCTCGCCTGCTCAGGAGTCTTGGTGTTGAAATTGCCATTGCTGGCAGCATCCAATGCGGACTGGTAGTAGATATCAATCCCTCTGAAGAATATGCCTAGCATCGTCACTTCAGAGAATCCATGATGAGGACAGTCGCGTTGGTACATCTTAAACCTCATCCAAGCAAACTTAAGAGGCTCTGTAGGACCTTGAACAAATGTCAGAATGTCATGTCTGTGCTGATCTGAGCGAGCATCATCATAAAAGTGTCGCAGGAACTCTCTCTCCTTACAGCATCCCAAGTAGTTAACTTGCTAGGTGGAAGTTGTTTCAGCCAAGCAGCAGCCTCTCCAGCAAGAGAGTATGGGAAAAGCTTCAGATACAAGAAGTCATATTCCACCCCATTGTACTTCATTCCAGTGATGAAGGCTTCAAAATCCTCAATGCGGTTCATGGGTTACTCATGTGGGAGACCATGGAAGGGGTGTTGTCTCAACATAGAGTAGTAGACAGTCTTGATCTCAAAGTCATTCCTCTCAAAAGAAGGAGGAACAATTTCTGACCGGTTAGCAAAAAAACTCATTGGGACGGTTGTAGTCAGCAAGAGTCTTCTCAGCAACAACCATCTGCCTTTGACCTTGAGGCGGTTCAGGTGCAGGTTCAGGGATCACTCGTCCCTCAGCATCAATTCTCTACCCTTCATAATTGTAGGCGTTGTTCTGTTGGTCTCTCAGAATGCCCCCAGCATCAGGCCTCAAAATCAAACGATTGTTCATCATTTTTGTTCTTTGACCCTTTGCTCCAAACGCAAGCTTACCTGTAGAAGACTTAATAGACTCTAAGAACCAAGTTAAAGACTCAATATATACAACTATATCATGGTTGAAAACCTAGAAAAACCATGATATATCAGATTACCCAGTGAGACGGCTCCCAACTAAAGGCTGCTAACAATCTATTAATCCCGCCCAAACCCAAAATAACAATCAAGTATAATAGTCGATCATGTGCTACCAAGACGTGATGAGCTCCACAACACACAAGCATTCAAATAACAACACAATCATCAACGAAGGGAATAGAGAACACTGCGGCACATGTTCTTGATTAGACTCGATCTATCTATCGCGACACTACACAACTCCACACCATTTGGGCCCACTTTGAGAACTCGGTGACTTCCACGGGAACACTTAGCTGCCGCCAAAGTAGCTAAAACCTCCCACGACTCCTAGACGATAACACGAAGACCAACGGCTAGGACACCGTTCTCCGTCCATCGATAAGCGGTGACTCAAGTTACCCCCGGCAACCCGAGTTTCCATGCAGTCCGGCCCTAGGACGCGACCCCGTATTCTCCGGACCACACACCTACAGACGTCACTCCATAGGTTAACACCTGCCAGAACTACTACCGAAGGTACGTGAACTGGCCAGGTTCTCAACTCCCAAGGATCTAATCGGGCATGAAGTACCGGAATGCCATCTTTAGACTTGCGGGATCTAACTCGCCCTATAGAGTCTTATAACAGCAATGTAAACAAGTAGACTCACTGGGACTCTATCACGCAACACCAATAAGTTCAACTATAACTACTATCACAATCCCCAATCAATCCCGTCCCGCAAGTCCTATCATCAACCTCCACATCACCCGACCTTACACTTACCCGGACCCGCACCAGAGTAAGTGTCTGCCAGTACAGTCTACTCGGTCCAACACCAAAGTAGATACACAAACAAGAAAACAACAGTCTACTCGGCCCAACACCGAAGTAGATACACAAACAAGCAAACAACAGTCTACTCGGCCCAACACCAAAGTAGATACACAATCACACAAACAACAGTCTACTCGGTCCAACACCGAAGTAGATAAACAATCACACAAGCAATACTCACAACACCACACAAACAATGATTTAGGTTTATTAGTATTTTAACATTTTTTTAACCTTCACTTATTCAATCCTTAACCTTTTATCACCTCTTAAGTAGCTTTTAATACGTCATCGATCTATCGGTTTGGAGTTAGTAAGATTACTAACTCCCAGACATCTCATTATTCATTAACTTTCATTCATTACCTTTAACCCGACTAATTAATCCACCCGTTATTATATTCTAAGTGCGTTATGTCGTTTTAACCGTATTTTAATCAACTCATAATTTCCCGTATATAGATTATGTTATATACTTTCTTAAATACTTATATATGTATACATCCTAGCATGTCGTTCTATGTGTATGCATCACCCAATCAAGCAATCAACGAACTATCAATGCAACAACCAATCAAGCAATCAAGGAAACTATCAACGATTACGGATATAATCAAACTAGCATGCATCCCTTACCCTAACCATCTCATTTATTAACCGAGTTATTAAATCAACCTAGCCGTTCTAACTAATTCAATCAATCGGGTATGCAATCTAAACTACGGTTTATCAGTTACGGATCTATATGATCTTAACTAAATGCAACACACAATTAGCCGACTCACATTTCTATTATGACAATGTACGGATGGATTAACGGACTAACGAGACCCGGCACGAACCCGACGCTAACCCGAACCTTCCCCAAACCTCCGTTGCTTTGACCCGACCTTGACCCACACTTGACCGTACCGTTGACCTTAGTGATTCTGATCGAGCCTCCGGACCATTCTCATCTTCTCTCTCCTATGGTTCCCTCTCTCTCTTCCGGTTCTCTCTCTCTCCTCCGATTCTCTCTCTCTCTTCTCTCACGTTTCTCCTTCTCTCCCTCTTCCTTTTCTTCGAATTTCATCTTCTCTCTCTCTCTTCTTCTTCTTCAAGCTTCATCTCCTCTCTGTCTCTTTTCACGCTTCTTCTTCTCTATCTCTTCTTTTTCTTCACGCCTCTCTCTCTTCTTCTTCCTCCGGTCTTCTCCTTCTTCTTCTTCCTCCTCCGGCTTCTTCTTCCTCCTTTGGTCTTCTTCCTCCGGTCTTCTTCTTCCTTCTTTTTCTTCTTCTTCTTTCTCCGGTCTTCTTCGTCTTCTCCACCTTCTTTCTTCTTCTTCTCTCTTTCTCTTCTCTTCCTCATGTTCTCTTCCTCTTTTCTTCTTGATGTTTCACTGTTTGGATTGTGAGGAAGTGAGGAGTTTGAGTCTCTATTTATAACAAAATCAAAAGGCTTAGGTGTTGCCATGTGTCACCCTCTTCTCCTCTCCACATCTCCCTCTTACATGCATGGAAAGGTTCAATGAAAGCTTCACCTTTTGCTCCTTTTACGTGGCCTTCTTCTAAGAATCCTCTTCTCACCTTTGGAAAGCTCAGCTTCTAAATTCAGTGTGTCAAGCATCTTTTTCTCCTTATGATCTCATGACACGCCACCCTTTTCTTCTCATCTCATTCTCTTCAATCACATGGAGAATATGATATAATGAAGATTCACTCACCTTTTCTTCTCATTCTTAGCCACGTTCCACAACCATTCACAAAGAAATATTTCAATTTGTTTGTTTTTATTCTCTTGGTGACACATACTCAATCACATGATTGAATCCAAGTTCATGCATCTCTTCTCCTTATTACTTCCTCTCCAAGTTATCATGTTTCCAATATTCATGAATCCAAAAGGGATAGGTGTCACCATCATTAAAATGCTAAATGTCACTGAGAAGTGTTTTATGACCAATTAGATTGCTCCAAACATTCCGTAGAAGCTCATATTCCCGATTCCTTCCAATGCTTCGGTTTAGCCGGTTTTGCGTTTAATATTTTAAAAACTCCTTAGATGCTTCTATAAATCCACCAAGCCTCATTTTCGGATTCTAGATTCTCTTAGATGAATTTATCAATTTTAATCACTCCGTTTGGATACCCGTAGCTCCCATTATGAATTTTACAAGTTTCTTTGGTTTTATCGGTTTCTTTCCCGATAATCCGAAAAACTCATCTATGGTCCGTTTCCACTATTCTTGGTCTTCTAAATATTTTCTTTATTTAAAATATATATCATTTGGCCCGTCTTAGTTTCTGGCTCGTATTTTGGTAAAATTACAAAAATGTCCCTTAACTCTTAAAAATTACAGAAATGCCCCTTGTTGACTTCTTAACTGCGCGTTGACCAATTCTCGATACAGGGTATTACAAAATTGGTTCGAGAGTCGTTGGTTTAACCTTACAAATCCTCAAGTAGTTCTTTCACTAGAATATATGTCCTTGACTCCTCACAACTTCAAGTTGGTTTTGACATTAGATACATATTTTTGTGTGACTTATCATGATATTCCGGATGTTCGGGTTATTGTTTACACATCGATTTCGAATATCTTAGATCGGAGGGCTTGTGATCTGTATCCTAAAGGTATGTTAAAACGCCAATATTGTGCTTTGAATGATGATAAACATGTTATTTACATGTTTTTTTAATTTATTTTTCACTTTATAAATGTTGTTGGTGTTGTAACCCATGTTGGAAAGCTTCAAAACTATTGGACAGGGATAAAGTTGCAATTTATCATTCGAGATATAAAGTTAGACGATCTTAATCTTATATTTTGATGTGTTTTTGGCTTTTGTCTCTAATAATAGTTAACAAATTTATTTTTTTCGACCAAAAAAAAAAGTTAACAATTTTTTAGTTAGTCTCCGGAGCGTTCAGTGTTTATTCATTGGTAGAGATGGTGTTTATTCATTGGTAGAGATGGTGAGGAGTTGATAAAAATGTTTTCAGATGATGCCGAAATACATGTCTTCGTTATTCTTAGCTGTTTCTTCATTAGTCATGAAGTCGGTAAGAATTGTAATTTTGTGTGTGATCAGATGAAAATTATATTAGTATGTATTAAGTTTTATGGCGTATGATTGATTCACATAGACTTTTTGCATTCTATAATCTCTTAAGAAGTTTTGATCTTTGTTGTATTTATTTAGGTTTTACCTGGCTTAAAGGAAAAGAAGAGCTTTCGACGATTGTCTATGATCAAACTAACAATCCTGACTTTGTTCAGCTCCTCAACAAGTTGTGTTTATAGAACACTGAATTCATGTATGGATATTGAATTTATATATAGAGGAGTAATACATGTATTTCTCTTTTTGTAGATTTCCAAATCCGGTTCCTGAGCAATACCGTGAAGAAGATCGTATGGAGCATTTCATCTTCTAAATTATGATTCGAAATTTGTAGACATTGAGCATTTATTATTACTTGGTATCAGATGATTTATAATATTTTCATAATAAACCTATATATCAGTAATGTTTATGTGTTTCTTTTATGTAACACAATCACTTAATTAGATTAATATATTTAGCTGTTTGGACAAACTTATTTTAGAAAGTTTAAAATATATTTTTACAAAAAAACATGTCTATGAGAAATCGATATGAGAGAATATGCGAAGCCTTAATGTATAATTTGTTAGTCTCAATAGAAATTTAACATTTGGTTACAGGCGGAGTTGTATAATAATAAAACGGTTTAGCGTATCTAAAACATTTCAAATGATTCTAAACAAATGGAAATTTCCATTTATTATTCCGGATCAAGTCAACTCAATATCTTAACAATATATAAATGGTTAAGAGTATAACAATTCTATTATTTTAAAATTATTAATATTATTCAAATCAATCCTCAAACATATCGCAATATCTCATTGAAAATCTTTAGTAGATTGATATATATATATATATATATATATATATATATATATATATATATATATATATATATATTTTTTTTTTCGAAATTTTTTCGAAATAAAGTTTTTATCTCTTAAGCTAATAAAACTATTAACATATACTAATCTTCCAACAGAAGATTGCGGCCAAATAAGTTCAACCCTAACACGAAAGATCCCTATATTTTATCAAAAATAGCATGGTGAAAATTTAGCGGAATAAACGAGTTGGTGATAGTCTTACAGATGGCTGGAGACGGTTCTTTAAAGCTCATACATTAGACGACTTAGATTTTTTTAATTTTTGAGTATCGTGGAGCTTCCGATTTCCATATGGCAGAACAGTACGGACCAAGAGGTTGTGAGATCACATATGAAAAATCGTTTTAGATGGAGACTGGAGAATCTAGCACGAGTAAGTGTTTTTCACCTATTCTCGAGACATTTTATTCACGCTTTTTACTATTTTGACTAATAAGGAATTGATTTTTGAAGGAACAGAGGAGAAGTTTGTTACCTTAAAAGTCACGAGTGACGGCATCAAACGAAGCAGAATCGTAAGTTATTCATTTGTAGTTTAGTTTTAAATATTGTTACATGATCCATATTTTTCATTTTGCAGTATCTTCCCAAGTCCTTTGTCGATGCAAACGATTTAGAAAAGGTTGCTGGCAACATCATATCGTTGGTCAATGATGCTGGACAGAAATGGTCTGTTGAGCTCGCATTCCATTATGATATTGATAGGCGACGTATTCGTTTGGCAGACAGCTTAAGAGAATTTCTGAAAGCAAACAATGTGAAGGCCAACAAAACAATCATGCTTCAACTTTTCTGGGAAAATCCAACTGCTCATGTCCTCAGTCTCTCCTCTAAGAATGTCTCACTTGGTCTATCTCACTATTTCAGGGTCTAACTCACTATTGCTCCTATGTTTTAATTCTTTTTTTTAACTTATGTTTAGTGCTTCATTTTGTTTGTTTGTTGAACTGCTACTATATTTTTGTACAATATTAGAAGTTAATATTTTATTTTTATTTAAATATTTAACTACTACCATACCAAATGTAATTCCGTGTGTTTATAGAATATAAAACCGATTTTTATGGAATATCTTTGTTTAAAATTTCACTAAACAAGATATGAATATCTCTTACAATTCAAATATGGAACTACTTACCGAATACATTAATAAATTAACAATTTATACTATATCCTGGTAGCAAATGAGATATTCTTGCTGTTAAAATAGAAGATATTATAATAACTATGATATTCTAATTTGTAAACTGTGGTATTTTTGTATAATTTATGTAGCCGATATTAGTAAACAAAATTCTAACAAGAGATATTATCCCTAAGAAACCCTAATATCATAGTACTATATATTTTATATCATTTCTATCTCGAGTTGCTAATGGAAGCATATGTAAATTTGAGAACTCTTTGGTATCTTTATTTTTTAAAATTATATATTTTTAATATCTGTTGAATAAGTCTTACTATTATAATTAACAAATTTATTTTTAACAGCTTATTCCGAACGTTCTATTAAACAAATGGACATTTTACCTATTGTTCTTCCTTCTCCACAAATTGTTTTCGACGAAGATGACAGTTTGGCATATAAGGAAAAAGAAGATAAATTTATGGCTTGGATGAAATGCAATCGAGTTCATCCTCAAGCAAGACGTCTTCTATATTTACAAATAACAACTAAATTTGTTTGGAATAAAAAAACTCTTCAATGGAAACCCCGCAAACAAGGTAAACCGGGTTTATGTGTTTTACCAATATTTGCAGAAGAAGCGGGAGAATTATATTATTTAGGTCGTCTATTGGATGTAATAAGCGACCATGTGGCTATTCAGATCTAAGGACTATTAATAATGTTGTTTATGACACATTCCGAGATGCATGGTTTGCCTTACAAAATATTGAAATTCCCTAATTTATGTTCCATTCTTAATCATCTATTTAGTTATTTACTTGAAATAATTGTTGTGTTTCTCTTCAGTGATAGAGAATTAAGGACTCTACATTATCATTTTAATTTTCACTTTCTATAAAATCACACTTTATTTACCATTTCTATAGTTTCAAATATTCGACTACATGTGTTTCTACTAATTAAATTAAGTTAAACACTTCGTGTGAGTATATAATAATTATTTTATGCATCGAATCCGAACGTAATAACTCTGATATGCATATGAAACTATGAATTCAATCTTACACCATCACGATGTAGGAAAAAAAACTTATAGCAGGTTTTATCTTGACACCAATCGAGAAATACACATAAATGCATTAACAACAGAATAATGTCCGCACATGCGTGCGGGTCGATCACCTAGTTACATATGAGATCAAGAGTACAATGTATTCTAAGATTTTGTAATCTCCAATAATGGTTATTTGTAAACTTATATATTCTACAATCCTTTATTTATTTTTATATTTGTACACTGAAATTAAACGGTTGCCCCGCTATTAATGATTTCCAAATATAACCTTTTGTCTTCTCTTTATATGTATTGATGCCCTTTTGGCAATTCTAAATCATCTCTCTCTCTTAAACATCTACCATATTCGCAGACCCTAAAAATGGAAGCTTTTTCATTATTATGGCATGTCGATGACTCAACAGCTAATTGACGAGTTCTTGTGAAAACTGTAAGAAGATGGTTCACAAATTCTTCTCTCAATGGCGAAACATGCCATGTGATCTTATGTGATGAGCTGGTAAGGTTATTGTATCATAATTGCACTCTCTTTGTTGTCTAATAATAGTAACAAGAAATTGATTACCATAACTTCTCATATGTAGCGTTATTAGATCCAATCAGACATTACAAACAGATTGTTTGAAACCCTAGATTTGTGGCATTTTCAAGTTGGCGACTGGAAATATATAGAAAATTTCGAAGTTTTTCAAATGTACAACAAAAGTGATGTTAGAAACACTATCAGTAGGAAAAAGATCATCATGAGCGAGAACACGCTCATTATAAATTTCTATACAATAAGTCCGAACCATTTTTATCATTTTGTGGGCATGTGGGGTATTAGGGACTGTTTACATTCTCCAGCGTACACCATTCGTAATATGATTTCATATGGATGTTCAGATTTTTGGTATATTATCTAAACTTTTGTATACCAGAATTTTAATTTCTTTTGGTTTAATTGTTTTTTAGATTTGATTGGAGTAATATGTCATGTTGGGAAAATTCAAAGTACAGGGCATGGCCGAAACAATTACCGCAAAACAATTAACTTTCGTATCAGAGAGATGGAGTAAGTTAAAAATGTTTATTGATACCAGGTTTCATTATTAATATTAATATGTATAGATTCCTATTGAATTATTTATCTTATAATTCTATTTTGCTTTAGTGGGGACGTCAATCAAATGCATAGCATCAGACAAATTTGCAGTCGATTTTCATGATTACTGGCATTCAATTGGTGACTATGAAACCGTTGCCGTGCTTAGGTTTTGGCGTGTCAACTATAATGAGAGTATGTAAAGCTTGGTTTTGTAGTAAATTTAAATTCTTAGTTATAATTTTTGAATATAATTTCTAGATGTACTAAATTTACTAATTTTAATTATTTGTTTATGAAATAGGTGCTCCATATGTACACTTTCTGGGGCGATTTCACAACTTCAATTTGATCCAGATATTGAAGATGTAAAGGAGTATAAGCTGTGGTATATTAGCAAACATTATGTTAGTTTTAAACAAATTGTTGTTATTTACTAAATTATGGGATATTTATTTTGTTGTAGGGTTCCGCTCACCAAAGCAACTGGATCACATTTTAGACCCTGAATATTTCTTCTGATGTACTTCGTCTCGAACATTGACTTGACATCGCTAATATATAAATGTTTGGAGTTGATGGATTTTTTTTTGTTTACAGTTGTTTTAATATATTTAATTTAATTTTTACTTACTTATTATAATTATTCTTATGATATGTATAGATTTTATAAAAAACGACTAACCACCAATCATAAAAATGTGGAACACAATACTATGTGTTAGACTAAAACCATGTTAATTAATTACCATCTACGATTATCTAATTAAATTTTTGGAGACCGACATTAATGTTTATTTGTAAAAAATCTTTGATCAGAATATAAGATCATGAGATCTAAATACAATCTACGAATATTACACAATATATACTAAATCTACGAACCCTGGTCTTTTAACCTAACAAAAATATACAAAAGGAAAAACCTAACTATTTTTCATACGCATACTATATTCGATGTCTTCTTTTTTTTGTTCACATAAAAATCTATCGTCATTTCTGCGTGAATTGGTGTTTTCTAATGAATTTTTCATATCATCATAAGTTTTTGCTTTCTTTGAAACCAAGTTAATTAGTTCTATGTGAAAGTCTAACATTTATATTCTCATTGTTGTCCTCATATATTTATGGTATGGTTTACCGAACTTAGCTTTTAATTTTTTGATGATACGACTTATTAATTGTTTCTCTAACACCGTATGAATATAGTATTTTCTGTTACAGTCTTTTTATCTTTTTATACGTCGAGATTATCAATTAAACGTAAGAAGCCATTACTGTATGGGTTGGAAAAAGAATAGATTCCTCCTCCACCCCAATTACGAAAACGTAATTTTCTTATATAATGAATCTTTATAACGATTAGTTCGATTTGGTCTTTGATAGCCTCTAAATATAGTTTAATCTCCTATATTTCTTAGTTCTAAGGCTAATTACATAAGTAAGTACAAAATTGGAAGTCCTTCAAGTAGTTGTTGACTGCATCTCAAAATAGGGTTCCATTCATAAATATTACAAACACTCCTCCACCACCTCCATTAGAGAAATGTAAGTTATGTTATTTTATAATGTGTTTATTTATTTATATATACTTTCTCACATTTTCGAATCTATTAGGCGGAAGACCAGTCCAAAATACTAAATTCATGAATGTCACAAATGTATCGAGTCCTTGGATGTCTAGGATGAACATTATAAGACAAAAGCGACTTGGCCGTGTTTTCTCTCAGGATTCAGGTTTGTTTATATGTTTATAAAATATTACTTTGGAGGTTTTTATTAATTAATTTTTAATTTATGCAAAAATGTATACATTTATTTTTCGCTTTCTTATCTACAGAGTCAAGCACAGTACATAATACAAGGGTATATCCTACACAGAATTCTGTAAATATTAATCCTAGACCATATGGAAGGAAAACACAGAAAAAATCTGAAAAAGAGGTTCGTTATCGTTTTAAAAATTTGTTCTTTAAATATAAATTATTTCTATGTTGATTCAACCCTATATTAGTTTATCGAATGATAGTAAGATATTTTGTTTACTATAATTTCTATACGCTTTATTGATAGAATCAATTTCAATTTTATACAAATCAATGTTGGATCTAATTTTTTACAGATACTCTTATCTCCTATGCACATAAAGATGATTTTGTTGCATTTGTAGCGACCGATTCAGAAGACGAAGAAGAATTAGACAATGGAGGTAATAATTATGAATATATATAATTAGTTTACCAGCTTTTTATATGTATATGATTAAAAAAATAAATTGTCGATACTCTTTTTAGGTATAGATTTCGACGATCAGTTTGATCTCAGTACCACGACTTTCAATCATGATTACACTGTTGAAAATTATCACGCAGTGGATCATATCCTACAAGAAAGAAAAATGAGTTCAGTTAATAATAAAGCTTTAGAAATATTTAATAAGATGCATCTGGCATTAGGGAGTGTTAAGCCTAGAATTTTGGAAAATGGTATTATTTTATTGTTTTAACTTATTTATCAATAATTCTTTTTCAATCTAACTATAGTCTGACTAAGTTTTGAAGTATATGGCATTAGGATACAAGGACCATGGAGATCCTTCATACACGTGTGCCCATTGCGGTGCTTATCTGTGGTTTGATGAGCGTATAAACAAAAGAGGATCGAAAGCACGACCGGTTTTCTCAATGTGTTGTAAACATGGAAAAGTTAAGATTCCTCTTCTTAAAACACCTTCGTATACATTGCTTGCATTAATGTATAATGGTGATGATGATAGCAATAATTTTTGGAAGATTATTAGGGCAAATAATATGATGTTTTCATTCACGTCGCTTGGTGGGAAAGTGAACCACAAATTAAACAGTGGGAAATGACCTTATTTGTTTCAGCTACAAGGTAGAAACTACCATAGAATATGAGATATGTTACCAGATCCTGATCAATATCCAGTTTTTTTTTGCAACTCTATATTCATGATTGGCATAATGAGATCAATAATCGGATAAAGACTTACGGGTAACATAATTACTTATTTAAAAATCTATTATTTTATTTTGTTTCTGATTACATGGTTTTCAAAATTTCAGGAAGACTGGGTCGGTTGAAAAAAGTTCGACCAAAAATATTGGAATTGATCAAGAAAATGTTGGATAAACATAATCCTCACGTTGGTTGCACTAAGATCAGCAAGAGATCGAATGAACTTGACAAAGAATATGGAAATTATAAAACTTAGAATTCCAAGCAGAAAAGATAGAGATGGTAGGACCTATAATTTACCTACGACAAATGAGGTGGCTGGATTAATACATGGGGATTTTCGAATGGACATGGAACCGCGTGATGTTATTATTCAGAGTAAATCAGGGAAAATGCAGAGAATAAGTATATTGCATCCAACATATTTGCCATTGCAATATCCTTTGCTATTTCCATACGGTGAGGACGAATTCAGGTTAGTAATGTGGCTCAATGGTATGAACAATTTATATGATTCTCATGGTTTATTCTTTGCTTTATTCATTTATTTATTTATTTTTTAAATTCAGGGTAGGTATAGACATTGGTTGTATTGACACAAACGGAAGAACTAGAACAAGATCACCATGCGAGAATTTTTTGCATTTCGAATTCTCGAAAGGCATAATGAATCTCCGACCATTCTCATGTCTGGAAAATTATTTCAGCAGTTTTTGGTAGATGTTTACACCATGATTGAGACAAGCCGATTGTCTTTTCTACGGCATAATCAGAAGAAAAAACTTAGAGTTGAAAGTTACGATAAATTAAAAGATGCTTCGTCGAAAGGAGATGCGAATCTGTCTAACCAGGGAACAAAAGTACATTTGCCATCTTTATTTGTTGGTAATCCAAGGTATATGTTGCAAAATTATCTAGATGTAATGACTACATGCAAGTATTTTGGTTTCTCAGATCTTTTCATAACGATTACATGCAACCCAAAGTGGCCTGAAATTACAAGATTACTTGAGAAGAATGGTTTAAAACCAGAAGATAGACCTGAAGCATGTTGTAGAGTCTTCAAATTGAAACTCGATAGTTTAGTTTAAGATTTGAAAAAGAATAAGACATTTGGTAACGTCAATTCAGATTTAAAAAAAAAAAGCCTTGCTTCAATATGGATTAAATAATATTTTTATTTTAGTATTTTTATATGTTACAAACATAATTTAGAACTATTACAAATCATTAATCTGAAAGTTCAAATCAAGTATATATCTATTTTGCAGCTATGTACACAACAGAGTGGCAAAAGAGAGAACTTCCACATGCTCACCTTATTGTTTTTTTACATCCTGATTCTAAGCTACCAAATGGTGATGATATAGATAAGTTCACCAGTGCGGAAATTCCTGATAAAGAGGACGATCCTCATTTGTATGAGGTTGTTGCAGATATGATGATGCATGGTCCATGTAGCCCTCACAATAAAGATAATCCATGCATGCAAGATGAGAAGTGTATAAAATACTTTCCAAAACCTTTTAGTGAAACAACTCATGTTGATGTAGAGGGGTTTCCTATTTACAGACGTAGAGAGGACAGTACAAGGTTTGTAACAAAATGAGGGTTTAATTTTGACAATTCATATGTGATACCTTACAACAGTACTATATCCAAACGTTATCAAGCTCATATCAACGTTGAGTGGTGTTGCCAACCCGAGCTGTCAAATACCTCTTTAAATATATTCACAAGTGTCCTAACTATGTAAGAGCATCTTTAGGAAACGAAGCTTGTGATGGTAATGTTGCAAATAAGGATCAAGTCAAAGATGAAATTAAAGAGTATACCAGCTGTCGGTATGTGAACCCAATAAAACTATTTTGTTTGTTTTGTTAATGTGATTGTGTCATATATACAACATTTTAGTTGAAAATAATTATATTTTATACAGGTATATATCTTCCTACGAGGCTACATGGAGAATTCTTGCGTTCAATACTAATTTCTGAACTACGACAGTAGAGAAACTTTCGTTTCATCTCGAAGGTGAACAACCGTTGCTCTACGAGGAAGATGACGATGTGGATGACATTTTTAATCGACCATCGGTTAGTAGATCAAAGTTTATGGCTTTCATGGACCATTACAAAAATAATCCCAAAGCGAAGAAGATGACTTACGCTGATTTTCCAACCGAACATGTTTGGGTTTTAAAGACTAGAGAATGGAAAGATCGATAAAAAGATTTTGCAATAAGAAGGCTAACATACATCCCCCGAGTAAAAGAAGATGCATATTATTTGAGGGTTTTGTTTAACATCGTACGAGGTCCATCATGTTATGATGATATTAAAACGGTTCATGGTGTTGTTTATCCTGAGTATAAATTGGATTGTGAAGCTTTGGGTTTGTTTGATAATGATACTATATATGTTGAAACTATAAAAGAAGCAGCTCAATGGGGTAGCTGTACGTATGTGCGGGAATCGTTTGTTCTCATGATTCTAACCAACATTGTTCAGAATGTACCAGAACTTTGGAATAAAACATGGGAATACTTATCGGACGACATATTAATTAGACAAAGAGCCATAAGAAAAGATCCATGTAAGTAAAATTATATTAAGGAGCATTATCGAAAATAGTTTTTTCATATAAATGTATTTAATGTCTTATACTTATATTTTTGTATATTTTAGATTATACCATGACCGAAGAGCAGATCAAGAATCATGCATTAGTGGAGATAGAAATGCTCATCCGTAGAAGTGGGAGTTTACTGTTTCATATTACGAATATGCCAAAACCCGATATGAGCACCACGGCTCAGGATAAGAACATGTTGATAACAGAAGAGTTATCATATGATCGTGATGAGCTGAAATCTGACTTGGACAGAGATTTGCCCAAACTTACGGAAGAACAAAGGGGTGTTTATAATGAGATTATGACCACAGTTGATAATGGAACTGGTGGTATGTTTTTCGTTTATGGATTTGGAGGGACAGGGAAAACTTTTCTGTGGAGTGTTCTTGGGGCCACTATTCGATCTAAGAGTGATATATTATTAAATGTTGCATCCAGTTGTTTTGCTGCTTTGTTACTAAAAGGTAGTCGAACGGCTCATTCTAGATTTGGGAACCCTATTCAAGTAAATGAAGGGACGATGTGTTTTACTCTAAAACTGGAACAAATCAAACAGAGTTGGTCAAGTTAGCTTAACTTATTATATGGGACGAAGCGCCAATGATGAGTAAATACTGTTTTGAGACTCTGGATTGGAGCATGCGCGATATTTTGGGAAAAGATGTTCCATTTGGAGATAATCCTATTGTTTTTGGTGGTGATTTTAGACAGATTTTGCCAGTTATAACCGATGGTGGAAGAGAGCAGACTGTAATGGTTGCTCTGAATTCATCGGTACTATGGACCAATGCAAAGTAATGAAGCTAACCAAAAACATGCGGATTCTAGCTGATGGTCTGAGTATTGATCAAGCTCGTGCTCTAAGGGAGTTCTCCAACTGGATTATGCATATAGGAGACAAAGGATCAACGGTGGAGATGATGAAGATTTTGAGATAGATATTCTTGAAGATTTGCTCATATCAGATTCTTCTGAACCTATCAAAGCAATTGTTAAAGAAGTATATAGAGATTCTTATGCGGTTCAGTCTGATCCAAAATATTTTCAAGGAAGAGCAATTTTGAATCCAACCAACGAAGATGTTGATAATGTTAATGACTATATGCTCGAATCATTACAAGGTATTTTGTTTATTTTATTATTATAATGGTTTATCCAATCTATACATATTTATATTTTGGAATGTTATTATTGTAATATATTCACATTGACATATATGTTTATTTTTAACAGGTGAAAAAAACTTAACTCAGTTTTGACACCACTGATACTTCCGATACAGGGAAAAACGATGATATGGTTTACTCACAGGAATTTCTCAACAGCATAAAACTATCTGGACTGCCGAATCATGATTTGAAATTAAAGGTTGGTGCTCCCATTATGTTACTTAATAATATTGATCAGAGAAATGGTTTGTGCAATGGAACTAGATTACAAGTTACTCAGTTGGACAATCAAGCAATGGATGCTAGAATAATAATTGGATCTAATATTGGTCGTAAAGTTGCACTCCATAAGATGTTTGTCACCCCGCCTGAGGCAATATTTCCTTTCCAATGCGGCGTAGGTAGTTTTCCGTTGCTCTTGCCTTTGCAATGACTACAAACAAAAGTCAAGGACAAACACTGGACAAAGTCAAGGACAAACACTGGACAAAGTTGGTTTGTATCTTCCAAGACCTGTTTTTACTCATGGACAGCTATATGTTGCCGTTTCAAGAGTAACTTCTAGAACCGGTCTAAAGATATTGAACACAAATAAAGAAGGAAAACCATTGAAGAGAACAAAGAATGTTGTTTTCGGTGAAGTGTTCAATAACCTTTGGTTCACCGTGTTTCCGTTTCCGGCTGTCGGCTTCGCCGGCGGTCGGGTTACTTTGGTGCTCTCTGTACATCTTCTCCGATCTTGTCATCGGATTTTGGTTTCCGGCTCTGCTCCGACTGTTCCTTTCTCCGGCTGGAGTCGGATTTCTCTTTTCTAGTGTTGGTCTGGATTGCGTTCCGATTAGCTTGACCGCTAACAGCAGTTTGGACATATCGTCCGTTTAGTTCTTTGGTTCCTTTCTTTTCCGATATCTCTCTGCCGGGCTTTTAATTTCGCCGAAGTTCTTTGTATAGGTTTCACTTGCGGCGCTGATGCTTATGGAGTCATATCTTCCTGTTTTACCGGCTTGTTGAGGACGAGCATTTCCGGTGGGTGATGGTCAGCTCTTAGATATGACCGGCAACGGAGCTTCCAAGGCGTTTGTGGCTTCGATACGACGCGGAGTTTCGGCATCTTTTTGTGGAGTTGATGATCGGTGGGCGGTTTCTTTGGGCGAGATCGAGATTTGGGCTTGGCGTTTCCAGCAGCGCTTCCTCGGCACATCGTCCGCTGCATGCCGGTGGCTTCCAACGCTCCACACGTGTCCTTTACGTGTTTCTCTTTAGGCCTTACGGGCCACATTGTTATTGTTATTATTTTACCTTTTTCTAATGGATTGTCTGTACTTTGATTTTAGCGGACAATATAATCCGAATATAATCCTTGTTGATATAAAAAAAACGCCATTACTGTGTTTCTGAAATTCCGTATAAACCATATTTTCTCGTAAAAGGATACTCTACTATTTTAAGAAAAACAACAAACTTTACATGGAAAAGCATAGAATTCTAAAATATTAGAAACGTTACGCTTATCGAAAACGTTACACCTTCCTTACGGCTTGATTTAAGAAAAAGAAAAAAAAGTAATAATTCGGAGTCGTTGAGAACTTGAGAATTACACGCAATTAATTAATTAAATTTTTAAAAATCAAAAACCCTAAATATAAATAAAATACAAGTCTATAGTGACGTCTAAAAAAGAGATCACCGTAATAAAATAGGAGACGCACAATTGTAGCCTTCCTAGGGTTCTCAAATAAATTTCTGCGCCGACGTCTCTTCCTATCTCTCTCTTTTTTCCCTCTCTGACTCTCGCCCCCCTCCCCTGAATTTGACCACATCTGTATTCATATCATTCGATTCTAATTTGTTTCTGTTAAAAAAATCAGTAGATCTAGAAAATCGTATTGGTCGGCTATTTCTCTAATTTGAATCTGATAAACGATTATCGATTTAACTTGAAAAAAGAATTCGATTTTTGTTTACTGATTAGTTTAATTGAAATATTTGATCCATATATATAACATATGAAGAGATCGAAGAAATCCAGGGTTTCATGGCCACCCGGTCCTAAGCTTTGTCAGGTATTATACCCATCGTCGTATGATCCGTGTTCTTTTTGGTTCAGTTTCTCATTTGATTGATCCGTCTTTATTATTTAATTGATCTATAGCAAGATCGAATCCCAAATCTATATATTTGAATCTCGTTTCAATTTTTTTTTAACCAACAAATTGCGACGATTATGATGAATTAGTGGTTAATTAATCATTGTTAAAAAAAAAATAAACGAAAACTTGTAATGTGAAAATTGGAATATTTGGCCTTTAATTGATGGAGTAAAATCAAGTCCGAAACTTTTCACGAAATCTTGTAAAATTGACCTTTAATTTTGATTATCTTTAAAGATAACGTTGAACTCAAATCCGATATTGGGAAGAAGTGCACGTCTTTACATGATGATCCGTTTAAATATCAAATAATTGACTTGGGAAATTTGATCCATCTGTTTTGTAAACTAAAAAAATATGATCAGTTTGAATACGTAATTAGTGAATGAATTTATAAAAAAAAAGTGCTCTGTAAAATCTGTGTTTGATTATTTATCTTCGATGGAGGAAGCCTGAGCGATTAGTTAGTTACATAATTTTGATACACGAACACCAGCTTTGGTCAGTTTCTAACCATATGAGGGGTTTGAACAGGTTAAGATGTTCCGAACAGAAGACTGTCCGGCCAAAGTTGCCTCTCAGCCACAAGGTAATAACTACACAAAGCAATCATCTCGAGGGCCAGATGTTCCACCTGGTTTCGAAGGGAATCACTATGCAGATAAGCTGAATGTCTCAACCATTCCTCGGATCAAATGGAAACGACCTCCTAAGGTATATTTACACAAAATCCAAAGCCCTACCTTTGAAGCTTTTATAGTATCTGATATTAAAATGTCGTTGGGTTAAAACAGTTCCTCGTTAGTGGGACTTGGCAAATGGGAGATGGTGGCGAGAGCACAGAAAGGCGAACTGAAAACTTGAGAATCACAAAAGTGTTGGAAGCCATCTATCCGCATCGCTCTACCATCCCTTCTCGGTATTTGCCTTCTTTCTTCCTCCAAAGACAGAGTTATAAGTTATGCAACATTGTGTAGCTGTCTTCTTATCCTCTGTTTTCACGCAGACCCTCTGTTTCACCGCTTGTTGAAGCCGAAAGCTTTGATGATAGCAAAACTCCTGCCATTCGTCTCACTCCAATCGAGGACGAGTGTGAATCTTCAGAAGAATCATCATCCAATACTTCTCTTGAATCCAACATTACCGCAAACAAGCAAAGTCAGTTGGAGACCAAATCTTCTCCCTGTTCAACCCAAGAACAGGTTTCTGGTCTTGCACCAGACTTGAGCCTGGCTGCATCTGCAGCTCTGAGTGCGCTGATGAAAAGCAAGGAACAGGGGAGTATGATCGATCCTGATCTACTTATCAAATTCCTCAGAGACCCGAAAGCGATCAAGAATCTGATCTCTGATCCAGCAGGTAAATCCTCTGAAACTAAGAATCACCCCGTCGAGACTAATGATATCAACCCTACTAGGCTTGTTCCTCAACATATCACCGCCTTACCCATGGCTAGAGAGCCACAGCCAATGATAATACCTCAAAAACAGAGTTTTGCAGCTTCTCAGCCTTTTACTAATAACCCTGAGCAGAGACGAGTGTCTCCACCTAAGCCTGTAAACGCAAACATATCCCCAATAAATCAGATCAATGGAAACCCGCTTAGTATACCAATGTCTGTTCATTCCTGTGTTAGTATACCTAAACAACCATCTCTCCCGGCTCGGCTCCCGTCCAGTTCTCTACCAGTGAACCTTAACTTCCAGAGACCCCATCCTGTTTTCACGGAACCAATGGTAAATCTTAAACCCCAACACCAATACAATCCTGCATTCCGCACTTGTGAAATGAACAATGTTCAGGCATCAGTAGGATTTGGAAGGGGTCCTCAAACTGGTTTTGAGACTTATCCAATGAACTTTAACCGGATTGATGTTACTGGTACACCTAAACCGGTAGTACAACCCATGAAGAGTGATGACTATTTCAAGAACCTTATAAGGGAACATGGAACAGTGAATCATCATGAAAATAACCAACAATATCATTCACAAACTGGAAAATTCAATGGACGAGTTGATCAAATTAAGGTTCAGAAACAGTGTATCTACTATGGCACTGCGAGAGGTTGTCAGATGGGTGATAGTTGCGTCTATGTTCATGACCGATTGAGACCTAATTTTGAGGCTGAGGCTCCAATGGCTAAGAGACTCAAGTTTGGAAGGTATGAGAAAAATAGTTTTTGATGAACATATAAATTCTGACTCTCATTCATTCCAACTTTCAAATAAAAATATAGAATCTGTCTGTCACTGGTTGAGTAAAACAAAAACTTGAGGTGAAACCCAATTTCAGTTTTGATAATTTTTATTCACCAAATTTTTAATTAATTTACCAAGATTTTTTTTTGTTTAAAGCACCAAGATTCATGAATACACCAGTTGTACTTATAGAATAGTTAAAAATGCTAGAGAAGTAGCAAAACAAAGGGTACAAACTAGGAGTGAGCACTCGGTTAAATTTCGGGTGCGGTTTGATATGGTTAATTCAGTTTTAATTACTCTCTAAGTTAACTCAACCAAATTTACTTTAGTTCTGTTTATGTTCTGTTCAGTTGATCTCCAGATTAGTTTGGTTTTAAAAAAATAATAAAATATATAAACAAAAGCAAATATCATTTAATTTTTAATAAAAACAGCAATAAAAATGTAAACTTAATAACACACACATGGGAAAGATCCATAAAAATAAATCATATTAAAGCAGATTTAGCTATAGAAATTGAAAAAAATAAACCAACATGAAAGTATTACAATATTTTATCTTTAACAGCGTCACAAAAGATTGCAATAAATCAATATTTAATATGAATTATAAATAATTCAGACCAATGTTATTATTCAATTAACATACAATTATTATATTTTATGTTATTTGTATTGAAAATTTTCTGGATTTTACTTAACGTGGACTTCAGACTAAGTTTAATGGAAGTTTGTAGAGAAATTTAGTTAAAGGAATGTTTGAAATATATTACTATTATTAATATAATCTAATAATAGTAATCAATTGAACTAATTAAATAAGCACATTGGTTTTAAATTAAATCAAATTTAACCATTTGGGTTAAGAAAACTTTAAACAAATAGTTTGGAAGTAGATTTTGGCTCAGTTTGAGTTGTTTTGAATTTGATTAGTTCGGTATGATTCAGTTCGGTGAATAAAAACGGAACCGTTATATTAGCGAAAATGGTAAACGGTTGAACAGTGTAAAATTATAAGTGAAAATGGTAAAAAAATTTGAAAATAATTGTTTTATTGTAACTTTTAATAACGTTTTTTGAAATTGGTAATAAAGAAAACGGTATGACTTTAACACTTAATAATATTGCATAGATGATTCCACCATTTCTCAATTCTCAACTACAATGATACATTTCTCTCTCTCTCTCTCTCTCTCTCTCTCTCTCTCTCTCTCTCTCTCTCTCTCTCTCTCTCTCTCTATCTATCTCTCTCTCTCTCT